>JAWWLV010000030.1:5688872-5754988 GCA_035041135.1 Platyrinchus mystaceus
CGGGCCGTAGTTTGACGACCCTTGACCTAGAGGATGACTGGTTAAAGTCCTTAGGAATGCACAATTTTCTGTTGGTGCTTTGGAAGAAGTCCTCTCCTTGCAACCACACATTTTTAAAACCAGATTCCACACACCCAATTATAGTTCTGCAGGAGTTTGCTGGCAGCCAAAGCAAGCTGGGTCCAATTACACAATTTTGAAAGCAAGTATTTGTACTTCTTTTAACCATTTTCTAACGTGTCAACAGTTTTGCAGATATCTGATCAGCAGACCTGCAAAGGAAATATCCTCCCTCTCTAACAAAGATTTATGATATTGGGTTCTCATAATTCAATACATGATGAAAAGCAATCCTATTAAACAAAGATTTTAATCTTTTTTTCTTATTATGATGAATTATCAATATCATGCTTTATCAATCATACAATATTATCTAAAAATAAAGGAGATGAGAGCTTTTGTGCTGTATCCAAGTTTTAGTCTTAATAAATAGCTTTTAATATATACTATAAAAAATTACTGTATGAAGAGATGCCCTTCCATTTTTTTGCATCCTGTTGAAGAATAAATGCCTTGCAACAGCAAGAGTTGCTCAGTGCTAATTCAACCATTGCCAGTTCCATTTGCAATAATATCATCCTTCAAACACCAGCAGTGTGCCTGACAAATATTATGCTTTCCAGGGGGCTTGTTTGGGGACTTTGTGTATCTTTTTGTGAATCATCATTTAATCAAGAACAACAACAACAAAAACTACCTCTTGGACAAGAGCATAATATTTCAAGGCCACTTTAAAGACTAATCCTATCCATGTTGCATGACCACCCACATCGTGCATGCAAAAGCACTTGGTGAGTATTGTCCATTTGAACCATTTCACATTTTACACTTCCAGTTCACCACTACTCTTATACCAGGTTTCCTACAGCTGCTTTGCTTTTAATGATACACCAGTATTGGCAAAGTTATTCAAACAATATACATCTTAACAACTAACTAATTTACTGAAATTATATGTTCCTATTTATCATGTATCAAAAGTTAGACGTAAGACAAGCTCAAGAAATACAGCTGCAGAGCAGCAAACATTAAACCTTGTGGAAAGTAATAAATTAACAAAATGTGCTTTCATGTTACTTATCACAGAGCTACAGCACATTCACTTGAAAAGTGGGAAAATATCCTGGCACTTAAACAAGTAGAGTCAAACTCATTGATTTCCAATCTCTACATTTCAAGTGACAGAATAAAGGCAGAGTATGACAAAAATAAGAACAATCTCACATTTACAGAATGGAGAAGCTCTGCTACAACTCTGTTTTTAGCAACATACATTTGCTGGGTTAAGATTGGTAGAGGATATTACAAGATAAAAATCAAGTGACTGGATAGTCGAGGTGCAAAGCCCTTGCAATACTCAGGGCTGCAAAACTACAAAACTGGCTGCTCTCTAAGTGCAACAGTGTTATACAATACACTTCCTAATGATTTCATCATCATCTGTTTCTGGCTCTTTGGTAGATCTACTATTCTTTTTTCTACTAAGAATAAAATTTGCATCAAGGGGTCCTGCTTGATTGCTTTCTGGTTTATCATTATTATTATTTATTTTTAAAAACTATTTCCTTTTCATTGAACACATTAACAGAGAACTTGCACCTATGGCTTTTTGAAGAAGGACCAGCTTGGCAGATCACGCCACTCACAGGAAGTGAACTAGAACTTGAGTCAAGTAGGTGTCAACAGCACAGTCAAATTATCCACAATAATCTAAAGTTTCAGAACCCAAATGGTTGCAGCAATAAGAAATTCCTATCAAAAGTGTTTAAGTTTTCATCAAGGCAGAAATTCATGGCAGTAAAGTGCTACATTTGTGCTTTGTGGTTTCTGACTTGCTGTTTGTGAGACAGACAGTTGTTTCAGCTTTATTGACACCCCACAGTGTGGATGCTTCAAGTTGCAGCAGTGCAACTTTAACTCTTGTTGCCTGGGAGAGTTTTTAAATATAATAAAACAAACTAGGAAAAGTAAAGATGAACTCACTACAACACCTTTCTGTCAACATCATGTCTCTTGGAAAAACATCTTTTGCTCTTTAGGATATATCTCACATTTTGTGAATGTAATTCCTGGGGATTAAAAAAATACTTCTGTCAAGACAGCAGCAGAGTACATGGCTAAACTTACAATAACAGGACTTATCAGGCAAAGAGTGGTCTTTCCACAGAAACCACTTACAGAAGTCAAAATAAAACTAGATATTTCTAGAAAGAGAGAAGAATGGTGCTGTATTTTGTGTAATTAGCATCACACTATCTCTCCCCAGTGATAAAGTGATCACAAGTCAAGCATAGAAGCAATGAACAAGCCACCAAGTTGAGCTCTTCACTCAACTTTCCACGTGAGTTCTGATCCCAAGCATTAAAGCTGTTTTGCCTACTCCTGTTATCAAACTTTGCAGTATTTACATGCACTATAGGGATAAGAAATCATACACCGATTTAAATTTTTTTCTTCTTTAAAAAAACCCAACAGTTAAGGTACAAAGAAAGAATTTCTTGAAAACTGTATTTTCCCAGCCCTTTGTTTGAGGCTCTGTATTCATACCTCAGCTAACACTACTAAGACCCAAGGCAAGAAAATGATACTTGCTCAGTCACAGAGAAATCTGTTGCCATGGGAAACATGAAGATATCAACTCAGGAATTGGTAGCAAGAGTAAATGAAAATCCACTTTTCAAATATACAAAAAAAGTACAAATCAACACATGGGGCTATGCAACAATTGTCATTTAATCCTCATTTAGGTAAGGGTATGTGATTTTTGAGTATGGCAGCTTTATCTGCACAACCCACATGCACTTGGCACTTTTTTTAACTTGATATCCTTCAGAAACCCCTCTGTTCTGCCCATCTACAGGGTGACATAAATAGACCTGTACATTCACCCCACTGTACATTTTTCTGTGAAATGCTTTTCCCATGAAGGTCCAAATGGGCTCAGCAAAATACACAGGAAAATGATCATTGAGAATTAATTCATCCTTGTACAGAATATTATATTAAACTCCTTTTTAAGATCTGACACTTACTTGTTACCTTCTAAAAAACCTGGAGTTTCCTCTCAGCTAGAATTCTAGTATGAACTCCCAAGCACTTACCAACTGATAACTCAATTTAAGTGATTCATAACTCACTTCAAAGTTTTGTTATACATGCTAATTTCTGCAAATCTAATTTCAACAGTTGTGCTGACAAAGCAGCAAAGTTAAATAATTTGTAACTTGCTAATGACAAATGAGATGAAATGCAGTGATATCAATGTAATAGCTTCATAATTTACTCAATATCCCAGAGGATTAAAACTTTGTTATGAATCAATAATCCATCAGCCATGGTGTAGTGAGGCAAATCTGTTATTGGTATTTAAATTTCTACTAAAGTTTCTAAGTTTAACAAAAGCTTGGGTTGTTCTGTTCAGCTTTGAAAAAATTTGATCAATGAAAAAACAAATGCACCAGCAAAGTGCTTTGGTTTAGTCTGAGCTCAGATTTTAAGGTAGCCCAAAACAGACATAAAATCTCAATAGTTAATTGCATCAAGAATGTTACTGGTGAGCATTATGGTTTAATGCTGCAATTCAGATGAGATAAATACTCTCAGCTCATTTCAGATCAGTAAGTATTTTTCTACCCCTTTACAGTTCATGTTCCTGACAGAAACTGTGCCTGAGGCTCTCCTAGACCCTTTACCAAATTAAAAATAAATAAATAAATATTAGGATACCTTGTGAAATTAAATTCCAATTTTGTGCTGTTTTTCCATGTTCTTGTCTTATTTCCACTGGCACCTAAAGGTAGAGGCTCAGTAGCATTATCCTGTCACTGGCTGCTGCTCAGAGCAGCAAACGGCTCACAAAACACTCAGTTGAGACTTTGTTTACATGTTTGTTTTATAGTTTCAAGGGTCCATAGCATTCATAAGTGTCTTGTTCTGTAGAGGTTGCTTATGAGAGAGTAACTTCAGATGCTAAATATTTAACTTAACACTATTAGTAATTAGACAGTAATTTAGACTCAATATTGTGGCAGGCCTCCAATTTTATTTTTGAGCTGAAAGAGAAAATGCAAGCACTGTGCCGAGACCCTCATCCACTCTAATCTAATGGCCAGAGAACAAATCTGTAGGTTCCTTATTCACCTACAGGCTCCAAAGCATGTTTAGACCAACCACCACCAATTAGTGAGATAGCCAAGAGCGTCAAGATTAGTTCTAACTTTCCCTCTCAAGAAAGGTATACCCTGCAAGACAGATTTTCACAGGAACAAATTTACAGTCTACACTGCTTTGATTTCTACTTGTTCACAGAAGACTCCAAGTGTTACATTCTCCCTAAACTGAATCACTCCCCTGGGAGGAGCAAAGTCACTGTAGCACAAGCACTGAAGTTGCCTCATCTTGGAATAAGTAAAGAACATGCATTGAGGGGTTGCCCTCAGCAAAAGTGACAGTAAGTGTGCAAAGGCTAAAGTCTTTGAGCATCCTGTCTAATAAACACGTTTCCAGGTTTTCCTTGTAACGGGATGCTGGCTGGTAACTGAAAAGCTTTGCTTGCAGCTTGCATTTCAAGACGTGTCCAAATAATCTGCTTGACAGATAACGAAACTTTGTGCAATTACCTTCAGCTGGAAGCAGAGTTCTTCAAATATCATTTTCACATTGATTTGCAATGAAATTAATTATGTTCTCCTGCAAGCTGGAACCCACAGCTAAACCCAGAGTCTAATCAAACCAACTGGGATTAAGACCATGGTAAAAGAACCCTTAAAACATACAACAGAAAAATAGGATTCTTGGTCTTTTACAGAGTGACTTGGCTCCCTGTAGGGGGATAAGGGTTAAATCTCATCACAAACAGCCAGAAGCCCTTGCAGTCCACTAACAAGGGCGGGGGATTACCAAGAGCTCCACATCTGTTATTGACAATGCTGATGAGCCTAATTGGCAACATGCAGCTGATCCCCCTGGAGCAGCAGGGGAGAGAAACAAATAAAGAGCACAAAGGTGGATAAGACAGCTTGAGCAATGCACTTCCCAGAGTGACTCTGGATAACCTGCTCCTGCACACTGCAGCTCTAGCAGAGACACTACTTGAGGCTGGGGGGCTGCTGCAGGCTCAGCACTGGTGCAGCTGTGGAGTTCTGACAGGCACAAGTAATCAACATGACAGCAAGACCTGTCCAAGAGGGCCACAACTTTCTGGTAGATCACACACATCCTACCTGCCTGCCACAAAATAATTACTAAGGAATTATAGTTCTGACTTCTCAGCAAAACCCTGGAGTCTGTGACACCACTTTTTGTAGTAAATGTATTATTACAGTATTTATTTGAACAAAAAAAAGTTACCTGGATTTTACCAGTTTAATTTCTGATCTCTTATGTTTATGTTCTAACAGTTACACTACAAGCAAAGCAGGATATTCTTGTTCATTACCAAAATTTAACCACCACCTCCAGCATGACTTGGCTTTGAACAGGGATCACACTCTGCAGTTCAATGGCCAAGATGTGACAGCATTATAGCAGCTGTCTCAAGAGTTAGGAGAAAATAAAAACAACATCATCAGGCCTAATGTCATAAAAATAAGTACAACCCAGGCTCCCAAAGTGATCATCAACCTTTTGTTATCACTTACAAAATACTACTTGGTGTCCAAGAAATTTTATTAAAGGAGTTTCTCCTTGCAAACACTAATCTACACAAGTGGATTCCTTTCTTTAAAGTCTCTTTCCCCAGCATGATCCCAGCTGCCAAGGCACGCTGTCGAAGTCCATGAAGCACTCTTAATTAAAATATGATTAGAATGCTGATGTCACCACATGCCAGAAAACTGCCAAAAGGAGAGCCAAAGTGTGTAATTACTGAGCAACTGCAGCTACAGAGAGCCTTCAGAAAAAGCAAAGCCAGGTGGGAAGTGTGAGTACACTCTGAGTACAGCTCCCTCTTACACTCTCAGGCTGGCTCTGGCCACCAGTGACACTCACACTGACCTCAGTTTCCTAATTAGTTGTAATGTGTTTGAAACACATTGGAAAGACTCTCTGGAGATTTTTTTTTTTTAGGGTTTAAGCTTTTCATTAGCTGGTGAGATCAATACATTCTCTCTGTACTAACAGAATATAAAAGAAACAAATCAGGACAAACCAAACCAGCTTTTCACCCTTCTCAGACTTTCCCAGACTTGATATGTACCAATTTACACTTACACTGGAAGAGACTGTCATTTAATTTACTCCCCTTTTGACTAAAGGTAGCCATTAGAAAGAACAGTCAGGAGTTTGGTATCATAACCCACCTTAATATTGACAACTATAAAACTCTATCCAAACACTATCACAGACAGTTGGTCCCAGACATCCACCTCAGTTGAAGTCACAAAGTGTGCAGCAAGAGTATGACGATTCATCTTTCATCAGGAATCAATGAAATCTTCAAGCAACAATACTGTTTTCTGTTAACATGAAATCTCAAGATGACTGCCTAGTTAGAAATTACAGAGACATCCATGTTAGGAAAGATAGGAGTATTAAACATGCCTTTCTCCAAGGGCTATCAAGAGCTAACAAGAAAACGATTCAAAAAGGCTCTATGATTGAAAATGCACTCTGGCAGATCCTTCAATGCTTTCACAACCTTTTTTTATGCACACACTTCTCTCATTCTGAAGTTTATTCACAAATTTTGTGAGTTCATAACGAATATCCTTCCAGGTGGCATTTGTCAACACATCCCAGAGTGATGAACTGCTATGAGCTCTGCTTCACCACTTGGGATTCTGAATGCCCTATCCCAAACACCTCAAAAATCCCCAGATCAAACTTAAAACATTAGCTGCATATCAAGTAATTTCCTTTCACTTCATATTGAAATGAATTAGTTATTTTTGTGAAACAAATGCAAAATTATTTGTGCTTTATGTTCAGATAGTAGCCAGACTTAAAAGGGCATTTGGAAAAGGAGTCTTGGCTGAAAATCTGCCTGCAAGCTTTGCTCTAGCACCCACATGAACCTAGAGTCCAACTGCATGAGCTCCTCAGACATCACGTGGGGTTTGCCTGCATCTAAAATCCACAGGCCACGTAGGTCCCTCTCTAGGCACATGAATAAAATTTCAAAGCAGATCAGATCCATTCAGCAATCAAACCTTCAGTTTAGACAGGCCTCTCTGCTTCCAGAAGGCAGCTCTCTCATTCTGCTTATTCTCACATGCCTCTAATAGAATTCCTTGCCATTTCACGTGCATTACGTTTGTTTTACATGATCGGGAAACAAGCTATGCATTACATATCACATATATTCAGCAAGGAAAGAAAAACATTTCTGGAGTAATTTTACAGACTCTGGTTTCTAATAAATTTTCACAGCAACCCTAAACTGCATTAGCAAGTCCCAGTTTATTGTCAAACTTGTGCACAACATCCCTCAGTGACATGTCAAATCTTTACCGAGGCAGCTGAACTCCTGAAGCTGTCCTCATTGGCAGCAAACTTGTCAGATTAAATTGCCACCTCTTGTCAGGTAAAGATGTATGATCCGATATCCCTCTGTTGCTGATGACACAAACTGTCCTTTCACTTTGGATGTATTATGAATCTCCAATGTTTCTTACTATGGGAAAAGATTTACCTCATGGGGAGAGAGGAAATATTGCTTGCTGACCACTTTAGACATGGTTTATTATAAATATAGACAAAGGAATACAAAACTCACAAGTGTTTTCAATTGTTGTGTTTACTTTTCGCTATGTGTCAGGGTATCTGCTTATCTGGGGAACCAAACAGTAAAAACGTTTTCATTATCTCATCTGGTAAATGCTGTTTCCATAACATTGCCCAAACATGTATTTACTATTTCCAAATGTTCTTAAAGAGGTTGAATAGGGAGGATGGACCAGATGACCCACTTTGGTGCCTTCCAGCCTTACCCATTCTGTGATTTCTGTGCATTATTGCTCCTCTTTACAAGGCCTTTGAAGCAGAGTTTTGCAAGAAAGAATTACCTGTCACAACATGTGCATTATTAGATGGCACATAGATAATGGAATAGATTATTGAATGGAACAGAATTTGGCTTTGTGTCATGCCTTTTAAAAACACAGCATGGCAATCTGTTTCACATTAAGCAAGACAATCAGACAAACCAGTTCAGCTGTCAGCAAGCCCACCACTCCTGTGATCAGTGGCAGTGCAGACACATGGAAGGTACCACAAACTGCTGGGCAGACTATTTCAAAGCCCCTGGGCAGTTCAGTGGAAACTTGAGGGCAAAACACAAGTCCTCCAGGATGATGGTAAGAACTGTCCCAGAGAAGCATTTACTGAGCTAGGAATCAACCAGCATGAAGTCAGGAATGCAGAAATCAGCTGAGGCAGCTAGACAACCAGCCATCAGATGCCACAGCACCACCCCAGTCACTGGCAGTTCTGTATCAGCTCTCTGTACTTAAAGCCCCGAGTGATGGTCAGAAGCTCAGCACTTGCAGTGTAGAAGTGACTCTAATAGCCCAACACAAGAACTTGAACTTCGTTAGGAGTTAGTTTTTGGGTCCTAGATCACACCCAAGACTTGAGAAACAGAAAGGAGCAGAGGACCCTAAATTTTTGTGGCATTGATATTGAATTATTACTTCCATCAGCATTTTTTAAACAATTACAGTGCAAAATCCTACTGCTGGCTTCCTTGCTCAAAACATAACCACACAACTCTGACACACAGGATATTGTCAAAAGCCTCCCTAAATTTGGAGGAGAAATAAAACCAAATATTAACAACATATTTCTGACATATCTGCACAGCAAAGTTTTGTTGGACTCCTTTATAAACTGCATTTTCACATTTAAGCTTAAAAAAGTTTTGCACTTCAACTTCTCATCCTGCAAATCACCCCAAAACACAGAGTATCAGAAATGCAAAACAAGTTTCAGATAATTTTTTTCTGTCTTGAAAGAACAAAGCAACCATGTCTCTTTACTGGAGGGAGAACTAAATTTTCACCTCTATTTACAATTTTTCAATCAGGAACAGGAAGTTAAAGAAAATGCAATTTAAGGCTTTTTAGGCCAGAGAACAGAACTTTAGTGCTACCTCAAAGACACAATTCTGTTGAGCTGCATAGGTATAGTTTGAAAAGTTGATTCACCCAAAAATTCCTAATAGCAGGCAGAAAGTTTTCCAAAGCCCTCTGAAGCACTAGTGCTGATTAGTACTTTATTTCCTCACCTGCTTGCAGGAACACAGATTGCTTATTCTGGGCTCATCACAGACTGAAATGGCTCCAAGCAGTGCCTGGGAGCATAATTAAAAAAAAACTGTGCCCCAGAGAAAGCTGCTGAGAGGCCTGAGCTCACTCAGAGATGCAATCACAACTTTCCCAACTGACAGCAAGAGAGAAGCTGCATAACAAGTTCAACAGACATCAGATTTAAGGTGATGCTGGAAATTTTCTGGGATTTTACAGAATTTTGCAAGCTTCTCCAAGACCGTTGAATGGAAGTTCAAAATACCAATGTCAAAATTCCAGTTTCTTCACTGAAAATTTAGATTATGACACAGTACTCAAAAAGGGAGACTTTTTTTACCCACTTTTATGTCTTACATAAAATAGACTTTTTCCACTACCCAATACTATGAGCCTAGACCCCAATTTAGATGATTTCATTATATCTTAAAAGAAGAAAGATATATTAGGAAAATGAAGCTATAGACTAATGTTACCTTATTAAAATCCTATTTACATAGAATTACCATAAATACAAGTTGGTAAACCATATGCTATTGCATCTGTTCCTCTGTGTATTAATAACAAGACTGTCCCCTATAGGGCTCTCAAATTAATATGTATTAGACTACAATACAAAGTATTTGGATTCTCCTGACAATATAATTTGTAGCTAGATTATTTGTAGTCTTCTAGCTTGGAAATTATTGCTGTTACACTATACCTCAGCTGTTTCTTCTAGTGTGATTAAAGTAAAACACTTGGCTCTTCTTGTATTAAGACTTTATGGAATTGTGTCAGTTTTCAAATGCTCAGCTCTTACACTTCACGTATTTTCAGTCTAAAAGTGTCAGAATATGCAGTCCTTTACCAACCACAGCACTGTTTAGGAGCTTTGTTTTCCAACTTCCTGCACACCTAATAGATGCCAAACACTCAGAAGTCTTTACTAATTACGTTAAGAAAAAACTCATATAACAAAAGAACTTTGAAGCCTAAAAGGTACATATTTCATTTCAGACACCAAACACTCTATAAATATATGTTTGCACCTTCCAATGAAACCAACAGATGCCTCCCTGCACTGAATAAAGCAGGTGTTTGTATTTGCTCTTGAAGACTATGAAGAATATTTTAGGAGATAATAAAGTGTTTTATGTCCTACTGTTTTTATACTTACATTTACTTCTTTTCTTTGCATACACTGTGTGACTGAAAAAATACCCACAAACCCTGTCATTTTTTTTTCAGCTCAGCTACAAGGTTTAAAAACAAAATGCTGAAATAAAAAATGACATATAATTCATCTTTAGAACTATTAAGGCCTCTTCTTCATAGGGGAGAGACTGCCCTCAAGGGCTCCCTATCAAAGGCTGCTCTCAGAATATCAATGTAAAATGCTTCCCCTGCTTTAAAGGGTAATAGAAAAAAAAGCTGTATGGTGGCAAGTCATTTAGAGAGCTAGACAAACCCAGAGTTAGGTACAACACCTCTGAGTCTGTTAGGAGTATCCACGCCACAATAACTGCACTATCATCCCTCATTTTTATCAAGATATCAGCACCCAATCAAGGAAAGTTACCCCATGGCTGCCTCATGTGCCCCTTTGTGGTTTACTCCTACCACACTTTCCAACCTCAGGATCTCTATTTTGTGGTTTCTTCTTAAGTAACTCACCAAATAAACCAGGAACTACAAAGTCCATTATTAAAACTCACCTGGTTAGCCAGACCTGCAGCCAAAAGGCTGTTGATCCTCCCCATCTTCCACAGCCTCTCTGCACCTCAGCCATTGTGCAGACACCACCCTCCCACATATCTCAAAAGGCAGGTAGTTCCCTCATACACCTTGAAATAGTTTATTGAAAGCCAAAACAGCATGGGAAAATGCCAACTCATCTACTGAGAGTAGCTTTTAGACCACACCAAACACAAACAAATCAACTAAGACCATCCAGGTGCCATTTTTACCTTTTTTTGCACCGGCGGGATCTAAGAAATTCCTTTCCCAGAAGCAGCTCCAGCACTCCCATATTGTTCCAGGCTATTCCTCACAACTCAGCAGTGGCAACACGTCCTGAGAGACCCAACCTGTGGACTCAAGGAGCCACTGCAGATGCCAGGTCCCAGAGAGAGGTGGTTCACGGGGCAGGGACAGACTCCCTACTGCCATGTGCTGCCCTCACCTTCTGTGGAGGACTGGCAAACTGAGCCCCAACTAACCCTTCTCACCTGAACAGAAGAACATGTTTATTAGCTCTCTACCCAGCTGGTTGAGTAAAGAACTGCTCAGCTCAACTCTTGACACATGCTAGTCCATGCTAACAAACACCATTCCCTTGCAACTCCCATCAGACACCTGTGGCTTGTTTGTTTTCCACTCCAAGGAAGAACTGCTTTACTTTGTTCTTGTGGCCACTGAAGGACTACAACAAAATGTTGATGGAAATTTCTTCTCTGTGAATAACTTTATAGTGGAGCTTCAGAACTTTTGAGAACAAGTATATGTTCATAAACCAGAACTACATTTCGTTGCTGGGCTACTTTAGGGTATAGATTTCTAGAATATTTTCCTAAGAAATTATCCTGGAGGCTTAAAGACCCTCAGTTTGGGGTTTTTTTTTTTGATAACTGAAATGCTCCAAATCAAGACCTACAGTTCTTATATTATGTCCACAATGCTGTATCAGTGCTCCCTCTGTTCATAGCTGGAGAAATCAAGGCTCAGGCAAGTCGCAGGAATGGCACTCCCAGTGAGGAAGAGCCCCCTCATCCTCAGCAGGCAATCCTGGGACATACTGCTTTCCTGACCACCCACCAGACTGCTGAACATCCAGGGAAAATTTTAAGAAAGCTAGTGATAAACTCAGAGGTACAGAAGTGTTTACATTGTTTTTATTTTTATACACTTGGACCAACTTTTGCTCTTCCACATCTCACAGTTGAGTTTATATTAATGCCTCAATGTCCCAAGATTAATTGCATGACAGATGCAGGGCTGCAGATGCAACTTATGAATAGATCCTGCCCTAATGCTCTTGAAGTAATACTGCAAAGTATGTCTGAGTTTTCAAGAAATGTAAAGAAAATGAAATGTGTAGAAAATATTACAACGAAAGGTTATTCTTACTGCACTGGTTTACTTTCACAATTCTGGGGCCCGGATCATTATGTTTGAATTTTCAGCTTCTGCTAACACAGGAAAGGATCCAACACAGTATTCTTATTGTATGCATAGAACAAGGAGAAACATTAATGGAACACTCTTTCCTCTCAGTGCCTTTTCTTCCTGCAGTTGTGTTCTGTGCAGCAAATCAGGCACCTGCTCAGGAGCCAAGGGACAGCAAAGGCCAAGCCCAGCCTGCTCTGCTCCAGCTGCGTCACAGGGAGTCCTTAAAGTCCATAACTTGTCATAAGTCACAGCAGACACGGCACGTGGGATTCCAGGTGTTGAGCCCAAACTGCACCTTTTCTGGGATCAGAGAAGCATTAAAGCCAGAGGAAGAAATATAAAACTGAGCAGTCCTCAGCTTGTTCCACACTGGGTCTTCTTCTCCAAGTTTAAATCCACGTTACTTTTATTTTCAGGCTCACACAGTCTTCTGCCTGGCACTCCAGTAAAAGATGCAGTGATGCCCTGCAGGAGACAGTGCAGAACATGTCATCTCCTGGAATAAGAAACAGCCTTAAGAACAACAGATCATCATCAATTTTCACTAGTTTTAGGTAACAGAGCAGGAATTGCAATATTCAAAAAGCAAATCAATTGAGCAGTGTGAGGATGGAAACCATGCAGACAGGATTCTAACTGATTTTTAAATCTGACCTGCAACTACTAGATCATTCTGCTTTATCTTGTACATTTGTAAGGCTGCATTATGGATCAGATTGCTGCATAAGGTATTACAGAAATATGTGAGCTCTAGACCTTCCCCCATGCAATTTCATCATGCCTGCAAAGTTTCCTTTAGTTCTGCATATTCATTAACTGCTCGAGTTTTCACAGTCTTAAGTTCTGAAGTGTTTCATTAATTTCCAGCCTAGACACAAATATAATGATTTTTCCAACCAGAGACAAATAGATTGGCTCAAGAGTAATCCTATTGAGCTCTGAGGTTCAAAGTAGTGATCACAAAGGGTCTCTCTGTTATAGACCAGTGACCCTTTTGAACACTATCCACATACAATTAATATAAGCATGTCTTAATAAACCATATGCTCACTCAGCTGTTCTTTGCTGTATTAATAACAAGGCTGTCCCCTAAGGGACTCCAAAATTAATGTATATTAGACATATGTATCCTAATAACCAGAAGGTAACACAGTTGTACTCATCTTACTTTAGATAAGTATTTAATACAGCATTATTTTAATGACTTTAACAAAACATATGTGCCTGTTGGCTCAAAAATGCAGTTCATGAGATTGAAGATGAGCTGAATATTGGGATAACAAACCTCACAAATGCCATTCTTCCCCATTATATATTAACAACAAATGGGATTGATGATAATATGTGTCTAATACCCTTTTTAAAAAAAAAAAAGGAAAGTGACTAAAAGGCAAAGTGCACCATAAGAAAACCTCTGAATACATCATATCATTTCAGGTCTCATTTGCTGTTGCTCATTACCTTATGACACAGGCTATAACAGAGTATTGCTCTTTACAGTATTAAAGTAGGCAAACCTATTTAAATAAAATAATCACTATTATCTCACACAAAGGTTCAGCTGATTGGAGTGATCTGAAATTTCCAACCACATTTTATTCCTATCTATTTTATCACAAGCAATTTATTTTGTAATATCCTAGCTCCCCCACACTTCTGAAAGAATAAGTGACAAAATAAAATTCTGGTCAAAATCCAAGAGTGAGAGAAGATGTCTCTGAGTAGAAAATAGACAAATATTAACTGGAATAAAAATTTCTGCCACTGTCTCTCACTTTCCAAAGGAAAAGGAAAAGGAAAGCCTGATCACTGAATTTTTATCTTTTCTAGGATTGTTCTCATAGAAAGCTTTGACAGAGAGCAGACTAATCCTGGTGTGATTTATTAAAATCTGAATATGTCTTTGTGGAATGGGAAAGAGGGCTGATGGTATCACAGGAGGGCCATGAAGATGCTCAGAGGGTTGGAGCACCTCCTATGATGAAAGACTGAGATAGTTGGGGTTGTTCAGGCTGGAGAAGGTTCTGTGGAGAGCTTGGAGCCCCTTCCAGTGCCTAAAAGGGCTCCAAGAGAGATGGAGAGGGACTTGGGACAAGAGTTTGGAGTGACAGGACAAGGGGGAATGGCTTCACTCTGACTGAGGGCAGTGTGTTCTCCTTGTGTCCCCACAGCACAGGAAACTGAGGAAAGCATTCCTCAGTGTGAGGTTTTTTTCTTACTGGCCAAAAAGGATAGAAAAAAAGGTATTTGCATTTTTATTTGTAAAACTTTGTTACCAATTCCTACCTGCACACCTTGTCCTTCCTTCAACAGAGATCTTCTGTATGGCCATGATAAGCTCCCATATCTTGTATATAATACAGCTGGATGAATAATTCATGAATAACTTTTCTTTATACTGTTTTCAATGACTGCTTCTCTCCCATGTGCATTTTCACCCTATGCCACTTTTAAATAGAGATAGAAGAGACACTCTTTTCCGGGGGCAGAAGGAAGGGGAGCAGGGGGGGCTCTGCTGTGGTATAGAAGGACCATAGGTGCCAAAATAACACACTCATGTGGGATGAAACTTGCAATTATCATTCTACCCTGTATATAGCTCTGCATAATCTGATACAGCTCCCAGAAAAGCTCAAAGTTCCAGCTCCAGTTTTCTGAGCAGATGTGATCCCCACCTCACAAGATCCACTGATAGTTAACAATACACTTGTCATTTTGAGTCAGATAAAAAGCAGCTGTTCTTTAAGCTTTCATTTCAAAAAATTCATACTGTTCTGCAACAAATGGTAATTAACTGCTAAAAGGGGAATATTGAGACCAGTTCTCCAGATAAAATGCTTTTGTTTATCATTAATTTATAACAATGCATCACAAACTTGAGAAGTAGATGCAAGAGTCACAGAATAATGAAGCCTGAATATTTTGATCAAAACAACTACAGCAGGGTTAAACATCTCCATTGGGCTAAGTTAGCTGAATTGAAATGTCTGGTCTCAATTGCTTGTTGCCGTGTTGTGCTTTCACCAGCTGACATGAGGAAACTTCTTTTCCTGACAAAAGACAAAACATTTCTGCCAGCTGAGGTGACATTGTGTTCATTCAATAATGATACAAGGCCCTGAGGTTCTTCAGCAAGAAAGATAACAAAGAGAATCCTCATTAACTAACTGCAGAAGAATGAAGGTCAACCCACAGAGAGCATTTCATGCTTACATGTCACTTAGAACATTTGTTCTTCATTAATTCTTTAAACCCAAGCTGGGATATCATCTAGCAGCATTTTAATGCCCTACACTCCATCAGAAATAACTCCTAGGATGTGGGTTTCTTTGCACTATGCTTAAGAGGCTTTATTTATAAGCACTTGACTTCACATTGTTGGGCAATCATAATGTTTTAGGATTGTTCCAAGACTGGATGTAATACAGGTAATAACAGTTTGGGTATTTCAAGATGAAATAAATGAGGACTGACATAATATATTCCAAGAAGTTCACTATAAGGACATATAAAAATACCACCACAATTTTTTATGTTTGTGCACTATTGTGTTATTGTTGTATTTTTAATTTCTTTCTGGTGAATCAAAACACCTTATTTCTGTCAAGAGTACACTCCTCACAAACTGGCAGAATTATATGCGAGATACCTATATTTCGAATATGCATTAGCAAATATTACTAGCAATAGCAGAGCAGAAACATTCATCATTGTTTCTTAAGAAAATAAAAAAAAATTATTCTGTGTAAAGTTTCAAAAAAATTTAATGATTCCTTAATTGTCACATTTTTGATTAAGTATTCATACTGGCCACATCCAGAACATTTTATACTATTGTTTTTCATTAGCCTTATGCTTGTATTTGCTCAGTTTCTCGTTGGAAAACAGATAATGCAAATTTTTTTCAAAATATACTCACCTCTGTTGGATTTTATTTCCTCCACCCAAATCAAGATGATATATATATATCATTCAGTACTGAAACCAGAAGTCATTAATCAGAAAACACTTAATTATGAGAGTTAAGTGAGCCTCATATTTTCAAATTCATGAAATTTGGATAAGCTTGGATTTGTTTTTTATTTTCTATCTCAATAAGCTTCTTTAGTGCTGGACAGAATGTCTTCTTTCTCCAGTCCACACTAATTTATTGAAGCTTGAAAATATGACTCCTTCTGAGACATACATGGCTACTGCTAACTCTTTTCCAACTCTTCATTTTCATTTAATTAACACAACATATTCATAGTTTTTGTATAGTAACATAGTATTTGCGATGGGCTTCTTTGGACACAGACACATAAACAGGTTAATGCATAATATAATACATAATAGAGGTCAGTGAACCTTAAAATTTTCTAAGATCAGCACTTTTGACCCAATCATTCCAGGTACATTTGTCCTGGTTTCGGATGCCTGTCTTTCAGGGCACAGCTTATTCATTTCAAAGATATTAGAGTACATCATTTGGTCTACCACAATGTCACTTGCTCCGAGTATTTATATGTGTAGTTAAAATGAACATTACAGATGCAACTATAAATATTTAGGTCTATTTATATCTTGAGAGTTTTGGACTTATACCGTGTAATTCACCACTAAAAAGATGATAGCCACACCTTTGTTTTTGTAGTCTTTACCAACAAAACCATCCACATGTCGTCTTCTGGAATGATCTTCCACATTTTCCTCTTCCTGTGATGGCCAAAAAAAAATCCCCCAAGCCAATAACCTTCTGGTTTCACATGTTTATTATTCTTAAGTACAGCTCAGTTCTCATAGAAGTCAGAAAACATAAAGCACAATGTATATGTGTATATGTATATATATATATTTTTAATGGATACTCTTCTGAAGATTTAGTTCTGCTTCCTATGATTAGAATTTGAGGGCATTCCGCATAAAAGAGGATGTTAAATGTGAAACTTGGGAAGACTTCCTGCAGTGTGTGAGCACCAGCAGAGACCTTCATCTGGTCCTACCCAAAATGCCAGAAGATTCCATCAACACAGCAACACTGCCAAACCATAGGATCAACACATTAGGCTGCAATGCTTGACTGAGCTGAAGCAGCTGAGGAATTCCCAAGCTTTCCATGCCATCAATCCTGGTAACCTCAATGTACAAGAGAAAAACATCCTAAACCTTTGTAGCTCCTGGTAATTTTGGCCTCTCTCTATGCCATATGACTATTCTGATTTTAGCTTTATTTTAATTTACGTGTTGCAATTGGAAGTGTCAGAATCATCAGAGAGATTTTGGGAGAGAAAACTGCCAGATCATTACTGCTCCAAATGCCAAGGCTTACTGTTGTATCAAGTTTGTTCTAAAGCAGTCTGTTGTAACCCCACAGTATTTCATATTTGGGTTGTATTGGTCATCTCTGGATTCTTATTAGAAAAAAAAAAAAAAAAAAGATGATAGAAAGGTCACTGAAAAGCAATAACCGAATATCCTTTTACTGTGTCTTCCAAATCCTCAGTGAGTTATCTTAAATCTCCCTTTTAGCCAATGTCAACCTAATATCAATATATTATTTTATGGACACTGTGCAAACACAGAAGCACTCTTGTCTCTCAGCAGACTTTTGTTTATGTGTGTCAGGTTTAATCTGCAGGTGACATTAGATTCCTAGATCAGCACAGAACCTCTGTATCAGGGAAATTTGATCAGCACGCTAACTTAACTTTGAGACAAAAACATATGATTCTTTGCCTAGATCTTCAAATTAGAATCTGGCAATAATTAATGTTACAACAAAAAAGCAGAGAAATGAAATTTTAAACCACCAAAACACTAAGGCACCTGAAACCACACAGCCTCAAATTTAACTCTGTTGATGTAATCCAAAGGAACAGTGAAGCAAAGTGTCTGTGTCCTGGATCACGAAGCAGGATGCAGCCCTGAGTGAGCTTATCTAGCTGGCTTTTAAACTGTTTCCATCCAACCTTGTCCACTACAAAATCCTTGGTTCAATACCCTTGTTTCTGCTGTCAGGCAACGCCGCAAACATGACGTTTTTTCTACACTGCCGTGCACCTGCAGAGTTCTGATGTCTGTTCCTCAGACAGCCCAGCAGACAATTGCTCTTCTCTTTCACATGTTCTGTTTTATTAGGAAGGCAGCAAATTATAAGCTATTCTCTCTCTTCCAAAACTTGTCCTGATAGGCTTGAAGGAGATCCCAGAGCCCTCCTGCCACATCTGCTGCACAACAAGGCACCTGACACAGGCTTGAAAAGAACAGGAGCAGTATCCTGTGTTTTCCACTTCCTAAACACGAAGTGCTACATCAGTTCCACCTCAGCTTTCTCCTCTACTGCTGCCTGTGCTCTTCATGGCTGGGGTAACCTTGCTTCTGACAGATGCCATTTCAGATTTAATGGCTACAGGACTCTCTTACAGACCACGACAGAGAAATGGTTGTTATTCCATCCTACTCTACTGGGGTATGCTAGGCAAATCAAGAAGGATAAATGATTTAGAATAAAATTACCCCTACACTTAGGTAGTATGTCCCTCTTAGTTGGCTATTATACATTCCTCAAGTCGTAATAAAACTGACATCTACAAATCCCTCTCATGTATGCACTGACAAAAAGAGAACTGCAACAGTGTTCCTAATTTAAAAAATGACCCATTCTGTTCCAGATTTCCAAATTTATCCAGTCTAATGTTTGTCAATAAAATGGCTTTACAAAGGCAAAGTTCCTTACCTAGTAAGTAGATGAAACACAGACAGTTGTCTGCAGTGCAGATACAGAGGCTTTCTTAATTTCTTCTCTTGTACTTGCACGGTTTAGAGCATAGGATTTGGTTCCCCCTCTTCTCTGCTGAACAATTTTGAAATAATGTCTGGTCTGCTTAGCAAATGGTGCAATTTCCTCTTTCATTTTTATTCATTTATTTATTTTATAATGAAGAGAGAGCTCTCAGAGTGAATGAGCAATTACCCAGCACCTTCCTCTGGGATCTCTGTGAAAGTAAGGAACAGAAGCACTCAAACATGATTCCAATCCACCTTTGCCATCATCCAGTGGCAGAGTCAATTTGAAAAGCTGCTGACATACCCAAAGGTCTCCCAGGCGCTCACGAGTTAAGTATATTAATGCTTTCCTAATCAAAGCAAAAGCTACAAAGTTCCTATTGAACATTCCTCGTAATTACTACCAGATTATAAATGTCTGTGAGAAGTTCATAGTCCATCCCCTAAAGTTTACCTAAAAATAACACTTTCAATAATTACCTGAATATCCTGACATTTTTGTAACAAGGTTGTTGAACAGAACCGTGAAAATGCCAAATTTTAATGGACCTTGGACCAGTTTTCCACCAATGTCAGATGAAATGGATGGGTTTGAATCACTTGATCAGAATTTAAATGAAAGCAAGTAAAGTGGGAGGTTTTTGGTTTTGTTTTTTTTTTGGTTGGTTGGTTGGTTTGGGTTTTTTTGTTGGTTTGTTTTGTTGGGGTTTTTTTTAGGGATACTGAAACAATTATTAAAGAAAGAGATACAAAATAATCTCATTGAGTTTCAGGAAGGTGTACAGGTTAACTCTGAACCAATAATTTTTTTAATTCTATCCTACTATTGCACACCCACTGCAAAACACAAACCTTTCAATAGTGGAAAATTACCTCTTCTCTTCTCTGATAAAAATGTTAGTGGAAATAACATTCTTTTGTTATTTTCTTAGGTAATAATTGATATCAACTAAGTAAACCATAATCCAAAACGTCTTCTTAAAATATCACAGCATTTAATGTTACATTGCTGGATGGAAGCATGCACTTCATGGAGGTTACATATTGCATTAAGAAAAGTGAATATTTCTTTAATATACTAAGTCCAATTCTCAATTAATTTCCTCTTTGGATAAAACTATGCAAAGGAGATTTGAAATAGTGCCATCCAAATCTGCCACAGTTTACAGCTTCCTGTGAGTAGCTGAAGAAGATATAAGATAGTAGAGTATCAATTCTACTTCACATACATTTAAATAGACTGGAGGAATAAATTTAAAGCTTTAGAAAATCCTAATCAACACAAGACTTTTTATACAAGTACTACTATCATGTGTTATCAGGAAAACAGATTTTTTTTCTCTTCCATCAATCTAAGTCTATTTATTTAGAAATTACTAGGTTATTAGAACTGCTATCTTGTCTTTTGCATTTAATTTTCAATCTACATTACATTTAGATATCGTAGTGACAGGGAAAGAGGCGGATGGTTCCATTTCTGCAGCTTCCAGTTCTGCAAAATGAATCTCAGTGTGAAAAATTAAGATTAATGGGCTTCATAATCATTTTGTTCTGCTAAAGCCAATTTGAATAAAAGGGAAAAAGAGTTCAGATATGAAAACATGTTTGATATCTTTGAATAAAAATAAGCATTGTACATAATATTGAGCTTCTGCGCAAATTGCCATTTTATTTTCTCCCGTGCCTGTGTGAAGCACCATTACCACACGTACAAGGGATTTCACAACGTTCTCTTTCAACCTGTTTGCTCTGTGATGTGCAGGAAATGGTCTGGGGGAACATGAAGTGTGCAGTAGCTGACTGCCACTCTGGGCATATGATTTTAAGGATTCCACACACATGCTGATTTTTCAACAGCTAATTTATCACCTTCCTTTAATTGAAGGGTAGAATGGTTCAGTTTGAGATAGAGGTAGCAATTCTGACCCCCACTGCCTACCTGGTCCCTCTGAGGTACTCTCTGAGTACCTCATGTGGTTGCTTTGTAGCTATTTAGAAGAGTCAAGAGTTTTGGTTAAAACATGTCAAGAGTTTTGATTTTGGAACAGCTTTAGAATCTAAAGATACCTTGTAGGTGATGCAGGAACAGCTGAGAGTTGCCTGCACTGGCAAGAAATGTCTGAGAGAGGAGTGGTGAGACCACTGCCCTCCCCATCATGTGTCAGGGTCATGAAACTGCTGGCAAAGATAATGAGCCAGCATTATCTGGGCCTTTCCTTCCTTCTGAGATAAAAAAACACTCTGTTGTATGACACAGAGGTGACATTTGATCAAATGTAATCCAAATTAAAACTGCTACAAAACCAGTTGGATAATGCTTAATGTATAATCTTTACTGGTTTTAAACGGATAAAACCAGAACTAAATTAGTTAAGCTAAAGAGTATTTCATTCCTCACTGCCTGAAAATTACTGCACTAGCACTTCGGTTTTCCAGTCTTAAACTGTGCAGTTTCTTTATGCCTGGTCGTCCTTCATCGGAGAACAGGCACATTTTAAATTCTTCAGTACAGGAGAAAGAAGAGAGCAGGTGACACACAATAAAGCATTTCATACCTATTCAGCTTCTTGTAGCCTCTCCAGACCAATGACCTTAAATTAACAGAGTGATTGCTTGTGAAAAGCCCTCTGCCACAACTCTGACCAAGTCCAGCATTGATCCTGGGCCACAGCTTTCTCACTGCTACAAAGTCACTATATTTCATCAGCACCTTCTGCTTTATTTTTAACTGTGCCCCTGCATTGGTTGCCACACTGTTCTGGCAGGTTGAACGCTGCCCTCCAGTAATCAACCAGAGAGCACAAAATGGATGTGGTATTATAGTACCTTAGGTAGGAAATACTGCAGCATCCCCTCCTCCCTGAAAGCTTGAAAAATCCCCCTTTCCCTTCTAGCAAAACTCCCCTGAACCCATAATGTGCCATAAGTATAATTTAGATTTTTATTACTATTTCCGGCATCTGGCTCTTGGAAAACTTTTATTTTTAATTTCTGCTGTGCTATTTGCCATCACCTCAGATAACCTGCACTAACCAGGTGTTTCACTCTGTAATAGGAGCAGAGTGGATACACGGGTTTTTGAATGCACAGGATGTCCTGACTTGGAGATGGCCTATTGTTAATCTCAGCATTGGTTGCCTTACCTTCACAATTGTTTGGTACCAGTCTTTCCTGTCAGCAGGGTGATAGCACAAAATGAATATTTTTATATTCATAAATGCTCATTAATAGTAGCAGAGAAGAACTCTGGCACTGTATTTTGCAGATAAGGAATCATTTAGACTGGCTATATATAGATTCATTGTATAATTTGGACAAATCACCTGTTTTTTTACAACTCGGTTCCTTCCTTGTATGGCAGAGAAAGTAACTTTTCATTTTCTTTGCCCATTAAACTTTGAAAACTTGGTAAGATGAGTACATATATGAAGCTTCTAAATAAATATAAGCCATTAAAAATTGTAAAAAACCCTCCCTCAGAATTTAATTTGAAGACTGTACAAGGCCTTACAAAATTAAGCACTTGAGCCACGGTTCTGTAACAGCAGAGATAAATTGTGGAAGCCTTTGACGTCTCAAAACATGACTGTGATATCTGATGGAATCAGACCCAATGGCGGACAAAGTCCTCAGGATAAAAAAAATCACATAAATTCAAAGAAATGTCACTATTAATGAAAAATGATTAAAGTAAACCAAGACACCACCTAGCATAACACAGATGTAGAATTATATTCTCATAGAGATATCTTTTTGAAGTTTTCAGGAAGCAGCAGTGGATCAATAAAGAGCAGAATTAATCCTTAAAACACTGGGAAATGCGCAGCTCAGGCTTTCATTTATCTTGCACTCATGGTGCTGCACCACGTAGATCAGGGGTCTGACAGCACTGTGTGATATTGCTGCTGCACCATCTGTACAGCAAATGCACACCTAAGCTCCAGGGAGAGGCTGGAGGAGTGCAGAGTAATTTTTAATTCAGTGTTTCTATTTAAATATTTTATGGAACCTCACAGCTGACCCAACATTAAAATACTGCTAATTATTGGACAGTAACAGGAAATGTTAGAAGAGCCTCTCTGTAAATAAGATTGGCTTTGTGAAAACTTATGATGTGAAACCTTACCTTGGAGAGGACAAGTATGGCTTTGGCACTCACATAATGAGACCCAAAATTAATCTGTCATGTTCTCATATAGATGGTGTATTGAATTTATTTATTTTCACAGTACTCTGATGTTGGAGTGAAAATACACTTCAAAGTGGAAAAATAGCCTTGTAATACTCTGCAAGAGATTTTTTTAATGTCATACACAGATGAGAAAGATAGAATAACAGGGAAAACCAAAGCACTGAATATAGAAGCTGAAAGAGTGTGCTTCACAGAACTTAATATTTAAGCAAAATATCAAAGCATTTGCTCTTTTGAAAAATACACTCTCTGTGTGTAAATAAAAAATAAAAGCTGATCTGACTGCAACATTGCCCAATTAAGTATAATTTACTCAATTAGTATCAGGAGATTCCCTGGATGTCTGCATTCTGTGTCATTTTCTTGCCATTTTCTGTATCTACATCCCTGCTAAATTCCTTATAAATTTAAAGCTGAAGAGTCAGTTGTTCTCACATTTTGAAATAGAAATAAATTTCTTACATACTTATAAAGCCACGTGTTTCTAACCACCTTTCCAGTACCACAAGGACAGGTTTGTATCCCATTCACATAGTAAGTGAGTAATTACTGTAAGAAATCCAAGTGTGCTTTGCCCACTAGGAAGCTCAAGATTAAGAAAAAAAGATGACAAACACGATTTTCTTTTGACCCTCTCATGATCAAATATACATGATTGGGGCTTGAATGTCATAGGAAGAGCAAATAAAAGCAGTGGCAAGAAGGACCCTGAAGAAGTGCCAAAGTTTTCCAGCTGCAGTGCCCTGGAGGATGGCCACATCTGCCTGGCTACAAACACCACTGAGGGAGGGGAGAAGTGAATGAAATTATCAGCTGCTTGTGATGACAATGCTTAGTTTTAGTAGGTTCTTCTACTCAGCTTGTAAAACTGATGGACGTTGAGATTTTCAAACTAACTTGGTTCTACCCTGAAAATAAGCTGCCTAATCTACACTCAGTTTAAACAATACATAGAAAAATAGTCAGAAAAATAAAATGTGAGCCCCTGATAGGTTTAAATCAATATGTAGCCATAAAAAAAGCTGTAAAACAATTATTCTTGAGTGTGACTTCAAAACATGTTCTAAGTTAATCAGGAACTCACAGGTTTTCCTTTCTTCTTTCCTGAGAATACTCCTTCAAATGAATTCCACTCTGAGGATTTCATTCTGGAACTCTCCATTACCATCAGAGTTTACATTAACTCAATCTACCTCCTACCTACAAAAAGCTAATTACTGATCTCTCTTAGGCCCATAAACAGTGCTTTTACATTAAGCAGGGGTCATTAAATACCAAGGGAAAACACTTTCTTCTCCAGATTGGTTGGAGGGTTGTCTCCATGCAACATGTTCACCATTTGTTCACCTGCAAAGAAGACTTCCAATTAACATGTTTTAGCTTTAAAAAATATCTACAGCTTTTCAGAGATGCAGCTGTTGGCTGCTGTAGGCACTATTACTGATCCTTGCAACACTTTAATTCACTTACTTTAGGATGACTCAGTGTAACTCCATGGGTTTCATCACTTTACATTTTTACCTTCTCTGTGTTTTTGGAAAACTCTGGTAGGATTTTACAAAATAAATATATACTTACAGTAGCAATTTTTTCCTCCTTTAGAGGGATGGGGCTGAATACCCAGCATGAATCCCTTGAAAGCCACTGGTAATTAGTAAAACCACTTTGCACAGCATGAGTATTTTAAAAAAATATTAAAATTTCTGCGCTTGTGATTGGAAATTCTGTGGTATCTGTTATGCACCCATTTCTTGACAGGATATGAAGACCATGTCACTGACATCTCCAGAAGGATATACAATGAAAATAGGTGTTATTATTAAAGAGAAACATGGGATTTCCTCCTACTTTGTCATCTGGTCAGGTACCTTAGTCCAAAATGTTATGTCTGATCTGAACTAATTGCTGAAAAGATGGAAAAGACAAACCCTCATGCAGCAGGGTAGCCTGAGGTCTGTGAATGGGAAGACAGGGAATTATCATCTAAATATCTGTGAGACTATAAATACATAAAAATACAAAGAGGACACAGTTCCTTCCATTTGCTCTGGTGTTTTCCTTCATGGTGAGAGTTTTCCAAGACACTCAATTATTTTCCTATGTGTATATCACCTGTTTGTCAGTGAGTGCCTTCAGGTGCTAAAGAAGAGATGGATTATGAATAAACTAACTCTTGCTTTCATGGGAAAGATAATTAAGAGAGTGTGTGAGAAAAATAATGGGTATTTCATGGAAAATATTCTGCAAGTGCACAGAGAACTCAGAAACACTCCGGTGGATAATGTGGGGCAAGAACCCAGGGACTCTTAGGGCAGGTTGGGTTGGTTACTTTGAGATATGGTTTCCTGCCTTGGGCTTTTAGCTATTTTACTTAGCTCTAATTATTGGAAAACATTGAAATATGTGTTTTGAGAATTCCCAACTATAATTATTAATACAACATAGCTGTGATTACCAAAATTGCTGGACAAAAATTTTCAGATAAAACCACTGTTTGGCAAAAAGGCATACTGAGCCACTGCTGGATGCTTCATAAAGACATTAAGTTTTGCTGGATTGGGAGGAGGAACCACTGGATTTTCTTGAAAACTACTTTTTTTATATATGAGACTTTAAAATCTTGGTTGTTCTAATTTTTTTTTCAACTCTCAATGTTATTTTTAATGTAAATATTTCTTACATATCACTTGGTAATTTGTAATTTTTAAGAGAAGAATTATTAAAAGAAACTAATAAATTCCAGTATTTTGAATCAATCTCAATGTTCTGTTAAACCCTTTCAAAATTTTTTGGTGGAAGAGACAAGCCAAGAAATCTACTATTTACCTACTTGTAATCATGATTTCTCTTGCAATCATAATCACAATGTAACCACTCTTTTTTTTTTTTTTTCAGAAAACACACTAAGAAAAATTAGATTAGTTCATGATTAAACAGCAAGGTAACAGCTACTGCAAAGGCAATAAATGACCAGATTTGAGGATGTCTGTGAATTATTTCTTGCTACCAAAAAACCTTCACTATACAATTCACAAATTATTTTTGGGCTCTTTCCCATTTTATGAATGGTCTATTCTTCTGTTTTTATTAATACTGTTGACTCGCTACAACAGGTGACATTTTTATCCCCTTAGGCTGTCCATTATCCAAATGAAGGGCCATCTGGAAAGGGATTCTGTTCACTGAAAAATGTGACAGAGCTGATGGCTTTTTAACTGCAAGTCATCTATGATTGCTGGTAAACACTGAAAATTAGCATTGATTCCCCTCAAATGAAAAAAACAACAACAATAAAGTACTTCAGACAGGCTTATGGAAACACCTTCTCGGCAGATGTGCATGCTAATTAATAATTGTAGATGGCAACCCTTCTTCATTTTTGTAAATTAATGCCAGTTGAATTCTCTAAAACAAATAAACACAACTACAGATGGGGCAGCTACTTGTATATGCCCAGCACAGCATATGTAGATTAGGAAATGGGGTGGGACTGAAATCTCTGCCATGCTACAAACAGGTAGTAGACAAGCACCATTACCACAACCTGCCACACTCAGAAAATCAGATAGTTCATCCCTTTGCCCACCAGGTTCCATTCTGGGAGGCTTTCCAAGGCAGGACCTGGATGCTGCATTGCCTCTGGTTCTGAAGGTGTTCGGTACAGAGGTTATGGCTGGAGGGACTCTTGCAGTCACATATCCAGGTGCACAATAAGACTGTCACCATTTGGGTATCAATAACCCTCTGAACTGTGTTTTGCACCAACAGTGTAAGAGGATTTGAAATAGCAAATTAAAATACAGTCCACTCATTTGGCTTCCAGCAGTATTGTGTTTTCCTTCCAGGGTCATGAACACACGTCTGCAGTGAATTCACTCACCAAAATCAACTGGAAACTCTTTGGGCTTTGATGGACTCAACCCAGGCTCTCTAACAGAACCAGCAAAAACTCAGAGAGAGTCTGACATATCCTGACAAAGTTGTAATCCACCAGGAACAGAAACAGTGAGGATCATAAGCATCAGAAAATAGTTTCATTATTTCCAATATCCTCTCTGAACTGAGATTATAAACATGTTTATTTTATTACAAAACTGTGCCACATTTAGTAATTAAAAAAACATTGGTTCCACTTAAATTGGAAACAACTCATTATCTTTTGAGCCACTGATTGAAAATGTGTTTTGGGGGACATTTTTTTCACTGAGATCAGAACTTGAAAAATGTTTACTCACCTTTATGCTGACACTGAAAATATATATAATAAAAATTTTCTTCAACATACTTTGTCACCTCAAAAGGCATTAAGAATATAAACATCTTGTCTTAGAAAAATCGTATCCATCAGAACCTACAATGACAACAGGACTAACAACCCTTGATTTACTTCTGCCTACTTTCTCATACTGGAAACCATCTCCCTGCATCTGGTGCCATCCTGGTGAATGCTTGAGGAGCAAGTTTGGGCAACATAAGATTCCCCACTCTTGATCTAGCAGGTGTGTGACTATCGGGCTTCCACAATGTTCATATATCAAACTGATTGCAAGGAAAAACTTTAAAGGGAAAAAAAAAGATCTACAGCAATAATATTTGAAGCTTTCCAATGTACCAACAAATAAAAGCAACAGACTTTGTCACAGCACAAAACATGAAAGAATTTAGTTTTGAAATACTGCTCTGCACAAAATAGCAAACAGAACAATCAAATTATTGTCTGCTTGTCTAACACGAAGGCAGCATTATCCACAAACATCCTGCAGCTAGGAGATAAGATGCTGGAGAAGTACTGTAAAATGGTTTATAATGCAGCTAACAATGATTTGGTAATTTGGACATTTCATATTTAATGAAAAACTATTTAAATCAGAAATCATCAGACATGCAATGACAAGGCTTATTTATACTGTTTGTGTCCCCAGTCAGTGACTGAGTCCTCTCCATTTTTAAAAAGTACCCTTTTAACATGAAGGCAGAAAGTTAGATGCTTGCTATGGCTTTTAAATTAAAACACAACTGCTATGAATAAAAGGAAACCTCCTAAAGCATTCCATAATAACAGGGATAGCAACAGGCTAGCAGAACACTTGGTTTTTTTCACAGCAGATTTGAAGTGCACTGTAATGCAATGTATTGAAAATTATTTCTAGCCCTCCCTGATATCATAAATCACAACCTGTATAAAGGCACGTGGGCAATCAAAGATCCATTTGAGCTGATTCATATATGCATGTGCTCAGAGCTGGTGCTGCTCAGTGTTCTATAATCAGGATTGCAAACATTTTTCATTAGTTTCCCTTTTCATTAAGGTTGTGAAAAGAACGAAGAAATGGAATCAAATCTAAAAAGAACGGATCTGGTATATAAGGCCAGAGTGCTTTGTAAGGCAAAATTTTACCTGCTTTGTGTGTATATGTGTGCACACATATAGTGAGAGGCAGTTTCTGAGCAATATTTCATAAAGTAATCATGGAAGAAGTCCCCTGCTGCCCTTTCAAGAACACATTCCTCCATCTTCAAATCCAAATGTGCAAACAGAATCCTACATCCCATATCAAATATATCATGGTAATTAGGATTTTATTCTCCAAAACATCATATTATGCAGAACAGTACCTACCAAATAGCATCTTTTTCTTTCCATTTAGATGGAATGGTAATTAATGCCACTTCTGATATGTAGGTGCACACAATATATTATTACTACATAAAAGACATAATTAGACCATATACCAAGATATAGTTAAGAGAAGTTGTCTACTCAGTGTCTCTTTCAAACATGAGTGGAAGGTATATCTGGAATGTAGAACTATTGGAATTACTTATAAAGTCTCTACCCTGCACTGAAGAAGAAAACATACAGAATTCATCTCTAAAGAAGATATGAGCAATAAAAGTAAAGATTGGAATAAGGAGCTGAGTTGGCTCCCATTGTTGTCTGGATATTGGTTAAAAAATGAATGGATGTGACATATTTGTTAAATGGTAGAACTATGACTAACTGAAATATTTTACTTGAATTGGAATTAAAAATCTAATTCATTTCTTGAATCTTATCTGCATAAAGCAGTCAAGACACTTTTTTATAGCAATTTCAGTTGACATAGAAACAAAGGGTCAATGTTTACAATTTTCCTCCTTGCTTCCTATGTCTCAGAGGCAAAACTGAAAAGAAGTAGTATAATAGGATTTTGAAAATGGAGAGCAGAGAGAGAAAAATAGTTAACAGCTTGGATAATAGTTTACAAAGACTTAGCAATAATTCAGGAATATCTTTGGAGAAGATAAACACATCCCTATACTCACATATTCCATGAAAAAGTAAATTTGACAGTAATGTTCACTTAAGGAAAGAGTCTTTTTCTATGAATAAAAAAATGAAGTTCATTAAGTCTTCTAGTGGAGGGCAGGAAGGTACCTCAAAACCTTAGGTGGGCATAAAATACATCTCCCTCAACAGAGCAGGATAAGCTACACTAAAATGATTTCTGACAGCTGTTTCCTTAATCTGTTCTTGAAAATCTTCAGTGTGTGGAAAAGACTGCAGCATCCCAGGGTGACACATCCAAGAGCTTAACTATTGTTACAGTCAGAAAAGGGGCTCTGTTTGTTTCTCTTTCCTGATGTCCAATCTAAAGCTCCCTCACTGAAAAAGAATCCCATTGCTTGCTGCCCTATCCCTTATCCTGAACTGCAGTGGACATGGAGAACAATTTATTACCTTCCTATTTGTGATAACCTTTATTCCTTTTAAGACTGGTATCCACTCTCATGTCAGTTGTATTTTCCCATCAAAACAAGCCCAGTTCTGTCAGTCTTTTCTGAGAGATCATATTTTCTCTGATCATATCTGTTTCCATCCTCTGGGCTGGCTCTGACCACTCTGCACTGTTCTTCATATGCTTAAAATCAGACACACTGGTACAGCCCAGAGTCTGCCTGTATGACTATGACTAGCAAATCCTGCGAATTTGCAATGAACAGACAGCAGTATTTTCAAAAATCCTTAGTCATTAAGCAGCTGAGGCACATTTTTAACCCTCAGTGCACCTATATCCAAGTAATACAATTTTCAAACTAGTATGCCAAAGGTTGAAGCACATTAGGAGACCTACAGCCTGAATCTATGTCGGGGATTTATTGTAATAAAAAACTTAAACACTGTAAAATGAGCAACAACTGAACCAGTCATGACCTCTCCCTGACAATAAACACAGCAATGACCAAAGAAAGAAATAGCTGAACACTAAACCTCTGACACGCTGCTGGGTGAGGGCCAGCTATGACAGAGCCCGTGATGTAACTGCCCCTTCACACTGAAATAATGAATCCTGCAAGTGGTCAGACCTCAAAGTTATCAAGTTTCAGAATTAAGAAAGCTGTCTGAGCAGCTCCACAAAAGGTGGAACTGCTTCATGCTGCTCTGAGGGAAACAAACATCATTAAAGATCTACATCTCTGTTTGTCATCACGTTTCTGGTTAAAACCCAGAAGAAAAAGAATTTGTACAAGCACTTGGATGTGCATAACAAAAAAACCTAATTGCATTAAAGAAAATATATTAAAGAAAAATGAATTTTTTCTTGTTATTGCTTATACATAGCTCTTCTGTCTTCATTGCTTTAAAAACAAATTGATACACAAGTTCCCATCCCTCTCTCAGCCAGGAAGTTTACTATTAGTAAGGTGTTCCCAGGAGAAGTGTAGTAAAGTCTGCATTGATCAGTTGTTGATGTATGTAATTTAGGACTCCAGTTACACAAGTGTATGGCTACATTAATCTGTGTCTGGAAACACAAAACTAACAAACACAAAAAGGCCCCCTTAATCATCTTACCACACTGTTCAACCTAATTTTAATTCAGGTACCAGGGAAGGGATTTCGATTCTTGGGAGAACTTTCTGAAATTACACAGTTATTAAGGTAACACATCTGTAACACACAGAAAAAAAAAAGCAAAAAACCCTCCTGATTACTTCAGGGTGCACAATGGCCTCTTCATCTTTATTGCAGTTGGCAGCACAGGAAACCATAGCTTAATTCATTGTGGGATAAGTGCCCTCACTGAGTCCATAGAAAAAATGAGGGCATTAAATTATTCTGTCTCCAACTAACTGCAAAGATTAGTGTCTTTTATGATTCCTGTGGTATTAACTAGAAAATTTATAATGCTTTCAATGAAGCAATCTTGGATTTTTTCATCCAATTATAATAATAACTTCTGAAGTTTTGATTTGTTACTGAAAACAAAGCTTAAAACACCTGAAATTTCAGTGGGATGGAAACAGTGGAATGTTTTGAAACAGCTCCTTTTTACCTTTCTTCCCATAGGAAAAGAAAGTATGTGGCAAGATTCCTTATAACATCAAAAAAAAATCCATAAACATAACAAATGTTTTCCCACTAAATGTAGTATTTTACTGAGAAAAACATTTATTATACCAGAATTTAATTTCATTAAAATAATTAATGTTAAAAATCCTGCAGGTAATATGAACAAATCTGTTAACTGTCTCTAAGTTTTTAACTTCTGACGACTGCAAAGAAAGCAGCCAAACTCTGGATGTTCAGCATTCTTGCTCTTATGACCTCTGGAGAGCAGGTTACTTTCATCAAAATGCCACTGGATTAGCCAAAGTTTTGGATATTTCATCACCTCACCTGCCTTTTCCCATTCAACATCAGGCTTCTCTTTCTTTTGGCATTTCCTTGCAGAAACCTTCCCACTGGCTTATTTTAGTGTAAAAATAACTGTTTAACCCCAGCCATCAGCTCAGTTCTTTGCTCACTCTCCTCACTGGTGGGACTGGGGAGAGAATCAGAAGAGTCATGGATTTAAATAGTTTAACAGGTAAAGCAAAAGCTGCACACACAGGCAAAGGAAAACAAGGAATTCATTCACCGCTTCCCATCTGGAACATCCCTTGGGTGAATTCCCTCCTGGCTCCTTGTGCACCCTCAGCCCCCTCACTGCTGGGGTGGGGAGCAGAACAGGCCTTGACTGTGTGAACACTGAAAACACCCCTGTGTTATCAGCACTATTTCCAGCCAAATACAAAACACAGCCCACACCAGCCACTGTGAAGAAAATTAATTCTACCCCAGCCCAAACCAGCCCAAATCTGCAAGAAGCAAAGGCCAGTGGAAGGGAAGGCTTTTGTGCAATTACAATTCCCTGCTGTGCCAGAGCAGAAATGCAATATGAGCAGCTGCCCAGCTGTGAAGACCCATCCTAGTGGAAATACCTTCTGAACAACACTATTTTTGAGGTCATGTACCTCTCACCATCTCACTACCTTTTTTTTTTTTTTTTCTCATCCCTTTGGCTATTTACTCTGGCAGTCACCTGCCCTCCCCTTCACCAAGTATTTAAAATTACTGAGCACCCATCAAATCACCATTCACTAAACATAGGGCTGAATATATCTTAGGATGAAAATTTGAGGCTATAGTGAACCATTACAACCAATTACAACCCAAAACATTCACACAAACCTATGAAGGCACAAAAGCCAGTGATATTGCTGTAATGTCTCCCTTTATTTGCAACACTGTTCTCAGATGGTTTGCATTTCAGGGCTTTGAACTGAGAATCTTGAAGCACATTTACATCAGCTTTACAGCCAGAGTGCTGAATTCTGCCTAAATTTTTCATGGACAAGGTTTTCCAAATCACAAAGTTATTGTATTGCTTTTCTCAGAATTCTACACAACTATAGCATATGAATTGTTCCATCGGTGTCCAGTGTTACTAAAATTAATCCTGTGAATTAACAGTGCACATATCAAATTCAGGCCTGTTCATTCAGAAATATGACTGATCCTTTGCTCTGTTGTTCTTCCATCTAAGTACCTCAAAGAGTACTAATGCATGAGAACTATTTAGAAATTTTTAATAAGTCAAAAGGTCAAATAGTTTGCAGATATGAACAGAGGGAAATCCAACAGTCTTGGGGAACTGTGCCATCCTAGAGGATGCCAAAATTCATTTTGGATGCCAGAATGCCATTTTGCATTTTGGATGCTTAGAGGATGCCAAAATGCATTTTGGATGCATAGAAGATGCCAGGATGTCTAAATGTTTTCCAGTAGAAATGGGACTGACTGGGGGGAAGGAGAGCAGAAACACATGCTGCCTTCCAGTCTACCTGACAGGCTAGAGAGAATTATTATCTGATCCTAGATAATAATAAAAGACTTCCTATTATCTCCAACACCATAGAAATTCTAGGCAGAAGTATGCAACTCCTCTGACATCTAAACACCTAACTCCATTTTCATTTGGGATCTATCTGCATCTCGGAAATTTTGGTGGTGGTTTCAGCTATTGTAAGAAAGCTGATACATTTTTTAATCTGTAACATACTGTAACATACTGTATTTTTGTGCTGCAAACCTGAAAATTGTTCTTTTCCCCTTAGCAGAATGAGTCCCAAGATGTCTAAACAGAGGCCCAGGGCCTCATCACTCTGTCTTCCCTAACATCCTCAGTGAGTCTTTTCACAGATTTAGTTATCTGGGCTCACTATCACCACATGAAAAGATGGATGAGCAGCTTCCAGTGTAGCTGCCACAGATGTCCCACTCCATAGATCACCCACTAAGTTTTGCTGAAGCATTTTGCAGTCTGCACTCGCTGCATCATATCACATGTCATCCCCCATTGCCTGGGGCCTGGGAAACCAGACACTCTCCAGCAGCAGAAAGCTATGTCAGAATAATAATCAGGTCACATTATTAGTCATGATTGTAGGAGTTAAAACTTGCAGTAGTAGTTTACAAAACTCCTAACGAGCTCTTTGCTGTCTCAAGAAAGAAATGAGCCCAATGACTCCAGGAATCCCACCAGCATGGATTAGACAGGGAGCTGACAATCGATACGTGGTGGAATAAGAGCTATTTGTGTAGTTCTTACAAGCACACATCAGACCTGTACAATAATCAAAAGTCAGCCATCCAAACTCGAACTGAAATGACAGATAGATGGAATATCTGAAAGGACACATGCATTGTATTCAGGCAAGTCTTCCTAACATCTATTCTGGTGTGACAAAATACAAAGCTGCAGTCCTGCTCCAAAGGGGCTTAGTGAACAGAACCTTGTACATTTGCTTGCAAATTTGAACCTGACCAACTTTAGCCTCTAAGGGGAAATATAATCTTTCCTTATTCCTTTCATTGGCTTATTTATCCTCTCTCCTCAGCATCATAATAACTATACACCCCTTCAGAGGAACTCAATAGCTTATTAGGTAACATATGTTTTGGAGAAGTTAGTGCTAATCTGCTATTCAGTTCTTCTGATCATTAAAATCAGAGTAAATTGCTGATAAAAAGGCAGTAAAGTTTTTAGACATAAGATTAAGACTGAAAGACTAGAGGTTTTTTTATAAAGAAGCTACTTTATTATTTTGTAACTGATACCCAAGGCTGATGATTTGAGAAACCATCATGTTACAGGGCTGCAAATCACAGTCCAAAGCTCAATTCCACCATAGGTGGATTGACTCTTTTGTGTGACAAGTGTAACTGATCTCAGGAGACTCACAGGATAACAAACCAGCTCTTTTAATTATACTACCAGATATTATAACATTCTCAGAACCAAAGAATTGCCAAAACAATGGAGATTTCACAGTGTCTCCAGATTTATCTCAAGAACAATCAATTAGGAATCTTTGAATCGCTACCAACATATGCCTTAAATTAAAACCAAGATGAACTTATGACATGGGAAATGTTACTGGTATTAGAGATTCAGGGATATTAAAGGAGTTCAGCTGCAGATAGGAAGGCTGACAGTACCACTGAAGTTTCCCTTAACAGCTGAAAAAATTGACAGAAGGAGAGGAGAAATGACATTACAAATTGACAGATCTGTTATCGAGGCTGTTGAAAAGTTTCTATTAAAGCCTAATTGTCTGAATAACCCTACCCTAAGAATGCACTGAATAACACACAATTAACCACTGTTTTGATGGTGTCACTTATTCTAATGAGATCCATGCTGAATACTTTAAAGATATACAAATAGATGTATCAAAGGGATTCAGAAACCTAAATGTCTCTAGTGATGTGTGTCATTAGCACGTAATACAAGTTCATACAAACCCATCTGAGTCAAGCAAACTTACTAGATTCTTAACCTCTGACGTTTCACACCCATTTTTAATTTTAAATTAGAAACTCCTGATATTTCTTATTGTGTTAAGAAAATTAACAATGAAGATAGAAAGAAAATTAAGATATGGCAGTTTATATCTATATTAAATTTTATATATATTTTTTTATATATATTAAAACATCAGTCTGCAGTTTCAAAAAATGCATGCTGATGAAAAATGAATCCCACTCATTATCCCTGTGAAACAGAAACCCCATGCCTATGGTATACTCTATAAACCAAGGTCAATACAGGAATTCTGAAACTTTTCTTTGCTCCCTGTATCATTTTGGGTGATATATACCTCGAGTCAAACTTTCATCTCCCTGTGTCTCCCACATCAGTCTGGCACGATCTTGAGCAAAGCCTTTTACCTGTCAGCCGTGGGCTGGGAGTTTGGACCTTAGCATGAAGGATGTGTTCAACAAAGTCCTAGCAGCAGTGTGACACAGCCCAATAGACTAATGCTGTCATTAACCTTAAAATCATTAATACATCCTCCCCTTTGGATTTTTCTAAATTACAATAATGCTGGACTTTCAAAAATACGTCTTGAAAATATATTAAAAAAAAATTAACCTACTTAATTAAAAGCATGCTTTGGAAATAAAAGCAAATAAATATTGCTATGTAAGCCATGGAACATTTATTTCAGATGTGGTTTTGTTTTATAGTTCTAGTTTGATTGTTTTTTGGTCAATGGCATTACAGGGAGAGAAAATTACTTTGCCCTTTCAAAGACGTATCAGCACTTGAACAAAGTCTTCCCTGTCCTTTGAATTCTTTTGCAAGTGCCATCAAGCCTAAGTTTATGCTCATTCATAAAGTGTGCACCAGCTCAGTTGCCTGTCAGGCTCCTGAACTCAGGCAGCAGTGGGACAGCTGGCAGGGTGACTCTTGGAACCAACATGAGGAATGACGGCAGTCAGAGGAGATGCAAGAGGCTCTGGCTCACTCTGGGCAGCTGGAAGGTGTTCTGTGCCAGGTGGTACCTTCAGGGCTAAGCAGCACAGCCATTTGTACTTACAGGACTTTGGCATATCTGTCTGTGTGAACTACATCTTCTAAAATCAAAACAACTGAGAGAATATGAAGAAGAATATGTAATATAGGTTGGAAATAAGCCCGAGATACGTGAGGAAAATCTCTGGGGTATTTTTTGCATAAAAGCATTACTGCATACATTATACAGCTTCCTTGATTGAGCTGCATGTTCTCTAGAGAATTTAATTAGGTGATGTAGCAGATTTACTTGTTTATTTACACCCCCATCCATATTTTTAAAAAAGTATCTTTCCCCTGGAACACCAAAGAGTATTGCCTAAGCAGTCAGTTGGGAGCTTCCTAGTAACTGATGTTCCCAAAAGCCTGAGGTTCTAATGTCCTACTTCTCCACCTTACAGAATCCATGGATAAGACAGTGAGTGCTCAGAATCATTTTAATGCAGATGCCAGCGAATTGTAACGTGGGAGCTTTCTCTCTGCAGTGTTTCTTGTGGAATGTTGCTTTATCTGAGGTGATTCTACCTGCAGGGCTTGCTTTAGGTGCACTCTGAGGTGTGTGTGCACCTGGAGTGTGTAACAGTCAGTGGCACTGCCCTGCTCCTACTCCTGCTCTGGCTCCCTGCTTTCTGACAGATGAATGAAGTCCTGAGTTTTCCAGAGCATCTCAGAACTCCTGGTACACAAAAAAGTTTAGATGATGGTGCTCAGGAAGCAGTTAGAGACGGGGATTAATTTTTCTTAGAATCTCAAAAACAAACTAAAAGCCATGGAATTTCAATTCACCATTTCTTCTGATACTGAGAAGAGACAATAGTAAAATATCAGCATATGAAATCTGAGTTTCAGAAATATATTCCTACGTCAGCAGAAAGTCTGCAAACACTGCTATGTCGAGCCAGCCCACCTGTCCCTTCAGTCCCATCTCAGCAAATAGCGTGCTACCTGTTTTCTTGTGTGGGGATGATGCATCTCCACCAATGCCCTGAGCCAATTATGCTATTGTGTAGATAAGAGGAAAATGCTTTCCTGACTCCTTTTGTGGTCAGTGAAGGCTCTGAACCAAGAAATTTTATTACTGTTATTTTAGTAGGAACTGCAAGTATCCTGAAATGATCCAGGCTTTTTAAATTTCAGTCGCAACTTATTCCCCCCTGGCAAAAATCCAACAGGCTTTAAATAAAATGTACAGAGAAATTTTTCCTCTTAGACTCTTTGTAATTTTCCTGCTATTATTTCTGAGGATAACTTGTCCTTGTACTCTAAAAAAGACAGGTTCATCACTAGGGACCCTAATATTAACAGTGAATTTGAACAGAAACATCCTGTTCCCAGTTTTGCCATATGTTTTGTTTCTACATGATGCTCAAAGTGAAAGAAAAAGAATCTATTAAGCAGAGAATATATTTAATATTTCTTATGATATGAGATTTAAAGCTTTACCAAAATGTGTCTTCACAAGCTGCAACAGAATAACGCAGTTTAAAGCCTGAAGCAAAGAAAGTGTTAATTATTACACATCACATAAATGATAATAGGACAGGAGAAGAAGAAATGCTGTAGTTCCCACTTTAACATTCTACGTCACACACTCAATCTGAGGGATTGAAGGGCATAAGAGAAGGGGGAAAACCTCACGCCTTACTGTGCCAAAAAAAAAAAAAAAAAGAAAAAAAGAAGCTGCCTAGAGAAGATTCTCTGAGCTGGTCTCATATTTAACCCTCAGACAGTTTAACAGCCTTGGGTAATGGTCAGATCAGGGAAGCTGTAACTCTCAGTGCAGAGCCAGCCAAAGGGGAGGCTGCACAAGGCAATTAGCCAACCTTGCAATTTAGCTGGGATTTTATAGCAACAAATACCACTGGTATGGCTCACTATAATCTTAATGCTGCAATTTGTTCTTTAACTTTTGTAACTGTATTCCATTATGTAAATTTGTGTTGTAAGTAACTGCATTTTTACTGTTAGAACCTGTCCATTGATAAGCCTGAACTCATTGCAACACCAAGAGGAATCCAAAGATCCTCAAAAGAGGCAAATTCCTTCACTGTCCAGCATCACCACACTGTGTGGTCTCAAATCCCAGAAAGAAATTGCCAGGTAGAGCTTTTCCCTAATTACCTGTTAAGACCACTACCAAAAATAAAGACTTGTGATTTCAGGGGAGTAGAATTAACCCCAGCTGAACTCCATACACTAGATGTCACAGAACTAGAGAAAGGTTGAGGGAAGATATTTTATGGGTTAGAAGTAACTATCAGTACAAAATTTATTGGATAATTTGGACAAAACCAGTCCTAGACTGAGCATGCTGCTAAGGTGCTATGTGGGAGATTATCCTTGGAGAAAAGACTTGTTTAGCAAAGATCTTTTGGAATGAATCTTCCTAGCAAGATGAGAGCATTCATTTTTCATAATAAAGAAATAATTTTCTCAGTCTGCAAAGGATTCTACAAATCACTCCAGTTCCTACCCTTCTGTACACCCTAAGAAAACAGAACAACACTGCAACTGCCTGCAAAAGAGGAAAGACAAGAGTGCGGAGATCACAGGGGACTGTGGGGGCAAAGGTGCCTCTGAGACAGTTATTGTTTCAAGTACCAAATTTGGCAAGTGCTTGATTTCTGTTACCAGGAAGGCCTGAATTTCAGCTGTTTGGCTTAAGCAAGCATAAGAGGAACAATCAGGGAAGGCTTGTACCTAAAATTTGTGCAGAATCAACAACCTCACAAGCTGTTACCAGGGCTAGAAACTAAACTAAGGACAGGAACATCTCTTGCCTTGGTTTTCTTTCTGGGCAAAAGAAGGGGAAATGCTGTGATTTGTCCTTTCAGAGAGAGACTCCCCAGTGTCAACTCCATGTGTAACTTTTCACACAGTGAATGACAGACAGGTGGGACAGACTGACTTTCACAGTTTCTTTGAGGTGGGATGGGATGTTCTTATGAATTCAAATTTGAGTTCACTCATTTGAAGAGTTGAAGAGTTTGCCATCTAGGTGGGTAAAAAGGAAAAGAGGAATCAAGAGAATAACCTTTGCCTGGGAAGGTCACACAGGATTTTATCCCCAGTTCACCCTTCTCCTTCTTTGACACCAAGACTAAAAGGAGGAATATGAAATTCAAACATTTTTCTTTTCTCAGATACATAATCTAAATAATTAAAGTACCTAAAGCACTTGATTCCCATGTAAAACTGATCTCGTGATAGTTTCTATAGAGAGCTCATGCATCATGATTACTGAAGGAGGTACATCGATGCATTATTCATGGCCACAAAGTGCACACACCATCTTACTCTCAAATGACCCTCATTATTTGGGACATTCCTCATTTTAGATTCACATTCATCTCTATCCCATACTGAGGTTACCATCTGGTCATTTTTTTCTTTACTGACTCAGCCTGATACTTTTATATAAAAGTCGTTTAAAGCCAAGCACTAACCAATTCTTTCAAATAGCTTCAATAAATACAAATAAATAAACAGTGATTACAAAGGAAAGTAAATTGGTTGGCATTTAAAGACCCTACAGTGGTGTGAGAATGAAGCCAAGGTTAATATAATCAGTATTTGTTTCTTTAATAAATCTTCACATTAATTTTTGAAGCTCATAACAAATGACAAAAAAATGAAATCCAGTAATAAGACATATGAAAATATAGATAAATCTACATAGACAAACTTTAACTTACACAAAGATGAGCAAATCATTAGCCAAAAAAATTATAGAGAACAAACAACACAAAACTAAACTGATCCAGTTATTTGAGACAGCAACGTAGAACAGATGATACAACAATTATAACTTAAATCCAGTGTCAACAGCATCATCTAGAGCAGGGGTCCTCAAACTACGGCCCGTGGGCTGGATACGGCCCCCGAGGGTCATCAGTCCGGCCCGCTGGTATTTACAGAACAATTAGATAACACAATGGACTGGCCAGCGAGACCACATTCTGAGTTAAATGGTCCTCAACACTTTGTCTGTGTGGGGAGTTTGGCTGTTGCCGAAACTGGTGGGCGGAGGGGTTGAGAAGTTCCTTTTTTACTTTTTTTTCTCTTGTCTCCTGGGAGACGGGGGGAGGAGTTTTTGGGCAGTGGCCAAAGGGACAGGGGAGTACTTGGGGGTGGCTGGGCAGGAGCAGCAGCAGCAGCAGCAGCTCCTTTTTCTTCATTGGGAGAGAAACTGTTTTTGGGAGAGTTGGGTTTTTTTTTCCTCCCTCCTCCATTCCTGTTCCTTCTCCTCCTTGGCAGCAGTCCGTGTGCACATCAGAGGAGAGGGGAGTCTGCTCTGCACGTCTTGACTAGAGGACTGAGGGTTTTTTCGTTTCCCTCTGCTGGGAAGGACCTGTTTTTGTTTTTGTTCTTTTTTTTTTTCCCTTTCCCTTCTCCCTCTCTCCCCTTTCCTGCTGGGGGGAGGGGGTGGAGAGAAGACCTCTATTTTCCAGCTTCTCCAGCACAGCCGGGGAGACCTCACCCCCTCCCCACTGCATGTGGGCATCTCCAGTGATCCAACAGCGTCCCCTGCTGGTTGGCACAGGACATTATAGTCTGGCCCCCAACAGTGTCTGAGGGATGGTGAACCGGCCCCCTGTTTAAAAAGTTTGGGGACCCCTGATCTAGAGAATTGCACACAAGGGAGGACCACACTAGAGACTCCTTTTTACTGCTCCAGGTAAAATATTCAGCTTATTTTTCTTTTCTACCTTTTTTTTTCCCCACACTTCATCCACAGCAGCAGAACTGGGCCAACACTATCAGTTATTATTCACTTGGCTGGAGGAATCTATGTGCTCTCACTGCATTTCTGCCCATTTTGGCTCATTTTTTTAAGCAACTTTCTAGCTATCTGCTGGCAGGAAGGGCTAGTAAACCAGGATCATGGAAGAAACAGAAACATTGCTAGTAAAGGAACAGTCCCAAGCAGGAAAAGAGAAGATATTGAGCTCAAAAAAGGCCCTTCTCTTCTTTACAAGAGCTACTATTCATGAGAGAACCTCCATCACACTGCACTGTGTTCAGCCCTAGGAGCACAGAAGTGTATTTCTGCATCTGGCTTTCAAGTTTTAACATACCTGTATCTTCTGTAAACTGACACAGAAAGTTGAGTGAATTGCTGAGTCACACAATATTTTTTATAAGGGTTGAGAAAGGATTTAATGAATTTAATCAGGGGGCTGTGGTTGGAAGTATCAGAATTTCTGTGATACAGAGAGTCACAGGTGTCACTGCAGCTAAACAACCTCTTCTACAGCTGTGCTTTCCCATTAAAAAATTCAGTGTGCCTTTGCTTTTCTTAAAATGTCCATAGAATGTATCAAAGCTGAAATATTTTAGTCACAGTTTTAAAAGTGTATTAAAACCTTGTCTCGTTATGCCCTTACTCCATCACTTCTGCAATAATACCAGGGCCTTCAAGGAGAAAGCATTTCCTCCTTAGGAGTGAGAGTTCTCTGATACCTTCTACAATAATCAGTCCTACCTGCCACTCTGAAAATGTTTGAGACAGTGCAGGACTTCAGCCTCAACAATCACTGTTGTACTTCAACAAATGAACAACCATTTGCCAGTTAAAAACCTGAAAATAGAGAAAAAAAGGGGTCCATTAGTACTAACAATAATTAATTCTGAGAACTGAAGCATTATTTCAATCAAAAAGCTGAGATTTTTCCTCTTCCTAAACTCAAGAAATTTTCATGGAAGGTTGGTCTTAAAGGCCAATTTTTAACCAATTTTAATTAGTATTTCTATAGAAATTGTTTCCTTTCAGGAGCTCTGCAAATTATGGCTGGGTTCTTATATATACTCCATCACTGACTCCTGCAGCATAATTCATCTTCTGTCTCTGCAAAATAATGAATGAGTGTTTTGGTCACCTTGCTCTTTCCTTTCCCCTTCCCATATTCCCCTGTGAGAATCTTCAATATCGTTCAGCACTTGAAGTTCAAACTCATCTTATTGTTATAAGGAACATTATTAAGAGCTTTGACTGGGATTCCTGCTTTAGATTTCTCAGTTCGATTAATAGAAAATAATCACTCTCACACTCTCCCTCTCTGGTGATTTGGTTAATTAACTGGTAGGAGCAGCACAAATAATTTCTACACCAGTGTACTTATTTTTTTTTTAATTATGTGAAAATTAGTCCCTTACTAGATGATTAGGGTTTTAGATCTGCTAATGAACAACAATAGTCTGCCATTGCCATCTTTTCATTTATTTTTAATCACCAGCTAAGTAACAAAGAAATGTCTTTTAAAATAATTAAGACTACATATCAGGTCTCTGTAGGACATCAACAATAAAGGGGTTAACAATGCATCCAGTCATCATGGAAACAATCAAAAACTACCTTGCTTTAAACAATGCAGAGCAACCCACTATCTAAATGCATCTGTGCCACAAAATTCCCACAACTTCACAACAATTTTCATCCTGTAGAGATCACACAAACACACACACGCACAGAGACACAAAAAATAATGATGGAAATCACCTACGTAACAGGGCAAAGATGTAAATTAAAATAACTGTGAAGAGCAGCCACTTTCCTCTGAGTAGACAGAACTCTCTCAGCATCATACTGTGACTTCAGCTGTGACAACAGGGCACAACAAAAGATGCCAATCCAAATACAGCACTTGTGGGCAGAGAAGGCATTTTTCCTCTCATAATCTTCCTGCACTTGTCTCCTTTAGATATTGAAAAATAAAAAATTTAAGAACTCAAAAGTAGTTTCCCCAATCTTTATTCCAAAGGGATTTATTAAAGTCTCTATGACACATAAGAAAAAAACTATTTTGGGGTGAAAAATAGTAAAAAATTTGCTTTGAATCCATTAACTTTTGTTAATATTTGATATTTATGTCTGCTGCTATAAGATTAACCCACAATAATTCTGGGATAGGATTCTCATTTATTTTTTTTTCACACAAATCAGGCATGAAAGTTGTGTGTCTGTCCATGCATGTGCATCTCTTTTGACCCAGCAGTGAGTGAATGTGGACAGAAGAGAGACAAAACAAAGTTGCCACATCTTTTTGTCAAAAAAATTAAAGAAAAAAAAATTTGGATAAAAAAATACTTCCCTTACATGTAAATGTTTTACAGTGTTAGAGAATAATGGCTATTAAGAGGTCCTGAAAGGCAAAGGCAGGTACTGCACTTAAAATTACCAAACCATCTGTAGCATTTAGAGTAGTATCTCACTGAACAGTAAATGCAGCACAAAGTTCATTATAATTCTTGACCAAAAAAAACCCAGTAATTGTCCTAAAAATTCTCTATTATGAAGTATCCAGTATTATGAAGGGTATTGGCACTCCAGAGAGCTACTACACTCTAATGCATGTACTCCCTTTTGAAAATGGTCTTTTCAAGCGGCACGTTTGGCCCATGGGAGTGCAGAGCACTGTGAGGAGGCTGCTAGAAGGCCATCTGTGCTCTGGTTGAAAAGACTTGTTACTTACTGTGAAAAAAAAGAGCCCATTTATTGCTCTCTTCATAGCCCTATTTTCATTTGGAAATTAAAATGATATAAAAATGAGAATGTGAAAATGATATTAAAATGAGAGCTGGCTATGGCCAAACAGGTAACTTCATCTACCTTCTTGTCAGTACAAGATGATTTTCAGCCAGCAGTAAATGACAGCAGCTAGAGAGACTGTCTGCTCTTGCCAGCTTTACCTTCCACACCTTCTACAGTACCAGTCCCATCACACCCTCTCTTTCTGTCCTTCCTTCCTTCTTTCTCTCCTAAGGTTTGCTCATTTTACATGAAGCATAAAATCTTCACGGTTACAGATACCCATGACTCTCTATGTATCTACTGTGCCTGAAAATTTAGGCTGACTGTCACATAGGCTCTCCAGGGATGATAATAATAGTTACAAATACAATAATCACATTGACCAGGCCCGTGGAAACCTGATTCTGGAGGTCTCAAACACTGTGACAGCTTGTTCCCTACTGTAATCCTCATCGGAATTTTACATTCACCGTGGGCATTGTTTTCTCACTTTCATCTCATTGACTCCAATTAACACTCTTTTAACCATTTTCAGTAATACTCTACCTTGTTTTTTGGTTCTCTAAAGACCTGTTAAATAGCCCATGCACAGTACTGGAGTCAAACTGATGTTAATTTCTCAGCAGCTCTTTGCAGAGCATCCCAAGTGCAATCTGTAGCCTGTAAGAGAGGGCGCTTCACCTGTCTGTCACTTCACATCTCCACGTACCCACACAAACATCAGAGCCACTTCTTAGATACATTGCTTTATAAAATCCTTGTCCACAGACATCGGAACCTTTCAGCCTTCTATAGATTCTAGTGTTGGAGAGTTCTCATTTTTCTGCACCTCACTTTACATTTTTCTTCATTGATCACTATTAGGATTAGTTCTTTCCTGTGAACCTTAGCGTGGTCTTACTACTGTTGCCTTATGACTTACCAAGCACACAAAATATGTCTTTTTTTTTATGTGTCTTAAAAGCTTTTAAGCTCCTGCTTAATTACTTCATTAGTGAATAAAGCCTCTTTAGAGGAAACTGCTCAGCAATTCTAGAAAATCAAACTGCCTATTAGGACCTCTAATAGGCCTTCAAGGTGCCAATTTTAAGCATTGCTTCTGAAAATCTTGACTCAGATACTTGTTTTATAAACGCATGAGATTACAATTGCAGGACAATATACACAGTAATGCTGAGAAAGGAAGCTTTTAAAAAACCTTTTTAATAAATACTGTGTGAAAAAAAACTATACCAAAACTGTATCCAATTTATGAAGGATAAAACAGGTAATTGAAAGAGGTTTGCAATACACATTTGTCATAAAGATAGCTATTATTTTAAATGCAATGAAATACTCAGGGTTTCATTTGTTATTTTTTGCTCTACACATACTTTCAAAATACAAATACAGTTAAATTTGAAAGATGAAACAAGATGAAAAACTTTGATACAAATCCCAGGGATGAAAAGGTTGACTCTTTTCAGCTTCGTGTGACACGTAATTTGAGGAAAAATATCAACTTTGCAGTTACATGTATTTTGTCACCTTGTACAATTCTGACTATTCTGCACTGAGATGTCTGAGGAGCTTGTTCCTTTTTTAATATTGATGAGTATCATTATGGTTGTGAACCATTAATTTCACCCATGGGGACATCCCAGAGGTGTCTGTGTCTCTGATGAGAGAGACATAAATCCAGATGCACATTGTCCACCATATGTGCAATGGTCCTCAGCTTTTCATTCTCCTGTAACAAAATGGCTCATGTGTATTCAGGAGACTTCAAAAGGGCAACCAAAAAGTCTGAGACTCAGAGTGGTCCTTTTATGCCTTTGATGTACAAAGCAAACCAGCCTGAACTCATCAGAGACAACTGATGACAGGGGCTGGGCTAATCTTCGAGTGATCAAAGCATTCAAAGTCAGTGACATTTGCAAGGAAATTAATGATTCTTCTATAAAGGTTTTAACCATCCTATAAACAGGATAAATGTAGAAATCCTTAGATGGATAGGACCATTAAGTACAGCAAATGTTACTGAAAATAATCACAATGGTGTCTCATTTATTAAGAGACTGTTCTCCACATTCATTTACATTCCACTGAACAGATTGTATGAAAGCGGGGGTTTTTTTCAGTCTGGTTAACATTCTCTGAAATGAGAAATTACACACTGAAAAGTAGTACTTTGTGTGTGTCATGTCAGAGAATTACAAGGGATCATTATCCAATCTTGGAGGCACAGAATTATTACAGATTTATCAATTGTTTCTACTGATGTAAAAGGTCTGATAATGGCACAACATGCCTGACTAACAAGAATTACTATAATGAAGTTAAGTGCTTTAACTTGTTTAATGATTCTGGTGGCAACTATTACTTATCCAGGACCAGAGAAGAAATTGTAAAAAATGCCTCTATCCTTGATACAATCAGAGGTTAAAGGATGAAACTGTAAATTCAAGGTTGGCATTTGCTTTTTAGAAAAGATTTGTTAAATATGCTAAAGTCATACCAGTACTGGCACAAGATAAAGCAACCAATCAACTTTTTTCAGTAGAGAGTCTCTCCCTGCGTTTGTAGTGTCTTCCTTTATTTAATAACAACAAGATGTGTGTGAGTTACCAGGTTCACTAAGTAGTTTTACCGGTATCTTACCTTTTACTGTGTAACCTCAGGAAATTCCCATAACAAATTATAGGTGAGCAATTGCTCTCCCTGTCATTAGGCAGGATTTTGACATGTGGTCAAAAGAGGAGGAAATGGAATAATTTAAAAACCCTTTTGCCACCTCTAGTGATTAGTGACGTTGCTTTTATTAGTCTTGCCTTCAACTTTGTATGCAAGCAACTAGCAATGATTTATAGTATTATGGGAGCATGAGGTGTATAAATGAGTTGGTAATTTCTGATACATAGCATAAGGCAAACCTACAGGTTTAGTTAAATGCTCCCTACAAATATAGAAGTATTTGTAGCACCTCCATCTGATTTTTTTTTTCCTATTATATTAAGTAAAATTTTTAAAATACTTCTGTCATGGATTGTTTAAATATTTAGGCTCTGTCCTGTCACTATTAAAGATGGAATTTTTGGAAGTTTTCAAACAAGGTCTCTTTCTAATATGCATATTAATACCCTAATAAAGCATGGATGCATTGTAGGAGCAGACTGCTTAGTCTGTTGGCCCTCAGTCTGGCAAGTGGGCCCTATTTACCCTGTCTTTCAGTGTCTGTGGGTGATAGATCAGTATTTACATGGAACACACAAATGTCAAAGCCCCCCTATGTGCTGAATTCATTTTTAATGGATGGATTTCAGTCTATTCCATCAACCCTTACTTATAATTCCAGAATTCAATAGCTGAATTTAATTAAGACCATATTAAGCATAATAGAACATGATATTCTCTCTAAAGTTTCTGACATTTTTACAATTGTTTAATACCAATGAGTCCTGTAAGCAGACCATTCAAAAGTGAATAGATTTTCATATCACATTGCTGTTCTTTGAGTCCAACCACCACTGTTAAGATTAAATCCTTAATAACTTTACTTGCACTCAAATATGATGCTCTGGTTTCAGGTCAGTGAAGCTCATGAGCTTTTGCCCCTATGTGCTCATTTCCACATCACATTTGGATTTGATTTTTTCTTTTCCTCACAGATATGATCAGTTGCTTAGCTTGGTCACAAAATATTTTAGGCTGAAAGGGACCTCAGGAGATCTGCAGTCCAGCCTCTCGCTCAAAGCAGGGACAGCTCTGAGGTCAGCCTGGGTTGCTCAGGGTTTATCCAGTTTTATCTTGAAAACCTCCAAGAACACAGACTGCTCAACCTCTCTGTGCAGGCAGTGCCTGGCCAGCCTCAGGATGTTAAAGGTTTGTCTTTATTTCCTCTCCTGTCTCAATGTATGCCCACTGATGATCTTCCAACCATGCACCACTGTGCAGTTGACATATTCTTGATGTCCCCAAGGTACCAATAGGCTGCAATCTAATCAATAACTGATTACCTCCAAAGCTGTGTCTTGTCCAGACTGCCAGCTCCCTCAGCTCCTCATTGCAGGGCAGGTGCTCCTGTCTCCTGTCCATCTTGGCAGCCCTCTGTTGAACTTTCTCTACTTTATCAACACCTTTCCTATATTGAGAAGCACTTGGTGAATTTTGCTGAATTTCTTTAGGTCTCAGCTGCCTATTCCTCCAGGCCATTTAGCTGCACAGCAGCTCTTCCTCAAGCATATCAATCCTTTCCCTCATTTTGGTGTTATCTAGAAACCTGAGAGTGCACTCTCTCACCTCCTCCAAGTCGGTGAAATGGAAATTACTAAACCCAGTTTAAAAAAAAAATAGATGATTTTTTTAATCCCAGATTTTTTTTTGTCAGACTTGGTTTAAGGAGATCTGACAGAAAAGTAGCTTTCAATATGGAATAGGAAAAACAGGCACATGGGAGAAATCTTCCCCTGTGCTCAACTGCAGCACCAAATTTATTCTGAAAGCATCACTATCCTGTTCCTTAGTATAAAGCAGTAGAAAACAAGGGGGTTGCAAAACATAAGGACATACTTGTGATATTTTGGCAGATTCCTCAAATTGTCAACTCTCATAATCCAGCATAGTCTTCCCACAACTTTAAATGCACCTGGTAGAACTTCTCCTTTAGCAGACCCATGGCCCTTCCCTTTCATACTTCAGTTTTTCTTCAAAGGTTGATTAAAGAAAAAATTATACTCTGAAATGTCACACTGACTCCAACTGTGCATACACATATGTTTGCAAGGCTCAGAACACGGAACAATCTGATTGGTATTTAACAGAACTCTCAAGATCTTTGCTCAGCTCCAAGTGCCATCGTGGAGTAACTGCTTCCCAAACCCAGCTGTTGTAGTTCCAGATAAGGCAAGTTGTGCTTTGCCCCATTTTAAATTGCAGTGAAAAGTACAATGATCCTATTTTTTATGAACTCAAAAGATTAAAAAGGATTTTGTTTCCAGTCTTTCTGGGGAAAAAAAAATAACAATAAATAAATGAAAAGGAACAATAGAAGGGAAGTGCTTTAGGAATTTTACCTGAGAACTATGCTGGAGCTCTAATTGCAATGATCAGGATTAAGAAAAACAAAACCCAAAACCTGAGAAAAATGTGACTATTTTCCTAGTCATAACCAAATCAGGAAAGCTGGGACTGCAGTGACAAACCTGGTCAGCTTTATACCTTGCAGTGTTACTGCAACCATGTTTATTAACACATTGAGGTGTAAAATTTGCAGCTACACACATCCCATTAGTCTTAAAAAAAAACCAAAACAAACCCACAATAAAAAGCAACTAAACTAGTACAACTAACTGTACCTCTATCAGTGAAAAGGACATAATCTGTTTTTCTAGTTATGAGATGGGTTGCTATACCTGCACTAGAAAGAGAACCTGGGCTTGAACCTGTTTCACTGCTACTATTCTCTCCCTACCTCAGCTCTTGCCTGTTAGTTCAGTTTCTACATTTCCAGGATGTTGTTTCTCCTTTCCTGAGATTGATTTCATTTAACTCTGCCTTTCTGCCGTCACAATCTTCCTTCTCCTTGTTTATGGAAATATGTCTGTAATACTCATTCTGTTCAGTTTGACTGATACACTCCAACACTGCAATTTACCAAAGAAAATATCAGGCTTACATTTACAAAATAAATATGTTTGATGTTAAGTTTAGAGTATGAATGAGACACGTGGAACTCGCAGCACTTGTGAATCTCACCCAGGTGATCTTGCCAGAAAGAAATCTGCGTGAACCAGGGAGCACAGACATGTGCTATGCCTGTTATGGGTTATGGGATTTCTGCTCTTTTTGTTGGGCTTTACAATTGGAACATAGAGAAAATGAAGCTTAAGCTTAATTAGTTGCAGTAAAATAATACACAAATGTTACTCTCATTTGTATGCTCTTACACCCTTTTGGTTCCTTGTGTAGGGCACTCAGGAAAGGAAAGGAATATGAAATATTACCAGTTGCAATATTTTTAATAAAAAACAATCCAAGAAATTATTTGCAGGAGAAATACGTTAAAAAAATAAAAACAATTATGTTTGAGGATTTGGCATCCATTCACATTTGAAAGTACAAACAAAACCCAAAATGAATGGGAATTAAATTATTTGTGAAATTATTCATTCAACTGTTACCTTGCTATTTTCTTGCCTCTAAATCTTAAATACAGTTGATTTCATCCTAGAAATGGAATTAGCATTATAGCCATTCCGTAATAATCTCTGACAACTGAAAGGAAAACAATCACCTTTCTACAGCTTCATGGAAGAGTAAAGGGCTCTTTTGTTCTCATGTCAAGCTTGGCACAAAGACAGAAACTAATTCTGTTTGTGTGCAGTTGGGAAGTTTTAATCCAGAATTTTTTTGTGGCACTTGCTTATCATATTGAAAGAGAAAACAATTGTAAAATTTTCCTCCACAGCTTTCTTTAACAGCAATGTATCTTCAAGAAGACAAGTTGAGGCCAGTGACTTTCCAAGTGCTGCCAACAGATGCTTCATGTGTGCTCACCAAATCAAAACATTTCTAAGAGGTAAGGGGTTGTCAACCCTTGGGCCATTTAAATGAACAATATTTAAATGAAAACTCCTGCTTTGTGTAATCTGATGCATTACATATGCAACAGAGATTGCAGGAACAGCCCTGATATCTGTAGGAAGGCTCTGGGCTCGACCTGACAAACACATGATGTACCTGTTGCAGGACATGCTGACAGGTGATCTCTGAGCAGTGCCCCTTCCCATGAGATAAGAATTAAAGCTGGGGAAGGATTTGGTTTTTGGTGGTGGTGGTTTTGTTTGTTTGGGGTTTTTTATTAAAGTGATTCATATGATAAATGGAAACAAAATTTTAAGTGAACCATAACTGTATATAATTTTCTTTAAATTTAGCATATAAGAGAAAGGAAGACCACATAAAAATATTCTGAAACAATACTTCTGTGTTTAACTATACAGTTAGTGTGAAATGATCTCAAAACCCCCAGATTTTTGCACACTAGTTTCCTAAGCAAACCAAAATATGATTAATTTCACCACCTTTACTATGGTCTAGTTCAGCCTCAGAACTCAGAAATCTGCAAGCACATTAAAGGTGCAAGATGTTGCATTTTGTTATGTATTCAAAGTGACAAATTATATCATTCTCCAGTTTATAATATTAAGCATTTTATCAGTAAAATCCAACTCTTTCCATATATTAATGGCCTCTAATAATTTAGCTTGATTTATTTAAATGTCATTCCTGTATGAAACTTCCCTGTTCACTGAAAAGGCATCAAGACTGCTTATCAGATAAGGGAAATAGAGACTTTCAAGCTGGCTGCTCCTGGCACAAGGGAGATTGTCATATGTCATATTTTTATTAAAAGTTATTTAACATTAATACTTGGAGAAAATTCTTTGAGAAAGACTTAGTTTATTCCTGATTTTAACATCCACTACTACGTTCAATATTTTTCATACATTCTACTTTGTTTAAACTCTCCAGAAAGAAGTCTGGGATGTTACCTTTATTTTGTCATCACAATAGGAAACCCTTTTTAATGTTGAGAGTGAATTGTAGCTTGCCCTATTACTGAAAATGTGCATTTGCAGCTATGAAAAAGGACAGTGTTATCAATGACTTCCCTTGGTTTTGAAGGCTTTACAAAGTCTTCTAAAGAAAGGTTTCTGTTACTTTCCTAACAATAAGCTCACGTGTGAATCCTTTATAAATGTCTTTATCTTAAGGCACAGAAGTCAATGTTGAAGTTACTCACAGTAAAATTATCAAATATTTACAGGTTAAAGATGTTTCTGGGCCTGTAGAGAGTCACTGTAATTTGTGATGTATGATACCTCCTGCTGAAAATCCCACTAGTTATGTCTCTTGATCCCATTTTCAAGGGATTTTAGCTCACAGGAGCCTAAAGACATGTTTACAGTACTCAATGGAACTCCGGTTTGAGGTTGTAACACAGCAAACATGAGCAGGTAAATTCAATAGTTAGGCATAACTTGCAGTGATGTTTGCTGTGGCGACCCATGATTTTGGTTCCAGCATTATCCTGCACTCAGTTTAGCTGTCTCTCTCAATGGTTGATTCATGCTTGGTGTTATTTATGTTTGAGTCTATATAACTTTTTGATAGTCATTCCAGGTTTTCAAGAGAACAGAGAGAGAAAATTCCCCAATGTGTTGAATGTATGACTCCCATTTGAATGCAAATGACCGTAGTTCTCATATAGCCTAATTAAATTAAATGCCTAAGAAGATATTCAAAAGATCTTGGGTTCTGAGTCATTTTGAAAATGTGGTCTCAACTGTCAAGTATTAAGTTACACAACATATATAGAACTAAAGAACTGTATTGATCTCCCTTTTGTGGGTATTTAGCAGAAGAGATACAGGGTCTGAAATATCCAAGGCCCAAATCAGAGCAGATAGGAAAGTAAATAATAATTTTACATGCTCTTCCTTTCAGCGTTTACCAGCTCACACATTTGAATTTAGAGAGTTTTAGCATATTATTAGTCATGAATGCCAACTCTGTCACGGGCATCCATCAAGTCATTCAGTCTGTTTATGTATCAGCTCCAGTTCTGCAGAATGAGAAATTATTTCCTTTGCATCATGAAAATTGTGAAGCCACCACAGTAGTGATTGTGATGCCCCCAGTATACAGCTAAGCATCTAATACATTACTATTTGTTTTACATCTCCCACTTTACTTCCTAATTTTAATTTTCCTCCAAAGGTTTCCTGTCATCCACTTTGTTCCTTCCTTCCTTTTTTTCATCCATCTACAGTTTGCCTCCCATATACTTTTTCCTATGCACCCTCATATGTACACCAGAGTGAGGATAAACTTACCAGCCAAATCTTGATATTGGTATTTCCCATTATTAACAATAAAGTCATGTCATTCCTTCCCGTCTCCTTCCTTCCCTTGTTTGTATTGTGTATGTCACATACATTTTGTCATCAAACAATGAGATAGCTGGTGCTGCAAGGAGACTTTAATATTTTAAACCATTCAGTTGTGACCTGGCCCACTGGAACAGCTGCTGACAATTTGCTACTATGAAGTGACACTTGTCTGCAATGCTGGTTTTGGAATCTCTGATTCGAACAATAACGGGAGAAATGAAAAGACGAAGCAACCTCAGATTCTGAGGCATTCACAGCTTTCTGTTCCTGCAAGTCAACACTGAGGGGGTGTGTGAGGGGTGTGGTTCTGGCATCCTGTAGTGCAGAGAGAGACCCACCGAGAGACTGGTTCTCCCACAACCAGGCTTGTGCAGTACGTTAACATCATGCAGCACAGTCCAGGCTTATAAAGCATGCCAGAGAGAGGCACGATCCTGTTTGTATTTGAATAAAGAATCCTTTACGCTACCATCTCCTCTTCACTTTGATTCTCCTCTTAATCCCACTAATTAGGGTGTGATCCCAGTTGTCAAGGCTGTTTGATATGGGAAATTCAACATGTGCCCCTTTGCTGATCACCAGTTAGCTGAAGACCTGATCTGGATCTCTCCTCTAGTAGCTTATGAATCTTTCTCTCATTTTCTTTCCAGCTTGTAGTAGGACAAAGTGATGCTCCCAACCCCACCTCTTTATGCCTTGCACAAAGAGATTTACTATAAACATGAGGCAAATCATGAACACAGAGAGAAAAGCACATCTTGTCATCCCTACATGACAATACAACCCAACACTCATTTCAGCTCATCTTCACACTAAATGACCAAATGATAGAAGCTCTCACACGGAATGTAGCAGGTCACTAATGGCTGACTTGAAAAATACAGGCTCACACAAGTCAGCTCTGCTGAATCCCCCTGGGACAACTGCAGAGATTTCCTGCCTCTCACTGATGGGGGTTACCACATCTTATGCAGCTGCTTATTCTGGCATCTCAAGTGTATAATTTAGAGTGCACACCCTAAGCTCCACTGGACTGTGAACCTCAGCATCTGAAGGGTAAATACCTGCCCTGTTTTGCCTTTGTGATACTCAGCCAGTGACCTCTGCAAAGTTCAGCTGGGCCAGGAACAGGGAAAGCAGCACTGCTGCTGTTTCAGTTAAGATCTGGCAGGCAGACTTATTTGCTGCAGCCCAAAGAATCACTCACATAGAGTGACACAGATCACAAATGATAGGTAGAAAAATTCTGCAGGGAAGAAAAGAAACTTTTTTCACTCATTTTTAACAAAACTAAATTCCAGGAATTTCCCTTCACATTATGCACATATTTGCTGCAGTGTATTCTCAATATTTTTTTTCCTTTGATGTCTTCAGTTTACCTGAAATATTTTGCAGCTAAGTTATTGGCATATATATCACCAGTTTCTATAGATATATCTGGTCTTTGCATTTCATTGCAAACTCCACAGAAGATGAAAATAAAAGCCAGGTTTTATGATTGACTTGCTGCTGCCTAATTATATGGAAATACTGGTTTTTTATAATAATGATATATCAGCAGCTTGATTTACTAATCAGATTCAGTATCTAGGGATAGGAAGGGGTGTGTGAGCACATATGTACATGTATTTTTGTTCCAAAATTTGCATTTTATCTACGTTAGCATTGATTAGCAACTAAATTTTCAACAGTACTTATAAGGAATAATTTGTCAGAATCATTAAATACGACATGGTACCTTTGCAAGTAGAAATTCACAGTTCTGTCTAGAAAACAAGATCATACCAATGTTATTCTACATTGAAATCCAATACTATTGATGGAATGAGTTACTTATTCCCCTGAATAAATAAGGCCAGTTAGAAAACAGAAATAATAAAACTCTGCAACTCACTAATCATGCAACCTATACTGAATAATCAAAATAATTTGCAAAATGTACACTGAAACCCATTTGTTTAACAAGTTGTTTAGCCAGTCTATCCAAACCCAGAGTCACTGCCAAAAGACTCTGGGTCTGTAACAAATACAATTTGCAGCAAATGTTCACACTGCTATGCTCAGAAATATAAGATATCAATCATTTCATTTCTATGCATCAGTTTGACTTCAAATCTATCTTAGTAGTTAGCACAATTTGGCCTTATAACCAGCAAAGTGTGGGGCTGCTCATCAGCAGGCAAATCTACAGCATTCCAGGCACCTGAGTGTGCCACTGCTGTAACCTGGGGTGGCAAAAGGCCACAGGCTGAGCTGCTCATCTTCACATACCTGAGCCTGGACATTCTGGGGATGAAAAAGCTTAAAACTGTACTTTTTGTTCTATTGCAGTCCCAGTGCATGTCATGAATGGGAGAACAGACTCAGCTCCAGTGAGGAGAGTCCAGCTTTCTTAGAAAAACCATCTTAGTGACTCCAGGAAGAACTCACCACTTTGGGATAACCAAAGAAAATTCCCTGGGTATTTTGCTAAACCATTGCTATACTGATTTCTTTTACTCTACTGACCTCTTCTGAAATGTGGCTGAATTTGTTTGGTGTGACATCTGCACAGTTTGTCCTACTAATTGAAAGACTAGATGTGACTTATTTCCCCACGGACTGTCTGCAGCCAGCAAGCAGGAACAAACTTCAGTCATTTCTGATTGGCCACATTTCAAAATCTTGTCCCAGATGTACCTGGGCTGTGTTTTCTATGTGCCACTTATGTCTTTTAAGCTGACATTTTGATTTAGTTATCTCTGATCAGCTAAGACAGGCCAAGAGATCTCTTTGGTTACAGCCAGATGCACTTGCGCCTGATGTGTCCCCCCTCTAGAGAGACAATGTACAAGTGAAGCTCCTACTTATTCCCAAGTCAACCTGTATAGCAAAGAAATTACAGAGTTCATGTCAAGTAAGAAGAAATGGGGGAAAACATTCCTATAAGGACAAATGAACTAATGTGAACTGTATAATTTCTATTTCTACAGAAAGTATCCTGAATTTTAGGCTTATTACTCACCAGCATTTGTTTCTGGCTCATTGTTTGGAAAAAATTAGCAACCAAAAACCACTGAGGAAACATCATCATTACAAGAAAATTGAGACAAAGAGATTTACCTTCTCCCACCTTTGAAGATGCCTGGGTCAGGAACAGAAAAAAATTAAAAGCATTTTTAAAAATTGAAAGATGTTAAAATCCCACTGTAAAACAGGAGATCTAAAATTGCCCTGGAACTGGAGGGGACAAGCGTTCTTTGAAAACTGTCCCAGTGATCAAAGATGAGGTTGTCACGAGTCATTCTAGCAGATGAGCTTTTCTTCTTGACTCTGAAGACTGACAAACCTACAGGCAACCTTGAAGATGATTTGCAAGCCTCTGCAGTTATCTGCAGGCAAATGCAGTACAAAGGGGACACAGACTCTATTATGATATTTTGGAGTCAGTATTACACTCATATTTCAGCTGAACAGAAAAATGGGAGTTGATGACAGATGGTAGTGGAGAATTGGCAGGAACAATTAAAAGCTGAAGAAGGCATGGGAAACGTATTTTTTGTTAAAATGCTTCTCTGTAATTAAGCAATATGTGTCTCTTGACACCATTTCAATACATAGATATGTTTTAAAATCTAAGAAGGCAAGATAGGTGAAGAAATTCTTGGGTTTTAAGTCAGCTACTCTTGAAAAAGGTCCAGTAGATCTTTGTTAGCATAGCAGGTTTCGCCTGGTGAATTCCAGGAAATGGAAAATACACAGTAACATTCTTAGATGGTGAAAATATAGTATACTCCCTTACCCCACTTCATCGTAAGTCCTGATATATTTATAAAATTTATAGGATTTTAACACACATTTTTGCCAGTTAAACACATTTTAAAAATCATGGATCTTTTTTTTACAAGGATACTTCTAAGGCTTGTGCAACCAGCAAAAACAAGGTGGAAATGTTCAGCTACAAGGAGTTCTTGCTTTTGCAATGACTAACCCTAGCAAGCACATTTGATGTTAAGAGTTCAATTCTGAGTGATGTGGATGCACACTTCACATCTTTTCTGAAAATGACTCACTGCTGACAAAGGATAAAGCTGAATTGGTGTTGAATATGGTTCAGCTGAAAGTATGGTGACATTAAAAAATACAGGTCTATTTCAGGGACAAGTTTTAAGCTGATGTTTTTGAAGATTCTTTTTTTTTTTTGTCCTTGGCTTTCCACCCAGTTCAATTTTGCTCAGCAAAATGACCAGTGCACAGTTGAGACATGTAATTCAGGTTCAACTATGTCCTAATAAGGACCATCAGCACATTGGTGTCAGATGTGATTAGGCCACTGTTCTGCAAGAAGACTACTGATTTGTTTTCCTCTACTTTACTGCTGGGAATTCAGCACCAGATGACTCACTACTCTCACCTGAAGTAGGATTCGAAGGACTAAAGTCATTAGAGCTTATCATCAAACCTTCTATTCCATCTACTACTCTTCTAAGAGGAGGTTACATATTGTTTTTGTCCTTTAGAAGGGACAGAAAATGTGGGCATCTTTTCCTGTAATTTTATGGACAACTGTAATAGAGATCAACAGAATTTTTAGAGAAAACAAGGCAGAACTGTGATGCATTGTTGATTATACAATAGCAGAACATCGATCCAAGCCCTTTCCCTTTTGTAAGTCCAACAAAACAGAAGCACTGTTATTTTGCAGTGACTGCTTTTGTATTGCTTTTCTTACCAAAGCACATAGATAAATAAGATACATCTCTCCTCATGCCTAACATTTAAAAGCATATGTAGGAACTCTGGGCTGCTGAGCTGCAGGTGAGTATTTCAACACTTAAGACAATCTTCTCCTCTCCTGCTTCCCGCACCTTTTCATGATTCAGTTGTCACACAGAAACCACAAGCCTCTTACAAAAAGTGCTCTACATGATATTCAAAGCACAATGCACACAGCCTTGAGACTGAAGGCTCAGAATTCAGCAGATAATAGCTGGAAACCTCTGTTGACTCTATCTTGTTTTTCTGAGAAAACTATATCCAAAAGTAAAATCAGATTTGTTCCAGAAGACAAAAGTGGAGCTGGGCTTGATTCATAATTCCAGAGAATGCAGGAGGTGAGGAGACGTTAAAAAGATCTTTTGGACGGAAGCAAATAAGGTCTTCATTTGGACGGGGAACTATAAAGAAACCATGAAATGAAGCAATGGAGAAATATCTAAGGTGATAGAGATCGGTTAAGAAAGCAAAAACATGGAGGTAAAGGAATGAATCCCAGAGAAAAAGGCTTGAGAGGAAAAGAAGCTCTCAGTAGAGTACTGGGGAGGTGGGGGGGGAAAGCAAAAAAATTAGGGGAGGAGGGGGAAGAAAACCAGAGGGTATCTGGATTATTTTATAAAGAATTCAGAGTCGAGTTATACCTAATCACCACGTATTTGTGTTGTACTGTGCTTTGCTTCATAGCTCATTTGATGAGTTCCTTTTTTATTCAAGGCAAAACAATGACTGGAACTGGCACAGACAGATACAGAGTGGGTGGGGGGGTGTTAGAGAAGCTGTTTTTATCTCTGTCCATTATGCCACGTTTGCAGGACCTGACATTGTTAAAACAAAACTTTAAAATAAATTTCTGACTTGAAAAACATAAACATTAAAACAGCAAAGACATAACCACAGCTTAGAGAAATGGGTGAGAAGGTTACATTTTTAAGGTTTTTTTTTTCTCAGAACTACTTTTGTGTTTGACAGAGAAGAATGGCAGGACAAAGGCAGCAGGGAGTGGGACATAACATGGTCATAACATTTAATGTCCCATTGGCTGTAAAGCAATTTTGGGATCTCTATTTGGGCAGGAAAAAAGTATCAGTGCAAATTTCATGACAGAAATCCCTCAATGTTATATATTTCCTTGACTTTGAATTCAAGGGCAGTCCAAAGGCTGCTGTCTGTACTCACAATGAATGCAACAAAAATGCCTGTTGGCCACTGGGACATGCCCAGGTCACTGAAAAATAGCCGATGTAGTAAGAACAAATTGTGAGCCCAATTCTCAAATGGAGCACAAGGTTTCTGAGCCCTTAGGCCTGGTTTCAAAACCTTAATGTCAGCCATGCCCCACCCACTGACTTCAATAAATCCTGACCCACACCAGCACATAATCACATGCACTAATTATGACTGTCAGAGAGGGGTTTTCAGCTGCCACTTGCCCGCTCCATTCCCACAACACATCATGCAGCATCTTCTGGCAGTTCTAGATGACAGTGCTTAAAGGGACTTGCAGGTTTGACAAAAAAGTTGCTGAAATTGATTGGTATTTAGAGTTTAGTGGTCTCCAATGAGTATTCCTGTGCTTCTCTGACTGATTTTGATGAAGTGCTTTTATTTGTCTTTCTACCGAGAGACTGCAGATGAATTTGCAATAGAGCAGCATGGCTCCTGTTTAGCTTTGTCAGGCACCACTTAGCCGTGTTATAATTTATTTTCCAGGAAAAATTATTTCTCATGAGGGTTTCAGGCTAACACAGTTATAAAGCACCTGGCTACCATTCAGCTTCATGTCTGAAAGCGGTTTAGTTTCCATGCATAAACAGAAAAAACACCAGAGTGGTGAGGAGGAAGAAACAGGAGTTCCTCCAGATACACGTGCTGTAGGTACATAGGTCTTCTTAGGAGTGGCATTTAATTAAATGAAACATCACCTTAGTAGCACAGTTAGCAGAGTCAAGGCTGAAATAGGACTGTGCAGAAACACAGACACTGCTGTCACTCATGGTGATGCCACAGCAGGCTCTGGGCAGGGTTATTCACTTAACAAAGCAGCCTCTCTCTGCTCTTCCCTACCTTGGGAACTGACTGTTCTAAATTTTTGAATGGATTTAGACCTGCATTTAACTTTGACATACTGTGTAAAAGAACAATCTTTACCTTGCTTCAGCTTTATTTGGTGAGAGTCCCTTTTATTCAGAGACCAATGATTGTGGTGTTTGTTGGGGTAGTTTTCTTTCTATTTTCTGCTGAATTATAGTGATTAGTGAGCCGTTTGAAAGCACAGAGCTCAAAGATCGTCTCTGCTTTGATCACCATTACTGTTATTCAAGAAGAGGCCCAAGTCTGGTAACAGGATGAATATAAATATCAATTCACTTTCACTGCATTTACAGAGACTGTTGTACTTCTTTTCCTGTGTTTTCTTCCTACTCTTTATGTTATTAGAATGCAGGGGAAGAAATGTAGTGAATGTACATATAATTAAGACAAAGTCTTTCTAGAATATGCCACTGATCATATAAAGTGATTTCTGGCCTGATTTATAATTAAGAGAGTATTTCTGTTTGTCTTGCTTAAATCTTGCATTTTAAGAAAGAGAGATGAAGATCCAATGAGAAAATGGAGCCTGTTTATAGGGAACTGCTCTCATTGCCGGTTTAATCAGCTGTGATGTTTCATTAGCAGTGACTTAACCAAAGCAGACAATGCTTATCGCAGCCCCCAGCCCTATAATCATTGCACATTAGTATTGTCGTGTGGGGTTTTATCAAATGTTCACTAAGCACTCTGCAATATTGACAACAGGAAACTGTAGGCTCAGGCTTAGATTAAATAACTCACAGCCTCCAAAATGACAACAGGGCAGTTTGGCAAGAAAAACCACCCAAATTTTGCAAACTTTGGTACAAAGAGGATGAAACGCCAATTCTAAAATCAAGTTCAGACAATTCACTTTTCCTAGGACATGCTGAACACCCTCATCCATCTGTACTGAGAAATTACTTTCATTCTATCTCTTCTACCTCCTAGACACTTTAAGGAGTAATAATTCAGCTGATCTAGAAGTGCCTGTTTATACATTGGTAGCATATTCTGCTTATGGCCACAAATTCATCATCCTTTATTTAAATTTAGCCACGCAAAACTGAGAGACAACGTGAAAAAATTGACTTCCTGATGCTTTTAAGGAATTGAATGTGTGGAGCCGGATGGTAGCTGGATGGAGCACTAGTTGCATATGACCAAGAACTGCAGAGGCACTGTGCTGCCTTCATGCTTTGAGGGCTGGCAGGAACAGAATAGGGGGAGATTTGAAATCCTGTTTCCTAACAAACTTCTGGTAAAATCTAAAGCAGATCTCTTTTGCTCTATGAAGCTGAGTTACTCGTCTGCAAATTGACAATAACAGCACTTCCTTATCTCCAAGAATAAACAGTGGAAGGACTGGAAAGAAGTCAGATATCATCACCAGGAGGACAGGGTAACACAGCAGCAGTGTAACACAAGGAAACAGTTCTATTTTGTTCCAAGTAAATTCAGATCAAACTGAAAAAAGCATTTGACATCTCTGGGATTAAAATAGAAATGGAAAGAGGATATTTGGGCATATTTTCCCCTCAGAAAATAGGATTGATATCATTTTGCTCTGACTTTATAATTCCCATAGCTTATTATAATGTAGCTGTCCTCTTTGATTTGTGTATTGGAATGTACAGTGCAACTGCATATATTCATAGAAACAGGCTTATTATTGTAACAACTCAAGGGAATCTTCTGAATTAAGGGAAAACATTTACATTAGAACAAATTACATTTTACCAAAAAACTAATTGTTACACTGAGAGCTGTATACTGTTGTAATTGCACTGTCCTAATTACACACATTGCATTATTTAAAAAGAAGAGCACTGTTTATTTGCAATATCCTGTGCTTATTTACAGTTGCATATTTGAACAAGGAGCAAGGAGTTATTCCTACAAAGCAGCAGAGAGATTGTTATCTGCACAAAAACACAAAATTAATTCAGTAGAGTAAATCTACTCTCAAACAGAGCAAGAGAGAAATTCCTCCTGAGGCAAGACATTCTACAATTGTTTCTAAATTTCTGTATAATTAACAAAACACTTACCATCTGCAGTGATTGACCTGTCAGATCTGTTCCTCTGAGATAATTTCAGTGACATTTAAAAAAAAATAGTGTGACTAAAGAAAAGACATATTCAATTTGTAGAGAATGGTGTTATTCTCTAAATAGAAATTACAAACACTGAAGATGGCATTAGTTTACGATGCCTGCTGATTAACACCAGTAGCCCTGACAAGATGACTTCAGCTCAGGTATTAGTGGGATATCCTTCCTTGGCTCTCATAACCATGACTCCATTTCATCTTCAGTCTTTTATTGTGCAAATGCCTCTCAAAACATGAAAAGGCATCTTGAAAAATTCACCAAATACACTAAACAATGTTTACTCTCCTTGTTAAATGGAATTATTGGGAAATTTCATTTTGAAGAAAGAAGAGGATGATTCTCTGTTGTTTTGGACCTTCACTGGACATTTATTTTGACCTAATTAGTATATGAAGTTGATATAATACATTGGCCACCTTTTTACCCCAGTTGTGTGAATATCTGAGTATGATAAAATCCAGCCCAGTACTGTTGTGTTTATAGAGTGAAAACACTCTGTCTTTTGTCTATAATTTTTAATTAAATATATTTATATAGCACAATTTATGGATTACCTCCATCTCTTTAACTGTTCCTCCTTTCTATTCCCGAGTTACATGAAGTATTTATAGATGCTACAAAAATGCTTCTACATTAACAGCCTGTAATATTTCTTCCTTCACAAACCTGAATTTCTTGCAAACGTTATTTAGAGACATGTAAAATACAAGTCTATCCAAACCAATACACACTTTTCTCCTATCAGGTTTTGTAAGTGATCTTTTTTAAAAGTAGCACAGAAAAAGAGATGGATGTTGTGTGGCATGAGAGATGAATGCATCTTCAGTTCTAAGGAACAACTATTGAAGTTTCAGATTGGTAACGATCACAGTCAAAATGATATTTTAATCTTGGTGCACAGTAGGGAATAGACAGTTACTGCACAGTTCACTAGAATTTTTACCCCCCTTGACACATGAAAGAGCAAGTAGTCTGACTATTCATCTTATTTCAGAAGAGATTCCCTTCTGGAGGTGGTCTAGTCAAGTTCAGCCAGCACTACTAATACAGAAACTTTCAGTTCTACAGTAAATGCGACTGATCTTTGATTTAAGTTCATTGCCACAAAATCAAGATGAATTTGTTAAAGGATAAGGTAAAAAAAACCTGCATAAATGAGAACTCCTGCAGTAACAGTTGTTTGTAAATTATTGATCAATGAATTTTTTACAATATTCATTTTAAAAAGGCTATTAAACTTTCCTAAAGTGCCTTTGACAATAAATAAAAAGTTCAATTTTTTTTCTTCATTTCAGAGAGGTTTTTTTAGACTTTTTTTTCCCCCAATCCATGTTGCTAGATGCACCTTGCTATATTCTCTTGTTTCAGTGACAAGGAAGAGAAAGAGAAGAGGTGTTTCTGATATTTTCTATGATCCCAGTTCTTCAAAAATGCATGGTTTGGGTTGGTGGTGTATTTCTTACGGTTGAATAATGGTAGTTAAAGAGAAAGCAGTGAAGGCAGTTCCTTCCTTTTTGCAGGTAATGGATAATGAAAGAAGAGATGAAAATAAACTCTCATGGTCTTTCAACAAACAAAAGAGTACTGGCACAGACTGAGGACTCTCTTAGTCTTTGAATAGGATTTTTAAAAAGGCATATATAAAGAAAGAAATGTTCTGGAGGTAGTTGTTCTACAAAACCTGTCAGGGAAGATACAATTGTGGAAACCTCAACTCTTTAACTTGTAGAGATACTCAGGAAAGCCTCCAAAGCCCCTACTGGGACTCACACTAACCACAGAGATGTTCCTTGAGAAACAGAAGGGAAACATATGGTGGCATCAAGAATACAGAGTACATCAAGCCATCAAAAAAGGGAAAAAACCATGACTGAATCCTGGGGAACTGCATATCAGGTGCCTTAAAGGACCTACGAAAACAAGGAACTATTTTTACAAGTTATTAATCTTATACTGTGTAATCATTCTAATTCTACATAGACACCTCAAATCAGGTGAATTTGAACCAACTAAAGGGCTGGTACTTTCTTAGGACCCCCATACTGTCAGAGCACTGCTACAGTCTGTCCCCAAGAAAGAACTACTTAACTACTGAATTTCCAAAGAAAGTGTAAAACATCCCACAATGGTGAGGATATCTAAAAAAAGGAAAACCAAACCAAACCAAAACACAAATGAGAGAACTCAGCCAAAGGAATCTCTGTCTTAGAAGAATCTTAACCTGTTGTGACTTCCAGTACTTCTGAAGAAGGACAGTATTAGCTTAAAAACATATTTTGGCAAGCACTTTACAGACATGCTGTATGTATGGATACATCTATTTTATATCACACTATGAGTGCTAATCTTATTGCAGGACACAGCGATTATAGCTCACACTGAATTACTACTTTTTAAAATTCATTGTAGTGAGGTTTTGCTGTGTGACATCTTCAAGCTAGTGAGCACTTGATTATTTTTAAACAGAAAAATTGAAGGAAACCACTTATGTTGAACTGCCTGTTAATGTCTTTCATTCTCATTCTAGGTCAGAAGAACAAGCCACACAGTAAACAGGACTTCCTACAATCCAACTGGTTCAGTAACTGGGCTTTTAGGTGCTTACTACTATCAATGTTAAAAATCCTTTAAACTGCTTATTTATGACCTCACACTCTATACAGCACACAAAATAAACTATACCGGTGCCCACACACTATAGTACTTCCACAAGGCATAATTTGATTTTCAAGATGTGCATATGTATGCATACAAATGACGAACATCCATGAAAACGCAGACAGGATATTAAAATTGACAGTGATTTAGCTTTGCTTTTAACATAATAATGCCAAAACTTCTGGTTTTAGCACAGCAAGGACAATGGTAAAATGTTGCTTGAACTTGTACACATTATTTCAAATTTTAGGACGTACACTCTGAAGGAAAATGGATTATTTTCCAAGGGACTGTACAAAGATTTTTTATTTGTGCTCAGACAGAGAAATATTCTACACGATGACACCTTTTTAATTCTCTATTTAAAAAGTTTTTGATGTCACCTTGGAGAGTCCCTGAGTGTGCTTACTAAAGGAAACCCTAAGAAGAAGGTGTGACAGCTGTGGTTTCTGACATGAAAATATCTCTCACTTATAGGCACAATAACATTTTATTTATCCTATTTTGAGGAGTATGTGCTGACATTTAAGAGAGCAGAGAAGGCAAAAACCCATAGTCCCTATGTTACAGGAGAAAAGGAAAATCTTTCTGTGTTTTGGTTTGACTTTGCTTATCTTGAAGATTCTCACATATCGTAGCTGGTTTAAATGTTAACACATGTTCAGCAGACTTGAGTACAGTAAAAAGAAAAAAACTCACATATAATTCTCTGGTTAAAAAATCAGCAAAAAAAAAAAAAAGCTTGCAATTTTTAAGGAATTCAAAAGAATTAAAAATATATTTTATTTCCATGTTCACGTAAAAAGGGGGAATCTTAAACACTTGGATATTGGCATTTTTTCTTGATCTTTTCTTTCTAGTGTTACACATGCTATGGTAACTTACAGAAGCTTCATAACATTTAAATAACACTGTATTGACATTTGCTGCACGACTATATGAACTGAGTTGTTTGTCTAGCTGCTAATGAATCACTATTTCATATTACAGAACACACGACCTCAACTTACAGTATGGGTGGCAATACCAGTTAAAGAGATTAAGGCTTGCCCAACTGGGGAAAAATGCCTGTGGCTGCTCTCATACAACACTTCAAAGGGATATATGAAGCAGTTTACACCCCCAATATCGGTATCAGTAACCATTAGACACAGAACTGAAGGATGCACCTGAGCACTAATTTCTTAAAAGCTTTTATGGAAGTTCATTCCATGAGCGCAAAGTGAATGAGAGAATCCATGAGCTCAGAAAGTGACTATAACATTTTATTTTGCTTAGTCCCTGAAGTGCGTACAAAAGTTCCAATTACATTCAGCACCAATTTAATAGGAAGTGGGGAGCCCTGGTGGTCTAGTGGTTAAGGTGCAGCGCTCTCACCGCCGCGACCCCGGTTCGATTCCCGGTCCGGGTTCAGGGACACTCCCCCGGGTAGATGGAGCTCGTCAGCCCCTAAGGCCATCCATCTAAGAGAAGGTCACTC
>JAWWLV010000030.1:5755088-5770014 GCA_035041135.1 Platyrinchus mystaceus
AGCGCAGGCTGTGTCTCACCTAAAAAATCCATTGCACAGGCTTGAAAGGTATAAAGACCTTTCCCAGATCTTCGTTCACGAAGACTGGCCACGAATAGGAAGCAGCTTCCTGTGTTTTTAAATCTTAAATGAGAGAAAATATGTCATTTGGCTAAATAACTTTCGTGGCTCACCTCAAGGAAATATGTATTTCCAGACTGCAATTGCCTTACTAAAGAGATACAATGGATAGTATGAAAGATTTTAGAAAGTATGAAAAATGGTTTATCTGAGGCCTAGTCTATAAGTTTATTTATTTTTTGTCTCAGACATTAAAAATTCAAAAACGCTGTAATCCTATAAAGGTCACAGTACAGAAACAGCTCACTTAGAGGACTATGTGTCCTCATCACCACAATATTCAGAAGCAGTCAGACCCAGATTAGCTGTGCACATGAACTTTCAGTCACAGAAATGGGCTTTCTAATTCAGTTAAACCCTGGGGAACACATGTTTTATAAGCAACAAAGGCATGAAGTAGCCAAACTCTTCCAAAGATTCCATATTGAATCTTTCCTCTATTGTCTGAATTTCTTACACATTTGAAGAAGAAAAGATACCCTGAGTGTCTCCTCTCAATTCTACTGCCCCCATTCTGTTTAGAAAATGTTCCTTTTCTGAAGACAGCTTCTACATATAAATGTATACTTGTAACAACCTTTCTCTAATTAGTGACTCGGTCCACAAGCAGAAGTGGAATTTGTTATCACAGAACTATTCTAAACTGAATACCAGAAAACATCCCAGAGGACAATAAGATTCCTCTATTATCTTTGCAGAGTAATAAGTTTGTGATAGCACTACAGAAGCTGGAAAGCACCTTCTTCACTCACTTGCCTCTTATTCTTCCCTCCAATATGAATTCAGTAAGTAACTTAGCTTGGCTTTCTTTTCAATCCTTTAATTTCCTGTCTCATTTGTCTTTGCAAATCTTTATATAATAGAAGCTAAGAGAAGTTCCCATTATGAATCTATATTGAAAGGGGAGCTTGCTGTATTGCAAAAGGGAAAGTCTAAAAATCATTGCTCGCCCTTCCCTCTGCAGAATCCTATGTCATACCCCCGTTCTGAAGCCCAAAGAACAAATCCTATGGTAAAATATCACCAGCCCTTCTCTGAAATGGATTATTTTCACCATATCACTCTCTTTCATCTGATCTGTAATCTCGCACTCTGCTCCACACTGCAACCTCCAGCTTCTGACTATCAATACAATATAATTCACACAAAATATTCCTCTCTCCATATTTCCCCATGTTCCTGATACACACAGTGCTTTGAAAGCAATTACTATGTGTATTTACCATTGAAACCTTTGAATTTTAGCTTATTTTCCCCCTCTCCCACAAGTTACAAAACACAGTTTTCTAGCGTTAAAATATCACTGCACATAATAGTATTACATTCTATTACTTGTAAATCTCTATGTTCAGGAAAAAGGAAATAACAGGTAAGGAAATTCCTGCAATGTTTGTTCAGACTGGTTTTACTTCTATGTTCATCAGCACTTACAATTAAATAAGATGAGAAAAGTACGCTGCAGACAGCAGGAACACTAACCATGGTGCAAACCAAACCAGGTAGTGTTTAGAAGTCGAAACAGATCCTTCCCTCTCCTCCCCTGGCTGAGCAAAGCAAAAAACTTTCCTATTTCAGACAGCTGGAGATCCTATGGAGGTGGAAGGTAAGGTACTTAGTAGGAGAGAGGATGGAAGAAGTCACAGACAGACAGCACTTGCAAAGATGAAGGTTGGGGTCATGGAACCTGGGGGTGTTGGCAGCTGACCAAGCCTTGTAGCTGGATTCATGGAAAAAAATATTCCCTGTAGTTGGTTTGTGTATATAATTTACACATAAGCCAATTCTGATTCAAAAGACTGCAAGACACCCAATTCTATCAGTATTTTCTTCTCCTAACTGCACTAATGCACAATGGATTTCTGGCTATTCATTTGAGAAAAAAAAAGGCGAAGTTTACCTTTTCATTCTTGAAAATTAGCACATGGCCATTAATAAATAACACAACCTGAAGCATTATTTCAGGCTATCTATGCATTTCACAGATGGTTTCCATCATCTCAGGGCATTTTATGCTAGATTTTCTCTAAGCTGCTTTTTTTTTTCCCCTCTATTTTTTCTCCCCTGTCTTTCTGAGAGGTCTGTAAAATAGTTGCTGACTCCATGTTGACCTGTTTTTCTCTGTCTCTTCACCATATACTTAACTCAGTGAGTAGCCTGTGAAGTTTACTGAAGTAGATACCATCAGACTCGACAGCAAGAGAAAAACTCTGCCTTGTATAAGCAAACAATGGTACCAGTATATGGAGGGCCTAGAGGACAAAAGAATATGACTATTGCAATTCTGTTATTTACAGCTTTGTATTACAGCTTTTATTTCTTTTTCCTTCTTGAGATTGAATGGAGCCGGGTTATCCCCAGGCTCCTTTAAGTATTTCTTTCAGAATATACATCAATCTGCAGTCCCTCTACAGCCTCCATTACTTTGGTACCTGAGCACCTTACAAGCTTTCACTATCTTTGCTCTCAAAACACCTCAGATGCAGGCAATTTTTATGATATCAACTTACTAAGAGAGAATCAAAGCACACAGAGATTTTTAGGTATCTGACATCCAGAGGCAAATCCAAACCTCTCTCTCTGCTCTTTTTATAGTACCAGGGATGATTCATCAGCTCCTCAAAATGAGATTCGGGACAATCTGAATCCTGAGCATAGAGTCACCCACAGACTCAGAAAAAATGAGAATAACCTTCTCCAAAACAACTGCTAAACCTGTACTTGTGCTCTGAGCTGCCAGTACCACACTACTGTGTATTGACAAAGTGTTACTACAAGCCCTGTTTAGAAGAGACACACTCCTACAGCTGAGCACAGATCTGTCTTTCCCATGCCCACAGGCATTCCTCCTCTCATTTTTATATAAAAGTCACGCGTGATAAGGGAGATTTGGGTGCTGTTTCTTGCTCTGCCTAGAGGGATTCAAAATTCACATTTTTCTCCTCATAGGAGAGTGGGTGCCACAGTCATTGGCTGGGGAGGGGAGGCAGGATGTATTTCCTCAGCTTTGAAAGAGCTTACCAAAATATTTCAGGTTCAGTGGTCTGGGCAGAGTGAGGCAACGTGACTTATGACTCAGACTGTGAAAACACTGTCTGATTTTACCTGGATTTTACTGCTTGTGTCATACATACACTACTGCAAGTCTAGATGCCACATTTTTTCCAGTAGTAGGACCGTCTCAAAGAATTCAAGGACATTGGAATGCAGAATCCTGATGTAGGAGATCTCCAAAACAAATTCAATATAGGCCTGTACAGCTGGGAATTTCTATCTGAAAAACAAGGCATTAGAGCCAGAAATAACGTTGTTTTCTCACTCTAAGACAGAAGCGCTAATTTCTTTAGAACAATACCACCAAACCTTCCTGTATGCTTGTGATGAAGTGCCAGCATCTTTTTATACCTATTGCTGGAGGAGAAGCTGCTATAACAAACTTTTACTAGCTTTTATCTTTTCTATTATGGTCCATTGAATATTAATAAATTACCATCTGCCAGAGTTTGCAAGAGCAGCTGAAACACTGCCTGCATTAAAATTGAAAATAACTCTTTTCCTCTTCACAAACTTTAAGAGAATACAAATTTTAAAGTAATGACTACTGCCTGTACTATTTCAGTGGTGTTTCCCTTTAACAAACAATGTTAAGATTTATGTGATACAGTCAGCTTTGGGATTGATAATTAATTATCACTTAATTACACACTTTAATAATATTTATTCTGAAGTTATAACAACTCTGGCTTAGAAAATGACCCTAAATCACTTTAATTTATTAATTCACTTAATTAAAATACTTAATCTTGAAAAGAGCTTTCAGGCTGTTCAAATAAAGGTAAACAAATCTTCAAATTAAATCAACACTTTTTTTTCCCTTTGATATATGTAATTAATTTTCACTCGACTCAATAAATAAACCTCATGTAAGGTTGTTCCTGTGACAACAGAAAATGGCTTGCTGTCAGCTTAATCTTCCTTAACACTGTAAAGCATTTTTAGTTATGCTGACAGGCCTGCTGAAAACCATTTGCTGGAAAGCAATAAATATTAGCATTTTTCCCACTGGCACTGCAGGAAAAACATTTATTTGTAAATGATGATCATTAATCAACATTTTTGTACAAGCAATCACAAACCTCCCAGGCTAAAGCAAACTTGATGGAAATGAAACCTCTATTTGCAAACAGATATAACTTAAGCACACTTTCCCCTTAAATAATCACAATTTTTGTTTTCTTCTATTACTGGCTGTTGGTAAAGGAGTTCTGTGTGCCAAGGATTGCACTTTCTATCCCTCGTGAAAGTTTTGAGTCATACTCAGTTACAGAGCTCACAGCACTGCCAAGATTTCACACGTTCAATGTTACTACTGCAATTAGCTCCACCTAAATCAAAGGCAGTGAGATGAACCATGTGCAGGAGGTGTCAGTGTCATGATGAAACCTGTCACAGGTACAGGCATGTGAACAACTTTAAAAAATGCAAGTTTTAGTCTTAAATTTAGCACATTTCCTCATATACATAGCACCGATTTCACATATTTCATTGCAGAAAGAAGCCCTACATTTTGAAAAGCTTCTAATGAAAGCAATTTTGAATTGTTCAACAAAATTCTTCTGGAGATCTCATTACAGCAGATATTTGACTATACCTTCCCTTTACATTTCAGTTTGGTCTATATCTTGAAAACTCTGCTACAAGAGGATTCCTCCTCCCCCTTATACCTTAACAGGACAAGAATGCCATGTTTTTCATCACTGTACCATCTCCTTATTGCATGTTCAAAGCTTAAGCTGAAGTGATTCTGGTTATTTCTCTCTATCAGTTGTATTTGAATAAGAAAAGGATTCAAAAATCTGGGCTGGGTATTTACAGGGTAAGTCTCACTCAGTCCAACTTAGCCCTGAAAAGCTCGAGTTAATTAATGACAGATCTAAGGAACTACTGTCATCTGGATGGTAATTAGATGGAACTAGATATGAAAAACAGAGGCTTCAGCTGATGTAGTTTTCCATCCCTCCTCAAAGGCTGCTCACAGTACAGGTATTTTTATCTGGATGCCATGATTTTTTAAAAAATTGCAATTCATGAATATCTTCACTGAACTGAAACCTGTCTGAAATTCCTGTATGAACACACATTGTCATGAGTTTTTTTCAGCTGCTTCTAGCACTCAAGAGAGCAGGAATAAAGCAAAAAATTCCATTTTTTTGAAAAGGGGGAATTTTTGAGCCTTTTTTCACTTTTTAGGTGTGCACAGCAGTAAGAAATGACTGCTAATGAGAAAATCAACCTCCCATTTTTGATGCAGTATTTTTAGGTGCCAACCTGAGTTTGGTCTGAATTCTTAATAAAGTCTTCAGAGGATCTGTTCTTTAGCTATATCATTATTCCATCTCTTATTTTCATCCCGAATAAAAATTCATGAAAATACATCTGGGAAGACTTCACTTTGTTTATTTAGTTTTTCTTTCATTATCAGTGTGCAAATGCACCCCTTGTTTAGGAGACAGCTAAATAAAGCCAGAGGTCATTTTCAAACAAGAAATAAAAGTAGTCAATTTTTTTGTGCATTTTTGGAGAAACACAGAATGATTAACATCATGGTTACCCTGCAAGGGATTCCAGGCAGTACAAATGAATTCTTAAGCTTAAGAAGAGTTATACCTACCGCACAGGAAGACCAGCTGGTGGCATCTCTGCTAACTGTGGGCATGTTCAAGCTGTTTAATGGCATGGATTGCAAATTGCAATCAGAATAATTATATATCTATTTAAAACAACTTTCCCTGCAACGTAATGCAAAAAAACCACCGTTCAAAAATAGCCTGAAGAGATTTGGGTGTCTCTGACAAATTTCAGAGCTCAAGTGCCACTCCAGACAGCTGGTCTCCAGCTGTTCCTCCACAAGGGCACAGGTCCCCTCCTGCCAGCCAGTCTCTGAAGGTCATTTGGATGCCTACTGCTGAGGCTGAGACACATTTCACAACCCTGCAGAAATTTTGTAGGTTCCTAAACACTTCTTAAAATCTGGTCCTATGGGACTGAAGTCCTCCCGGCAATGCAATGGCTGAAAACTGTTTTGCAGGTGGATTTATTTTTTTCCTGCTCTGATTTAAAAGGGTGTACAACCTCAATCCCAAAAGGTAGACCAGCGACCCTATTACACAGCAACACTTCAGCTATAAACAAGTTGCTTTATTTCTTGTGCTGAAGCTCACAGAGACTACAGTGCCGCTTGCAGGCAGCTGGTTACCTTCATCAGTGACAGACCAGCTAAGTCTCCTAAATTCATCTGCAGACTGCAGAGATCTTTGATTCTGAACCATACCACAAACAAAGAGACAGACCTTCAGCAAGCCACTTAAAACCCTGTCTGCCTCAGATTTCAACAACAGAAAAAAGACTTTCCTCACTAAGCAAGGGGATACCAGCATATCTTCAACCTCTGTGAGGCATTCATACATTACGAGAGAAATTGGACTCATCAGAGCTGTGTCTCCATGAGAGACAAATAAATGTCTTTCTGAGACCATGATTTGAATATCTATGATTTAGCTGTCTAAATGAAGCAAATGTAATTTTATGGGTGCTGAGTACCTGCAGCACCTTTTCCTGAATGTGACCAGAACCAGGCTGGGAACCGAACACAGAGTGAGAATATTAAGGAAACACTTGAAGGGAAGGAACATTCACTGGCAAAATAAAAATAAAAATAAAAATAAAAATAAAAATAAAAATAAAAATAAAAAAAGGTGAGGGAAAAAAAAAGGTAGATGATTCTGCCCCATACTAGATGTTCCAATGCAATGGAGCACATAGTTCATTTAGTTTTGCAATTCAATACTCCAACTGTTGCTCTTGATATGCCCTAGAACAAAGACAGTAATCCCTGTGTGGGAGACACCTCTGCACACAAACCAGTCCTATGTTAAACTTGACCTTTCAGCTTCGGAGTGCACAGGCAGATTTGAGGTCTAGTCTATGCCCTTACATTATGCAAGCAAAAGGCACACATTTGCTGAAAATTGGTACAACTCAGGCTTTCCACTGCTTAAGGAAACCAACCTCTGTGAGGAACACAAACTGCCCGCCTGCAGTCCAGCAGCCTTGCAAGGAGAGCAGCTGGGACTGGAAAGTTCTGTCAGCAAAACTAAGGATTTCATGGAATCAAAGTGGCCTTGGAAGGAGTTCTTGGGAGAATTACAGGATAACTGGAGTTTAACCAAGCATGATTCAGGTAGTACATTGTCTGCAAAAATGCTTCAGTGTGTGTAGCCTGTAACACACTGATGAATCACCAGTTCAGTGAGGATGAACTGCTTAGTTCTCTAGTCACAGAAACAACAAGAGACGCCAGATCTTGAAGATCATTCTGAGTACTCTGACACTCCTATAATTTAGGTCTGTCTCAAGTGAAGGCAGTGACATCACAGCAACATTCCACTACCGTAAGATAATGCAGACTTTTAGCTTTCCAGTTGCCTAAAAAATATTTTGTCTAAATACCATTTGGAAGAAAGAAATTGAGACAGAAATCTCCTTCTGCCAATTCCTAGAAGTTGCAAATGATTTTAAATACTTGGGTCAACAAATAACCTAAATTTGGGTTTAACCTTTACTTACAAGTAGTCCCAGTTTAATCCAGTTTACTCAGATATCTGGATCAGATTCTAAGGACTCTGTTATATTCAGATAACCACTACTTTCTACCAAGGACTCCAGTTCTTCTAGATTTTACGAAACTAGTACAAAACCAAGACATTACTTAAAACCATTACTTTAGAACCCTTGCTTTAGACAGCACTTTTTCATAACTGAGAGGACTTTTGTTTTGTTTAGCATGAGAATCTTGAATTTAACTAATTGTTCACATTGAGAAGTTCTGTTTCCGTTTTCAAATCACAAGACCAACAATGGAATCACAAGACACTGAATCACTTTCCCCGATTTACTGTATGTGAGTCTGAATCTAAGGAAGACAATTCTTATGAGACATTCAGGTATGACCAGAGGCAAAAATTCTGGCAATCTAGTGTAAAACATTGTTCCTGTGCAATTGCAGGCTTTGCAGACTTTTCTTGTCAATGGAAGCCTTTTGATTTCTATGAAGTCACTCCTGATTTACCCCAGGGGCAGTAAGACAGAAGCTGGAGACAGCAGTACATTTTTTTCCTTAGGAGCTGCCTTGAAGTCAACTGTCCTCTGTGATTTTTGATTTTACAGGATATCTATTACCGTAAAGAAATCTCTCCCTCCTTTCCCAGATTCTGACTTTTCTTTTCCCAAAGTAATTATGTTTGAAAATTAAATAATATTTTTGCTATTTGTAAGTATTAAGACAAGTACCTTGAAAGTGAGGATGTGTTCAAAAAATAACGTCCAGTTCCACTGCTCGACTTTTTTCCTTGCTAGAATTGAATGAATTCTTCATTTGCTATTATAAACTAAATATTTCCTTTGAGCCCAATTAGCATAGCTGAAAGAAAAAGCAAAGCAAGGCAGTGTTCAGCCTGCGTCAACGCAATGGAAAAATCAGTTCTTTTATTCAAGCTTTAATAAATGCAGCTTGATTAGGGAGGAAGAAAAAGCTATGAGAGAGAGAGGTGGGGGGGATGAGAAGGCCTGCCAAATTAGTTCTATAAGAATTCTCAACCTGTCTGCTCTCTGGCTTACTATTCAAATGCTAATTGAGCCTTTTTGTAAACGGAATGGGTAATCATGAAAGACAAAAACAGACACAGAAAACAAATGAAATATCGCACCTTATCCAAACCAGCACAAAATTGCACTGATGAGCTTTAGAAGTCTTAAAATTTTGTGTCTTTGGTCTCTTTAAAGAACACAGAAAAGCATATAATTAATATAATAAAGTAAAATATAACATAATGAAATAATAAATAATAAAGAGCAGTTCCTTTTGAACAATGAAACCAGTCATGTTATAATTAGATAAGAGGATTTATATTCTCAGCTATAAACATGAAAGTGGACCATGAGACCGGATAAAGGCAAGGTTTTAATTCTTAAAAATTAATTACATGGCATTATTGTTATCAGTACACAGGATGCATTAATTACACAATTAATAATAAGATGAAAGGCAAATTTTTTTGCAACTTGAAATCACTTGGGGACATTTGGTTTTATACAAGAATTGTCCTTCAGGCATTTCTATAATCTTGTTACTATGCAAAGTCAAGCCCTTAAACCTGTTAGTGGAAGTAGTGGATGGAATTAATCTCTCTTAATTTAGACTTTGTACTTACACATATTGCAGCAAATTTTAGATACCCCCTGTAATTGGGGTCTAAGGTGTAACAGATTTATTACAACCTCTCCTCATAAAATAAACTGAAGACTGATCTTAGTAGAGGCAGAGCACATCCAATATGCAATCAGGTAAAGGTGGCTTCTCCTACAGAGAGCTGACACGACCTCTTGTACAAAGCCACTAATAATGTCAATATTAAACTCAAGCTTTCCTATGAAGTTTTCCATTTCTGCAGAGAGGCAGAGCTGGGCTTTGTGCTCAGTAGAGGAGGAATGTGTCCCCAGTAACTGAGGTATCAGACCTCCACTCAGTGTTTAATCTCACAGCTCCAAGCACATACCTTCTAATCCCACAACTGGACCATTTGCTAGTCCCAGCCTTGCTCAAATCATATTCCAAACACTTGAAACCATATCACGTGCAAGAATAATTGCCATAATAATTTTATTCATATATACACACAACATCACAACAAGGCAAGGCCTCCCCAAGAAAGGCCACATTTAACTGTTAGCAGGCCATCAGAAGAGAGTCTAGACACCACCTGATGTATCCCAAAGGGGCAGGTATGGACTCTGCACAGATATGTGGGTGTACCAGGGAAGACCTCTTAGATTTTTGCACACAGGAATTGCAACACAACTGCATTTTTGTTCCTATTTTGTTTTCTGTTGGATCTCAGTGAAGTAACCCCCCTTACCATACATTTTAACTTATAAAGAATTATTTGGCAAATATCACTTATCAGGAAAATGAACATTCTGCACTCTGTATAGGGTTAATGAATATAATGTTTAGCAATGTCTGATCCCATTAAACTGCCAACATGGGCTCACATAGGAATTCACAGAGGGGTGAATGTCATAAAAACAGAGGTTCATCTTTCAGCATAAACCTTTGAAAATTAAGACCCTTTAAGAACACAACCCTGTGTTACTATCACAAAGTAATTATTTCCAAGTGTTATAATGCTTTTCTGTTTCATTTTGGTCTTAATTTCCATTCATTTGGTCTTAAATTCCGTTCCAAATTATGGCCATCTGGGAGAAATGCACTTTATTTGACAGCCATTTCCATTTCAGATGTGTTCACTGTGACACTTCCTCATGGAGGAGCTCACCTTCCTTTCATTTTGATCTTCCTCCTTCGTATCCTGTCAGGGTTAGCTCTGTAGCTGAGGTACACCAATCTGATAGGCATCTATTGTAAGACTCTTCATTTCTGCTCTCCTTTTTAATATAAGCTGTATTTTGATTTGTTATTATTTTTTATCAGCACAGTCCCTTGGGAACCCAAGGAAGGGATAAGCACCTCATTGTCCTCAGCGCTGTTATCTGTGAACAAAGCACCTCTATCAACCACACAGTCTTCACTGCAGAAGATGAAGGGTTTGCTTTCCTTTTTGTTTAATTGAAGGGTATTATTTAGTTAGATTTCCTGGAATATTGAACAGAATTTCTATACAACAGGGCCATCAACTTACAAATAGAGTGAAAAAAAAGTGTCATTTTCTATAATCAAGGTATGCTGATATTCCTTTGGACTAGCTGGCCAATTGTCCAGTGTTCAAATAGGAAGTCAAGTAAGTCAATCAAAGTTTTTCATTAAAACCTTTGTTCTTTGTGCCTTGCTAATAAAAAAAGATCAACTTTCCATTTTCAAGCTAGCTATAGTTATATATTTAACTGTTATTATAATTAAGTTGCAATATTAGAGTAGCACCAAGTAATAACAATTAGTACCAAAAGCTCTTTTTAAGTACTGGGTAATAAGAAAAAAAGTCCTTTCACCTGAAAGAGTTTAGACTGCATACTAAAAGAAAGAATTCAGCATAAAAGTATTATTAAGAAACAGCAGAATTCTAGGAGATTCAACCTTTGTGGCCACAGACCAGCAAGGTACAAGACCACGGGTATAACTTAACTCTCAGAGCTGAGGTCTACAACTCACATGATTCCCTGCACCTTGTAGTATAAACCCATATGAAAGACAGTGGGAAAGAAAAGAAAGGTGACAGAAGTAAGACAAAACGGTTACTCAAAAGCAAAACCCCAACATTTATAATGCAGCCCAGAGCTATGGGGATTTTTTTCCTTCAGGCTGTTGACAGAACCTTTTGGGAAGTTGGGAATCACATAATATTATTCCTCACTTGTCTCCATGACCTCATAGCCACTGTGGGTCCATTCTGAGTGTTTGTTAATATTGCACATTCCCAACAACTTGCTGAATGAAGTCATTGCTTGGAATGTCGCTCAGAACACAGCCCTGATCCTTCCCAGAAACTCACTTTTCAAATACAAAGAGCTTCAAGCTGCTGTGGTTTATTTTATTTTCCTCTCACTTGCCATCCAATTTGCTTACAGACAGTTGTTTGTGAACACTACATAAGTCAATCTTCTGAAAACTGAGACTATCTGTTATTTCTGGAAGTCTTCAACACCAGCAGGAAATACTTGAAATAAAATATGACATTGCAAACAGAGCAGAGAATTTAATAGGGATTTTTCTCTTAACCTTTCTCCTGTTTTGACTATGACATGGTGCAAAGATTAGAGCTTAAAATCCTGCTTTGTGTGTTCATACATGTGTGTGTATTTATATACGTATACACACACTTAGAAATGTGAAATGGGATGAAAAGTAACACAAGACCAAGGCAGGGACAGGTCAGGGTGTATCTAAGCTGAGACCAGCTTAGTTTTTACGTAGCTTTTGGAGTTCTTTAGATTCAAGGTTTGTGCTCACTCATATGTGCTTTCACTGTGAATTTACTGAGCAACAAGACACAAATGAAATATTTCTAAACCTTAGTAAATCTTAGCATTGGTCTGAGTCCTCAGGAGAAAGCTTCTATGAAAAGCTGGCATTTTTCTTTTTTTCTGAGTTTAATTGGAACTATTTTGCATGTTACACTAATCACCCCTTTGGGAGAACAAAAGACAAGAACTCTGCCAGCAAAACTCATTCTTTTTTGAGATCTTGATTTGTCAGACGTTTGTATTTGCAAGTTACATCACAGTTCTATCCCAGAGCAGAAACACTTAATTTGTGAAGTTCATAAAAATTCCATATTTCAAGCTAAGAACATGACACTGGTATCATTTACAGTAGAATAAACCCCAAATAGCTTTGCTGAAATCCATAAGGTTACAGCAAAATATGACTGATGGAAGTGTGACATAAATCAAATTTTAAGCTTCTCCTGCAAAGTTGAAACAGTCTCACGTCCTGAAATAATTCATCCAAACTCACAAAATGCAATGTTATTTCTCTTCTGACTGTCCTAGAAGACAGGTACTCAGCACAAGGCAGAGCCAGGGGAGCACTCGTTTCTCCTGTCACACTACTATGAAGTTGTGCTACAACTATTCATCATTCCCTATTTGTTAATCTCTGTGTGTCACATAGTGTCCCACACAATAGAGAAGGCTAATTATGCTCTCAGTAACGAGCAGTTTGTGTGAATTGTACATGACTACAGGAATTGATAATGCTGAAAGTCAGGAAAGTTTGACTGACTGTAACATGGTACTTGACAGAACTGCAAATGTTGGGAACAGGAAATGAACAAAGATGAATACCAAATATTTTACGCAAAATGTACTAACAGACAATCTCACACAGACAGTAAGTTCTCTCCTCCAGCATGACAGAACTGACAACAGTGATAGACATTTTCTAAATATTCATTTAAAGAATATTCTATCCATCAAGGGTTGGACTTGATGATCTTGGAGGTCTTTTCCAACCTGGTTAGTTTTATGATTCTACGTAGATTTTTCATTAGAGAAAGAGGTTAGCAATATAAGATATAGGTGTCTTGGCTAATCACAAGGTAATTGTGAAGAAGGTGTCTGTGACAAGAAATTTGATTCTGAAAGTTATTCCCAGTAGGGATAGAGCAAGACATTAATGGCATGTCATCTGAACTACTCTGCACAATTCTGATCACCCCAGCAGGAAAAATTCAATCTTAAATAAAATTGGCTTTTATTCCAATAATAACAAGAGAACAGACACTGTTTTGCACAATAACAGTTTAGTTGAGAAAGGTAAAGTCTGAAAGAAAAGATGATTAGAAGTAGAACAGAGAGGATCAGTGCACACAAGAAACAGGAAACAATACTGATGTTAAAACCACAAACTGGGCAAGTAACCTGAAATCTTATTAAAGCTAATCCAGTGTTGTAATGAGGAAGTGAATTCAAACCACTGAGGAGTAAACATGCAAAACAACCAAATCACCCTCTTTTTGTTCAGATTGAAAAAAAAATAAAATCGCAGGAAATTAAAGGACTTTATTCAAGTCCAAAAGAAACAACACTTTCTAGTCTTATGTTCCTATTTCAGTAGTCAGAACTCAGTTTAATACATATGAATATTATTTAACAAATTTGAGTATTATTTTATTTATAATTTTTCATTATTCTTTCTTCCTATTTATAATTTTTCATTATTCTTTCTTCCTTAAAAATAAAAGCAGTTACATTATGGGATGCATCAGGAAATGAGAGAAGAGAGTTGAGAAACAACACTGTTTTCTGCTATTTTCTCCTGACAGCTGAAAAAATAATTTCAAATCACCGATCCCAGTATTTGACCAGTATGTCATCCACTGGGGGTGAAGGAGTTTATTTTCCCCCTGAATTCCCATTTTTACCTATTCTCCTTGTGTTCTCTGCACAGCCTAATTTAGGACTCCCATGCAGTAGTGGACAGGTTTCTCCCAAATCATCCCATTTTTCTCAGCTACCACTAGTGAGCCAAACAAGATTCAGACATCCTCAGCATTATTCATCCCCCTAAGAGAGAGGGGCTTATTCCTCAATAGCAGGTTTGGGTAAACACTGAAATGCAGCCTCTCTTCTTGTGCTCTTCATAAATTCAAACCTTGCCAGCCAGCACTGAAACATTTCATTTTAACATTTTCTAGTGTGGATAAATACCTGTGAGAGATCACATTACTACAGCCCAGGGGTCCTCAAACTACAGCCCTTGGGCAAGATACGGCCCCCCAGGGTCGTCAATCCAGCCCGCCAGTATTTACAGAACCCCCTGTCATGGTTTAAGTCAAGTTAAAACTACGTAGGAATTTTTCCCTTCCCCTTGCCCATTGTGTGAAAGGGATGTTGGATTTGCCTCGGGCAATTAGATAACACAATGGACTAGCCTGCAAGACCGCATTCCGAGTTAAATGGTCCTCAACACTTTGTCTGTGTGGGGAGTTTGGCTGTTGCCAAACTGGGGGGGGGAGGGGTTAAGAAGTTCCTTTTTTACTTTTTTATCTCTTGTCTCCTGGGAGACGGGGGGAGGAGTTTTTGGGCGGTGGCCAAAGGGACAGGGATGTGCTTGGGGGCGGCTAGGCAGGAGCAGCAGCAGCTTCTTTTTCTTCCTTGGGAGAGAAACTGTTTTCAGGAGAGTTGGTTTTTTTTTCCTCTCTCCTCCGTTCCCGTTTCTTCTCCTCCTTGGCAGCAGTCCGTGTGCACATCAGAGGAGAGGGGAGTCTGCTCTGCACGTCTTGACTAGAGGACT
>JAWWLV010000030.1:5770114-5805246 GCA_035041135.1 Platyrinchus mystaceus
TCCTCCTTGGCAGCAGTCCGTGTGCACATCAGAGGAGAGGGGAGTCTGCTCTGCACGTCTTGACTAGAGGACTGAGGTTTTTTTTCATTTCCCTCTGCAGGGAAGGACCTGTTTTTTTCTTTTTTTTTTTTTTTACCCTTTCCCTTCTCCCTCTCTCCCCTTTCCTGCTGGGAAGGGGGGAGGGAAGAAGACCTCTATTTTCCAGCTTCTCCAGCACAGCTGGGGAGACCTCACCCCCTCCCCACTGCACGTGGGCATCTCCAGTGATGCAACAGCGCCCCCTGCTGGTTGGCACAGGACATTATAGTCTGGCCCCCAACAGTGTCTGAGGGACAGTGAACCGGCCCCCTGTTTAAAAAGTTTGAGGACCACTGCTGCAGCCCCACCCAGGCTCCGAGTGGACACAGAGGGGGGAAGCTAATACAGTGTTAATACTTCTAATATCTTTTTCCCATTTAGTAGGGTGATTCCAGGCTCTCTCCAGAGGACAGCTGGCTCAGCCTCTCTTCATGGAACAGGCAAAGCTGCAAACCTTTCCCACACTTCCCAGCCAGCAGCCAAGGACACCGGGAGCTGCAGGGAGCCTGCTCTGCCTGTGTGTGCACTTACGTAAGGGGGAGTTCAATGTGCCCCCAGTGACTGCAGGGACCCGAACAAGCTTTTAGCATCACACTCTTCCAAAAGTTATACATGCATAACCACAGTGAAATAATTCATGTTACCACTAATTGCTAGCAAAAGAGGTCTGAACAATGCACAAGCCCTCTCTAAAAGCCACTGCCATCACTGGTGTCAAGGCCTGGCCTTGCACTTACTTTTGCAACAAAAGTGTGTTTTCAGAAGACAGGATTTTCCAGCTAATGCTGGGGGCAACAGAGCTGGTAACAGAATAACCCCTCCTGCTCATGAGACATGGAGATGGCTTGGAAACACCATCGCAACCCAAGTGCTGAGCACAGCTCTGTTGATGGAGGGGCTTCAGCACCCAGCACAGACTAAAATGTTATCCCAAATGGTTACCAAAGAGGGTGAAGACAACCGGGGTCACTGGGGCCCCACCTGAATCCAGGTGTTCCTACACACTGAGACTGGATACAGGAAGGACAGTCCTTTTGAGAGGCTGAATTTGTACAGTCATATTTCATTCCAGAATATGATAAAGGCAAAGAATACAAAGAAGACAAAAATGACACTATCATTACGGTACCAAAGTCTTTACGCCCTATAGCTGATTCGTGTATTTATAGGAGTCACAAGGAAAGAAAGAAGACACCAAATCCTGACACTCTGAACAAGAACACAGCTGTTTTTTGGTGTAGAATCAACAACACTGACTTTTTGCTCAAGAGTTTGTTACACAAAAAAAATGGAGCCTCATCTTGATGCAGACTTTGATGTCTGTGCTGAAATCCAGAAGTACTTCCCTTCCAGCAATGAACAGGAAATAAAAGAGGAGCATTTGGCAACATATTTCAAAATTAATAATGTTTCAAAGCTTGTCTCTGAAACTTTTTACAAAATGAAATTTATTTAATTTTAAAAACTGAAGAGAAGAAAATGAAAGTTTTATTGAATTAATAAAATTATCTCCATATGAGCAATTTCAAGCCCACTTTAAAACAATCTTATTCTGATTTAAAAAAAAAAAAGTCAAACTAAAAGTCTTAGACTAATACATACTTATTTAAAAGCATTTTTTGGTTCAGCCACTGATCTAAAAGTCAATATTTCACTCAGCTCCAGGACCCAAAGAGAACTGTCTCAAGTATTTGCCCAAAGGACTAAACAAAATCACTTGTATAATTAATGTGATTTTCTAAGAAGAGTAGACTCAATGCATTTGAGAATACCAATGTCTCTTAAGACAGGAGGTTTCCTCACAAGCTCATCTTAAGAAGATTTCTCTGTACTTCTTTCCTATGCATATGTGTTCCAAGCAGCTTTTAATGAGCTTCACAGAGTTACTAGAGAAAAAAGTAGTCTAACTACTTACTTTCTAGTTCTCTATTGAATTTCTTATTAATTAACATATTAATGCTCTGTTTTCTTAAATTTAACTTTAAAGAAAGCAAAAGAACTTCTCAAATTAAGTAATGAGACAAGAATGTTAACAGCTTTTTTCACTCTATTAATTCACAGACACACTAAAATTTCTGAGGTTTTTAAGATGTAAGATAGGAAAGACAGCAATGACAGTGGTTCTGTTTTTAAAATGAAATCCACTTGACAAACTAAGCTCTTTCTTTGCTGTTTCCTTCGGAATATTTTATCTGACAGAAATTGTCACTTTTTGTTTTAATCACACAAAAGGTTTAAAGCACGTACTCAAACCAGTAAATCTTTATGGTCTTGTATCCAGCTATGTGTCCTTCACTGGAACAGTAGCAATAATCCTAAAGATGGCTACTGGAATCCAACTGTGCCACCAGTCTCCTTATCACTTGTACTATCTTGTAGCCATTGGCTGTAGGCATTATCCTTATAGTTTTCTTTTTACTTGCTCTTTGGCTGTGACCTGCCCAGACTTTGGCTGCCAACCACGGTACCACCCTCCACTGTTAAGGACCACATACATTAATAAACATGTATTAAAATCCTGTGGGCTCAGCTGCCCCGAAATCCCTGCTGGCAGCTTTACAATTGTTTGGTTACTTCAGAAACTGCTACAGCTCCTCTCAAAATGTACCTGCACCCTTTGAAGTCCTAACAACACAGACAAAGGATGCTGTAAATAAGATGCCCACGAACATATTTTTATTTTTTCTTTTTAATTGTTTCTTAGTTTACACTGTTTCCTTTGTTTACCTATGCAATGTTACTTGACAGAATAATCCTTGTTTCTAGACTGAATCTACTTGCAGAATGTAGTGACCAGGATGTCCCACGATCAGCCAGCTTGAGCAGATAACAAAAACTGAACGCAGCCATCTCAACTTCCCTTTGCTTTTGAGATTAAATTATATGCCCCCAATTTCCTTCCAGGCTTACGACAACTGATGTGAAGCAACACTTTCTGTCACACAACACTTACAGATAAAAGAAAAAAGAAGCAACAGAGCATAAATCATTTTAGGCTAAAGAGAAGACACGTTTTTAGCTAAATGAAGCCTATGCACAAAATCTGTTGGGGAAGGAGCACCAATAAAGCATTTGGGATCTGGTTTTGTATGCCTGTGAATAACAACCACACGTGAGGAGTCTTAAACACCCAGATTCTGACAAAGAAAATCTTTCAGGTCACCATACAAGCTGTTCAATATAAAGTTAATGTCTGTAAAAAAATGTGTTTACATGATACTAAAAATTGAAATGTACCTTAAATGTGCTATAGTGTCTTGGTATGGGAAAAAACAGATGGAGTTTTCTCTAGTCAAACCTCAGCTTGAAAGACACCAGCCTTGTAGAGCTGAAGCTTAGTTGATAGTGCACTTCATGTCCTTCATGTAAAATATTCTGTCACTTTTAATTTTGTATCTTGTTTACTTTCTCTGTTACAAAAGAACTGGGACTTGTTTTTAGCAGCTCTGATTAAGTTTCTATTGATTTTTGAGATAGGAAATGGAACTTTCAGATTTCCCACATGAATTTAAAGCAAGTCAGATATTAACCTCGAGGTAAAACATCTGCCATGACATTCAAAGAATAGACAAGTACTATCTTACTGAAAACAGCATCTGTGCTCAAAGCTCAGTGCCTGGGATTTGGAATTTGGAACAATGAAAGGAGTAGGACTATATTTTTACGTGTGTAAAACCACACAGAAACACATCCACGTTTACTGAAATTCTCATTCTCTCAGTTGTGCATTATTGCACAGACATGAAAACCCTTTACATACACACACCTTAACAACAGTTAAGTGAGTTAGAAATGGTGTCAAGGGGAATTAAGAAGAATGTGAAAGCCAAGCAGAGCTGGAAAGGCTTGGTTTTTTATATCACTGTTATTGTATCTAACCACATAATGGGTATCTATTATTTTTGAGGATTAATGTCCCCTTTCTCATCCCGTAACAACTGCCAATGAGTACATACATTTTGTAGCTTAAAACTTTCATTATCAAATATATCACAGCTAAAGATTAACATAAAATAAATATACACAACAATCTGAAATATATGCCATATGTAACACCTACTGAGCTGTACACTATTACCTTCAGGTTTGTGGACTGGTTTTACCTACCATGGTAGTTTTCCTTTAGCCAGTTGTTTGGCGATATACGTGATACTGGTGAATGTTTCCAGACTAGGAACACTGGAATATCTTTTTTCCTATCAACACATTACAATTTTACTTGGTGATTGCCTCTGTAAAGATTGCGAAGCAACTGTAGTGAGATGAGATCTGCTTAAGCAGGGAAAATATTTTAGGAAAGGTGGTTTCCACCTGAACAGCTGTGTGGTGTTGACATTTACAGAAAAAAATCTACACCTTTCCATTTGCATACCTAACAGAAATCAATCTTTGAGCAATGAGAGTCAGTCATTTTGCATTTCAAACACTGGGAACTCCTCTGAATTTGCCAAAAAAAGAAAAAGCAAAAAAATTGCTTTTTCCCCTCTACAATGGAAAACAATCCCTGGAACATAACCTGTATGTGTACAGGAATGTACAGAAACTCATATTCTGCAGGAGACATATATTTAACAAATTATATATTGACCCAGTCACAGGTGTGAAAATAATGGAAGATGAAATCATCACCTCTTCCTTCAGCAGGTTTTTTGTTAGCAATGTCTACTTCTGCCTATAGGACCATCTTCCTACCACCTTTCTCCAGCTGCCATGGAACATTCCCACTGTTTCTACATGCACTAGAAACGCATGAGTCTTTGGAGTAGGCAGTTGGATTCACTAGTTATTACCAGGATCTACTGAAGCTGAATAAATAAAGCCAAAAGAAATAAATAAAACCAAACAAAAATAATGCTGGTTTAAATCTTCAATTGAATTAGACTTAGCCACATTTGAATTGCACATGTGAGCAGCCCATTTATAGTCACTTCTCGTGAGCATTCAGTTTAGAGGCACAGATGTTCAGGGAAAATACATTTTAATCTCAGGCTGAGATCATTTAAATATGGCCTTCTGTGAACATTCATACCAGTCAGGGAACAAGAAAAACACCAATCAAATGATATGACTAATCATTTCTAAGTTGTGCACAGATATGTATTTGAATTTCAGATGTTAATCTGAAAAAAAGAGTCTCAAAAGCTTAAGGAACATTCAAGAAAAGGGCTATGTGTTCATGGAAATTTTAATAATGGCAAAAGAATCACCATGTGTTCACATGAAAGGCTCAAAGCAGATTGTGAGAACAATTTGGAAAAAAAATATTCAGAGAAAAACTGTCCTTAATGGAGAGTTTTAACGGAATGGACAGTTTTATGGAACCTCTGGTTAGACTAAAATACTTTGATGCTTAACAACGTTTCTAAAAAAGCAGATATTGAAACAGTAACAAATGAAAATTTACAAAGAAATTTCTCAATCTGTATGAAGATTAATAACTGGATCCAGTGGCATGGCATACATCTTCCACAAATATTTTTCAGGCTGGCATGATTCAGATGCTTTGACTTTCTAGTCTAATGAAACTCACCAGTAGTTGACAACTAACCCCTTTCAACAAAGAATTTCCCACAGAATGATCCTTTTCCAGGGAGCTCCCTGCTCTCCTGCTCTCAGCGGGCTGAGGTTACGGTGTCTGCACTTAAAATGGGCTGGTTCAAAACTGCCACCACTTCCTATTTCTCCTCTGAGAGTGCAGCCAAACTACTCCGAGACCACTGCTTGCCCCATGAACTGTCACACTGAAATCTGTAGGATGCACTGGAGTCACTTTAGATAAATGTCAAAAAAGAGACAGAAGGCATGAAAGTAGAAAGAAGACAGCAGCACTCCTCTGCAAAAAGCTATTTTCCATGACACATGGCATATATCTGTTTCAAGTGTAAAGAAGTTGGAAAACATTTTTAAAGGATCAGCATAAAATGTTAAGCGTATTTTGAAAAAAAAAATTATAATATAAAATACGGAAAAAAATAAACAAAAATATGTCTGCCTGCCTATATGGAAGCTCATTTAGTTGCTATTTTGAAACATCATTCTGAATACAAAGCCACCAGAGCAATCCTCAGTTCATTTGCCTTTCTTTCCTTTCTGTAAATAGGCACAACTTTAATACATGAGGGTATTGTTAAGCCTCAGGTTTGGAAAGTGTTGTGTGATCTTCAAATTGTGATTTCCAGAAATGGTAAAACCACTGTTGTTATTTTACCTCGACTTCACAAAATATTAAAATGTACTATTGTGCAATGTAGATCATTGTGTTAATTAGATGGAGGGTTGATTCTGATCAAAGCTAATTTTATACAGACTTTCATGCTCTTCCAACATCTTCTGACAACTTTATTTTCAGGGAATACAGTAATGTTCCTAGGAATGGAAGATATTTCTGTTGTTAATCACATTTATAGGAGTAAGTTCTGAAATACTGGGACACATTCAACTTGTTCAGATCACTGTAACTACTTGCACTATGCAAATTTTCACTCCAGGCATCATACTGTATTTCTAAACTACTTTCCCAACAAATGACATGGAGTGCTAGGGCCATCTATACTTGGGACAAAGACTAAATCAGTAGAGGTATCAAGCAGCAAGTTAATACAAAGTTATTTTCTAATCTCTTTTAGACAGTTTGTAAAGCCCAAGGTTACTTGATTAATCCATCAGGTGCTATGTTCTTCCCCGAAGAAGGAACAAGATGCCTCTACTGAAAAATCAATAAAGTGAAATAAGCATGATACTAAGGAAAGCCAAGAATTTTACCCTTAATTCCATAAGGAATAATTTAAGCTTATTTTTCCAAATAGTCCCAGCAAGACCAAAACACTTGGAGAAATGAGAAATATTTTTGTGCTGCCTGTGGCACAATTTTGGCATTCACATCCCAGAGATGCAATCAGTAATTGAAGCTTCAGAAAAATCTGAAAAGTGTTTTAAAGTCCTAAGTATGAATAAAAAAAATATGCTGGATTTTGTTGCTTTAGTTCTTCCCAGAATGCTGCTATTTAATTTCATGCAAAGGAGGCATAAAACACTGCTCTTAATTAGTTCTTGATACAGCTTATCTGCTTTCATGAGGGTTTGTCAGCACAGCATGAATCAGAATCATTGGAGACCACTACTTAGCTTGAGTTTATGCATGATTTGTCTTTAAAAACAGATTGGTTTGAATTGTTGGATCGCAGAGTAATTGCAGACACTATTGACTTTGTGTAACAGGTCAAATGCGATTGGGATGCTCCCTTTTCAAGTGCAATACTTATCATTGGGAAGACAAAGTTTCACATGTATTTAAGACTATAAACGGCACACATTTGCAGGGTTTTATGCTAGTAAGTTTGCAAGTCAGTTATCAGCTGAAAACCAGAAATGGCAATCAAATACAAAGAGGAAAAAAATCAAATGAGCTTCCATTGCTGTGTTATTTTGTGGATTATAGATATTGCTAGCAGTAATCTCAAACTCCCAAAGTGCTTTTAAAAAGCATGATTAACTCTCCCAACACCCTTGTGGAGAAGTTAAATATTACCTAAATATTTTACAGGTGAGGCTGATGCTGTACAAGGAGGCAAACAAGGAGGCAAACAAGTAATGCAACAGGCTTTTTGGGAATGCAAGAGGACAGTGTGTGTGTGTGTGTGTGTGTATGGCTGTCACACTGTGCTCAGCCAGGGCAGCCCTGCATGTCAGATCAGCTCCTGCACTGCCCACACACCTTTGCCCAGGACACTCTGCAAGGGGGATGCTCAGCATTCACATAGCTCAGGGTCGAGAAGGGATCTAAAGAATTTTACAAGATTATCTTTGCATGCCTTAGGTGTGCTGTCAGTCTGTGGCCACTAACCAGCATCTGAACAGGAAAGTTTCATGCTCCAAAGTACCTGCTGTTCTTGCAAGAAGGGAGGAGAACGACAAGTCATGCTACAGAAGCACAACCAGGCAGCACCTTGCTCATCTACTTCAATGTCACATCATTAGCTCTGTACATCTTGCCTGGTGGTGCTCAGGCTAACAGGATCTGTCCAGGATCAGAAAGGATTTTGCTTCTTAATTCTATAGCTAATCTAAACAAAATGAAGAAAAAAACCAGTTTTCCATTTATATTTTCCCAGCTGTATTTTGTAAACTTTAAGCATACATAGGGGTTTGGAATACTGCAGTAATGGGAAAAGCATTTCTCTTGTGAGGGTTGTAGTTTCTTCCCAGGGAATCCTAAAGTGCTCTACATTCATGGGCATGATCCTGCAAGTGCCGGGCATGAAGAACTCCCTGCAGCTCCAGTGGGAGTTCTGCTTGAGAGGTTTTGAAGCTTTTAACAATATTAGACTGTAACAGCCCCCTGAGGAGTCTGTGAACATGCCAGCCAATATGGAGCACAGCAAACCACTGCTCTTATATAATGTCACAGGCTCTTTTATCCACCCAGAGTAGACAGATTATTTGAGAATGAGTCAAACTACACACACACACAACCAGTGCCAAATGTCCAGCCCCAGTAATTCTACCCCTGTACAGTGTAAGCTCTGACATGTGTCATTATGTTCTTTGTCAGACACAATACAACAGGGAGGTGAAATTTGGGGTGCTGCTAAGTGTGACTGCTTTTGAAATAAGAAATTAAAAAGTAATCCTAGCATTTGACTAGGATAAAACTCTACAATAAGGCATAAAACTCTGGCATAAGTACAAGCACACTTGTATAGCTGTGGAGTGAGACCAGTTCCAAATTTCAAGGTGGGTAGATACAAAATATTACTTAAACTTTGAATTTAGATATTTCAGACACCAAAAATTAAATTAGGTAATGTAAGCTCCACAATGCTGCACCATCATGCTTTGTGTTGTCAAACACAGCATGAGACTGCAGAGAAAAGGACATAGAAAATAGGATGATGCCATTATGTAATTTTGATTTGTTAAAAATACATTACATACCTATTTGTTATGCAATTAAAGGTTGTGTAAACATGAAAGTACAGGACAGATGAACTTAACTTGCATGAGCAACCTCTGTAATGACATTTTCTAACTTACACTGTTATTTTGTAAATCAAATAATTTTCTTTAAATTTTATTTATGTGCATATGAAATGTAGTATAGCAAAATATGCTCCAAATATGAGAAAAAAATTAAAAAGAAACAATTAAATTTGCAGAGAATGAAAGAATATTTTGTCTTTAATTATGAAATAACTTCTTAAATTTACCATACCAGAAATCAAATTTGGAATACTAAAAAATTTGGGGTTTTTTTACTAATACTATTCTTAATAGTATTATTTTAACTTGTGGGGTTTTTCTCCTCTCCTTGATCTACAAAGCAATCAGATTCATAAAATGCTGAGAATCAAGAGAAAAAGCATCTCACACAAAAGTTCAAGAAGACTCCTCCCCTGTTTTGCTTTAGAATCTGTAGAAGTTGTGGAGAAGAAGACAAAGAGAGAAACTTTCTCCTGAGCTGCTCAGTGTGGTTTTCCAACAAGAGCATCCAGTGCTGCACTGAGCAGATGTTACACCAATCACCATTCCCAGTTAGTGGAGAACACTCCTCATGGGGCACCTGCCCTTTCCAGCAAGAGCCAATCCCAAACAGGAGGGACCCTCACAATGCTGTCCTTAATCAGTCATGTGCTTGCTGATGATCACATCTTCAAATACAGGACACTGATAACTGATTTTTTTCCCATCTTTGTGCAAGAGCTTCTTACTGAGAGCTGTTCAGCTACAAATCCACAAGGTCATCTTTAACAGGAAAATAATGGACTAATTTGAAAGCTGAGGCCCAAATATTTGCTTGTAAAAGGTACGTGGCCGATTGTCAACTTTGTAGCTTTGAGGTAAGGTATCTATTTTGATAGCTTAGAGTCTCCAAATTATAGATGAGCACAGAAAACTGGAAAAAAGAAGTATTTCCATTGGGGAGCTCCCACAGAGAACTGGGGGCCCTTGCCGAGGCTCAGCCATTTTCCTTGTCAGGGCAGTATTTGGCAACTACATTCCACATTGGGGGAATCTGACAGAATTTACGATCTACTGTTGAATTTCTGAAATAAGTGCTCACTTCAATGGAATCATTGCCTAGTAGTAGAACAGCCTACCCTCCTGGCATGTGTTGCTCTGCAGGGACGCATAAAGGAATCACTGTTTTTCAAGGACACAGTGACAGCAACTTTGAAAAATCACATACATTTCAAATTGATACAGGTTTGGGCTGCTGATTACTGATCAGATTAACTGTCTATTTGTTCAAACTTGCATCATCCTTTTAACTTTTTAACTACCAGAGGGCAACAGTATGAATCAAGGCACAATTCACACTTTGCTGTTGTCTGAATGGCTGGTATTGATTAATAATGTACAGTCTGGCTCAGGGCATTAGTATTTCATCACATTTAGCTGCAAATAACATTGCATGGGCATGGAATTCTTAACTGTGCTTTAATTTGGTCCATATAAGGATCAAAAATCCCTGCAAACTGCTATATTCATATACAGCTCATGTCACAATCTGCATGAAATACCCATTTTTGTAGAACACATAAACCTACCTAATGAAGCTAAAACAAAAGAGCTTTCTATTTTTATTAGAGTATTTAATTGAAGTGTTATCTACTGTTAAAAGAGCAATGTTAAAAATAGTTCATAGTTTCCCCTAGAAAGAGAAACAGCAATGCACAGAAGTTACAATTTAGAAAGGATGATTTTTTTAAAAAGCAGAAAGTTATGGTCTAAGATGGATTTAACCAGCTTGATGCTACACTACTTAGATTAATTTGTTCCATGATAAAGAAGGAATCTGGTCATGTGCATTTCTCCAATAATTGTGTAAAACTATGCATCAGTGCAGCCAGTGAGAGCCTTCCTGTCAACTTAGAGCCAAGATTTTACCAGTTGTCTCTACAGCTGGGTACACAGCCTATGTAATGCCTGTACTTTCTAGGCAAAAATATTTGAAGTATTTCATTCATGGTCTGCCAGCTTGTCACATATCTGCCACAGATATAGGAAATATATATTATTTACATTTTTAGCTTTTAGATCACGCAAGTACTGTTACTGGCAAACTCTGACTGCAGAATGAAATGTAGGAAGACAAATAACATACCTTCTATTTTCCCTGACAACAAACTGCAAGGACATACATGTTAAAAAATAGATTACATTACTAAAATATTTGGCATGCATTATTAAAATATTTGACTTAGTATTCAAATAATTAAGGATGACTGCTGACCCACACTAAACTTCCCTGCCTTGTGTCAATTGGCCCTTCTAGTGGTATCATATAATATTCCTTCAATACAGCAAAAAGAATACAGAAATATAGTGCCATGACAGCTCTGTCTGCAGGTACCTCTGCTCTAAACCAAAGACCTGCTTTTCATGGTTGTCATTATTTAGCTCAGTTAAAATCCTCACTGGTTTAGTAACATATCTGGAAAATGTGCTTCTACCTATATGGTGAGAAGAAAACTAACCAGTGGCCAAATGAAGGCTGTGTAATGCCAAGCACATCACAGCTCACCCGCTGTTCTGTGCAAAAAGGTGCTCCTTACAGTCAGAATCAATATATTTTTGCATGGGCGTCATTCTGTGGTGAACTGGTGATAACAGCATTTTCCTTCTCCTGTAATGATCAAGGTAAAGTTCTTGTTACAGGTTAAAGTCTAGAAGCTGCCTAAATTATTCCAAGGAGTACAGGAAAGTTGTGATGATGTCCTTCTTGAGGAAGAACAGAAAATAAGACAACTCCAGTGAACACATATGTGTTATTTTATATATCTAGTTATATATAAATTTAGATGTTATCAATGTGCTTGAGTCTGCAGTGTACACATACACTTTTGATCCACAGAAATTCCATTTGCCTTCTTGTATGTGGTTGTCTCAAATCTTCCACTCTGTTTTAGAATGGTTTTGCCACAGGACTGATAGTTAGACCATCTGGCTACAGCTTTTTCTTTGATTCTTTTCTCCAGGTTTTCTTCCAGGTGTCTTCTAAAATTAGACTCTTTTTTGGCTGATTTATCTCCTTTGATTACAAATCAGTATTTAGCCATGACTGCTGTTACCTATGGCCTGAGAACATCAAAAAGAGGAAAGGCACTTCCCTATTGGAAGGCTCCCAATAGAAGTTATTTTCTCTTGCACCCCAGACCTGAACCCTTTGCTGCTTTCTCAAGCCTGTACCAGGTATGCCTGTGACATGTCTCCTGACTCTCAGTTTAGACATCAAACATACTCTATTAACTTCTTTTGCAAGCTGAAGAACATCACAAGTGAAAGGTCCAGATTCAGCTGTCATTTGATAACACATAAGTATACAGGGCTTGAGCTAAGAGTTTTTTGAAAGACTATTTCTAATCAAATACACAAGGGCTACAAAGGTATGAAGCCTTCTTTTGGACATGAAAAAGTTAACTGAGAAAATCCAGAATTTAATTTGTGCAATGTCACATGGCCTAATTTTCTGATGCTACTTAAGTGAAAACTGAAGGCCAGACTGAGAACCAGATAGCAGTACATATTATAAAGGAGTTGAGAGAAGAATTTTAGATAATACACTTATTTTAGAGTAAGAGCATTTTTTTGCTGGGAACCATCCCTTATTATTGCTAAAATGTTCTTTGTTGTACGTGAATAAACTCCATCTAAACATATCATTAATAGTGACACAACTTAGGTCTTCTCCAGTTTTCTTCCAACATACTGTAGGTTTCCATCTAGAACATGGCATGAAGAAAAATGAAAGCTTTGTGCAGTATAACAAACATTTCCATAGAAGTCTATATAGTATTTCTGCTTTACATCGTGTTTCATTTATCAACCCGAATTAGGCTTTTGAAAGAGGAAAATGCAGCTTTGCAGTTCAGTATCTTTTCTAGTCTTTTCTTGCAATAACAAAATTGCTTAATGTCATTTCAAGTTCATCCTGTTCCATACACACATGTACGCAGACCTATGGGTAATTCACTTACACAGTTCAACATCTCCTTTGTCACAGATGGTAAATGTGCAGATTTTTCCCGCAAGGAAAGAAACTCTTTTATAAAATAATTGTATATTCTGCTCATTTTTTTTCTGTCACTGATGCTCTTGTATTGTTATTATACCCTCTCAAGCTGGTAATTAGCATTCAGGCTCCATCTGACAGAAACACAGCTCTCAATCCTCCTTAAAAATCCCTTAGGACACACATGATAAGTAAAATAATGTAAGCCACTAAGGGAGGAAAAGTACTAAAAAATAAGAAGGAAAAAAAAAAAAGACAAAAAAAGAAAAAGGGAAGAACAAATAAAAAACATGAGACAGTGAATAACCACAGGCTGCTTTTGTTGTGCAGTCAATGCATTGCTCTTGTTCAGTGAACTGCATGGAGCTAATCCTACTGTGTGGAATGAGCTTTCAGAATGCTACAGCTGTCTTCCTGCAGATGTCCTTTGCTTTTCCTACACAAAGATCTAAATACTCTTCCCATTCTCACCTTTCTCCCAAACTTCTAAGGCATGCAGCGTCCCTGTGCTTCCCTCTTTTACTCACAGAGATTGCCCCTCCTCCTTTTTTAGGTCTCTCCAGGGAATAAACATTTCCTCTACCAGATCAATCCTTTCTTGAACACTATCACATGTGATACTTAAGGTATCATATTGTTCTGAACTATTCTAACTGGACTGTATCACTCTTTGTAAAATGATAATGTAACCTAAAACTTGTGCACCTACCAGAATCCTCCCATATTCAGTGACAATGCTATCTCTAGAAATAAGAAGAAAAAGGATTTCTCTTGCAGTTCATACAAGATCCTCCTTTTCAGTAGTTTCCCCTTTAAGTGACTGGTGTGATCACACATTAGGTCTAGCCCAGGAATTATGTAAGATTAGTACCATCACATAGTTAATTTTTTGTTGAAGCTGTTTCCTCACACACAGTTGTGTTTTCATGTGAGACAGACTGGCACTGCACTTACACTGTCACCAACCCATCTTATATGAGATGATGACTCAGTTTTCTGCCTTCATACTCACACAGCAACAGGAGAGACAGAGCAGTAACTCTTACTGAAACTGGTAGTTTAATATCAGTATAGTATCCTAAAGTTACAGTGGAAATGACAACAAAAAGAGGCTAGCACCTCGATATCAAAGTAGTATGAAAGATTGCAAGGCAGAGACCTCAGAAGTCCAGTAGTTCACAGCAGTCATGTAACAACGTGGAGAGTGATCTCATAAAGATCTGTGTCTTGACGTAAATCCTGCATTTCTCTGAATATAAGAAATTCTAATTTTGTGATGTCAAAATAGGGTGTGTCCTAATACAAGCACAGCTTTTTCTTTCTCCAGCTGCCAGTTTTGACCTTGGAAGATGTTGTTATCTCTCTGCTTGGAATTTTCTTCTGCAGCAGGCAGTCCAGGCAGTTTATTAAAACTTCTGTTATATATCTTGGCCAAGAGGGGCTTTCAGTGCCACAACCTGCCCCCGGCCAAGGCCAGGGGAGGAAGGGGGCCTGGCCCCAGTTGGGGCCAGCTGCCAGCTGCCTACTTTTACATGGCTACCTCTTCTCCGGCCACCTCGTGGCTCCTATCTCTTCAGCCTCACAGCCTTCTTTTCCGGTTCCTTGAAAACGTAATTGGCATAGGCGTTACCAAAACTTTTGATTGGGATTTTTGCTCCGGAAATCCACCTGGCAAAACCATCCTCAGCCCCCGGGGGTGGCTGACTGGCAAACCCATGACAATAACTTCATCTTTTACTAGGTAAACCAAAGAGGAGAATTAGGGATTCTGTTAATCTGGGATTTATGGCTATAAGGAATGTAAACACATGAAAACCATCTGCTGCAGCACCCAAGAAGTAACTATTAGATACCCAAATCAGGGAAAAAACCCATTAGTGATGGATTTTCTGCTTTTTGCAGTAGAAGAAAAGCTGTGCCTCCTCCTGACCTCTAACTTCAGCCTCTATACAATGTTTATTTATTACCAAGCTAATAAGCCAATGTTCAGAACACATTTGTGCAGTATCTGCTCACATGCTCACACTTTTCATGCAGAAGAATTCCCTTTTCCTAGGATCTCAAAAGTCCAGAGGCCCAAAAAGGGGACCTACTGGAAGGACTGAGAGGAATAAATGTTCAGACTTGACATTGCTACTTAGCCCTGTGGACTATATGGCTCTCAATGTGCCTCTGTGATTTTAGGTGGTATTATACTATGTCAGGTGATGCCTCAATGACGTTTCATCCCAGTGCTTCCCTCACAGTTCCCATTATGGACCGGACCCATTTCTTCACAGAAAGTACATCCTGCATAAATAGCATGAAGTTTATCCATCTGAGGATGGAAATGTTACATTTTTGGGGAGAACTGGCTTGACACCTTTTCTGTAAATGCCACTGGCTTTCTAGCATTTTCCCACCAATTTTGGGGCTAATCCTAAACAGCCTCTGGAGAAGCAAGTGAAGGAAACTACAGCGATGATTCTGTCCCCTCCAAAGGCACAGCATTTTATGGAGAAAACCTCCTGGCATGTCCTCTCTTTTAGTTCTTCTGTGGTTTCGTGGAAGAGTGAATGGTTAGGCTCTGAACTGTGTTCTCAGTACACCAAAATGCCTAGTTCTTTACTACTTTAAATCTTACTTTCTCTTTCTGAACTTCTTTGAGAAGCATTTTAAATTATATATTTAACATCCACCTATCTTGCTGTCTTTAAAGATCTGCCAGATGAATGATAGAGATTTCCAACTATTAAAAGTAAGAATCCATGTCACACATTTCTCATATTCTATCCCATTTCATTCATTGTGTATTTGGAAAAGAAGATTTGCATAATATCCCATTTCTCTAGACGGTGCACTGACCTGTGTAAAACAACCTACCGGAAAGTAATCCTCTTTCATGAAACACTAATATTTCTGATGCCTTCAAGGCAAAAGATGTAGGCAGCCCAGTTCTCAGAGTCATAAGAGAAAAATATCTTCATAGATTTATGAAGGGCATAAATACAACTTTGCTAACCACCCCCTTCCATTCATTCTAATGGCAACATGTTGCTCTTCCAGCAATTAATAACACAAGCATGACCCATACTAGGGGAAAATGCTGACCAGAACAGAATAGGTGAGCCAATACATTGTCCAAGCATGTAAATACTTTAAGTGACAGCATAATTAATCCTCAGTACATAATCAATGAGGAACAGTAGGGTCTTGTGAAAAATTGAAGACACCGCAATGAGACCGAATTTTCTCTGAGCTAAAATGTGGAGTCACCAGTCAATGAATCCTCCCTCAGGAGACTGTAACAAATACAAAGAACCAGCTCAAGGACAGCCAGAGTTGTAAATTGAGAGCTATAAAAAAATAATAATCTAACGATTGTGCCAACGTGTTTATAATTTATAGGTTGGAGTTACAGGTGAGAAATAGGGGTTAGCAGTCTGTTATAATCTGAACTTGAGTCAGTAAAGCACTGCAGAACCACTAAATCACCACTTCTTTCATTGCACGTAGTTTAAAAACATATAATAAAACTATCAGACAAAGCCACTTTCTTTCAGGGTTTGAAGCTGGAGCTGTGGATACCAATCTGTTCAAAGTTAGAGAGCTACTGGGGAGTCCAGCAAAGGGAAGCTCTTAATTTTCCTTATAGTCTTTTCTTCTTCACACTGGGCACTTGCCATGGAAGTACAAAAAGCACAGGGGTCTTTTTGTTATAATTGAGGCAGGCAAGAAAATAAGAGTTCCATTTCACATTAAATTTCGGTGTTCTCAAATTTAATTCCATTTTGATAATCTAATTCAAGGTACCGAAAAAAGTTTGAGCATGCATTTAAATGGAGTGAAACTGGAACCTTTAATCCTCCACAGTGCTGAGTGACTCTGAGTTTCAAATTCCCTTCTCCCAGTGGGTGTTGAGGTCAGCGCTTACCACAGAGCAAATTGGAGTCTAGCAGGACTCTATTCTCTGTAAATAGGGGAGGCTGCCTCACCGTGCTCTGCAGGGGCTGAGCAGCTGTTCCAAAAGGGTTTATAACAAGGTTTTGGGCTGTTTCTTGGAAGTGACTCTTCCTTAGAGCAAAGTGAATTAAATGGAGCAACTCTGCATGCATTTGCTAATAACTGGACAGACTGCAGTATACCCCTTTTACATTTTTTTCCATCATTCATCTCTCAGAGTTCCCCCTGTTCCCATCAACAGACCAGTCATTATTGCCAATTAATCTTCTTACTGCCTGTACTATGTATAGGAAGGTACTGGAGCACAGTATGTAAAGATGGATCTATATTCACTCAGACTTTCCCTTAATGATAAAGTATAGCAATAAATACTTACAAATACTTATAAGCAACCTTCAAGATACTGTCCATTTATCTGACACAATCACCATTTGAGCTATAACTCATCTTCCCTTACAACTGATATACTGTATTCCTCTGCCATCGTGATGTGAATTTAACCTGAACTTTGAAATACCAATTGCCACTCAGTATTCTTCACCCATGAAAGGATATGAAAAATTTTCCTGATCAAATTACTTTTCTGTATGCTGTATCTTTCATTTAAATTCCAGCAATTTTCTATGTACATTTTTCATGGTTAAATGCTCCCACAGAGGATAGTTGCTGCATTAATGGCAACCAAAAATTACTATTAAAAAAAAACCAAACCAAAACTGAAAACTAAAGTAGGTCAGTAACACAATAAAACGTGTAGCTAGTAAAACTGCAGCCAACCTTTCACACTGACTGAGCCCAGTGGCATGGTTTTCTTTCTACATTTAGAGCCCTTTCTTTGAAACAAGCCTAATGAACACACTGACAGTTGTGTGACAGACAGAAAACCTACCAGGCAAGCTCACCAGCTGGATCTTTGTGGAGGCTAGACAGTACTTTGACTTGCTGGGGTACTAACTGAGTAAACAAAACTGAAATAGTAGCCCTCTGCTCTCACATTGTTCAGTAAAAATGTTTCTCTTAGACTCAGCTACACACCGGTCAGTGAAACCTCAAGATAATGTTAAACAATTATTGTTATCCATCACAAACTCTTGGATATTGTGAGACATTGGGTTGACGCAGTGATGTACCTGCAGGCAAGGCTTAACACTGATTTACCCAGCCATCCTTACACAGGAGCTTGTCCCTGGTACCAAAGGGCTTTTAGCACCTTGGAATGCTTGGTATTGGTAAAAATGCATAATTGTTTGATGAATAACTTACCACCTTCTCAAGACAAAGGTTAACTCTCCATAGCTTCAGCCTGGTAAAATGAAGGTTGAAAATAAGAGCTATAGGATAACAGGATACATCTGCTGAGTAGATATAATGCTGCCCTTATTCTAGAGGAAATAAATTAAAAGACAAAAACATCTCAAACAAACAAAACCAAACAATGGTTGCCTCATTCTGATGTGATTTTTTTGGACTTAGAATTCACTGTTGAGTTCATCAGCAATCCAGCATCTTAGGAGAACCCTCACATACCGCAGGAGAGAAACAGCAAGCCAGAAAAAAAACACTCCCAAACCCACTGGGGCTCTGGGCTCATCTCACTTGCAGCAAGCTGTAATCAAATGCTGCTTTGCTGGAAAGCGTGTGATGGATTTAAAATCTACTTCTGTGGTTTACATTTTGCTGTAAACTTGGTTTAAGGTAGCTGAGCCAGGAGCAGGGGAGCACAGAGGTCAGCACCCGCAGCAAAGCCCACACTGGAGGCACCTGCTGTTTTGAGATTCCTGCCAGCAAGGCAGCATAAAGCTTCTGCAAGAGCAGTTGGAAAAGTGCAAAAGGCTTACAAGTACTTCAGGAAAGAAAGCAGAAGTGGAGTACAAATCTGTAAGAAAGACAGGGCTTTTTGAGCAGCCTGCTTTTATCTCAAGGGAATTTAGCATTTCTGTAGGCCACAGGTACTGCAGGGTCATCTCAGGCAGAAAGGCCCAAGCCTTCTAAACTCTCCCTGTCAGAAGGAGTGCTTCCAGCTTTCTCAGGAAACTGAAACACAGGGAGTGGGGAATGTAAGGCCAAGTGTCACGTGAACTCCACAATAGGTGTCAGGTAATAACTTACCTGGCACATTATCCACAAGCTTCCACATCTGAATGGATTCACTGTACAGCTCTGACCAAATCGTGGAGAAAAGAATAAGCATGTGCACAATTTTAAGTATGATTTGTGCTATAATAGGCAAATTATTTAACAGAGAAAAGTGTGTGCAATATATGGTGTTGTGGGGTTTTTTTTTGCTTTTCTTTGTGAAAAAAAACCCAAATATATTTCACTTGACATAATATTTAGCATATGCAAATACTTTATTTGCAAACTTTCCTTATTTACTTAGCTATTTCCAACATTATTTTTGAAACCTTCCCTCCTTCTTTACGCATTCTCAGCTTGGGTAACTGCAAATACGAATATCAATCAAAAACTGTTGTTTGAAAATGTCACCTACAAGGGAACTAGATTTTAAGGAAGAGATTATGAGTTGCTCAGAACCAGAAATGAGGTGATGCCATACAGAGTTGCTCCATCACAACCTAGAAACCTTTCAGAATTCAAGTTAAAGGCCCATGGATGCCACTCTAATGGGAAGCTCAACTTCTCAGAACTTCTCAGGCTTCTAATAGGTAAATCTTTGCCTGTATGCCAGATCCAAAGCCACAACTGAGGTTTAGCTGAGTGTAATTCCACAGACTTGGGGTACATTCAGGATATTTTGCATCACCTAAGGAATCTGCTGTATAACGAGTAGATTAGTTTGTTTTCTCCAGGAGATAAACAGTTATTTGACCTGAAGGTATATTTCTATATGATTTTCCATTTGTCAACATTTGTACCTTTTGTCTAAAGAAGGGAAATGCCAAACATGCAGGAATGCTTCCTCCAGGTCAGGCCTGGCAAACTAATAACCAAAAGTTCTGTGGCAAACAGGAAATGCACTTTCAAACTTGTCTGACTTCAGTTCAATAACCTCCTTAGCGAATTTACTAAATTTGTGTGGGGTTTTTTTTCCTTAATCTTATTACAGGTTCTTGAAAACAGGAAATTGCCTCCATTCGGAGAGATCGATTTGCCTGCTCAGAGCATGATGCTTCTCTGTGGTTGCAGCTGTAGGAATTAGCATGAGATGGGAAAGACTTCTCTTTTCCCAACAGATTGGCACAGAACACACGGCCTTCAGACAACAGAGTCATGATGTGCACACACCTCAGGCACTCGGGGTGAGCCAGCTGGGATCAAACCCTAACTGCTGTTAGAAAGGAAAGATCTATAAAGGGACCTACGTAGCTTGCATCATAATTTCATTGTATTCATTGAAAATGCTCCTTCTAAATGAATCTGAAACTAATCAACAAACTCAACTAGCATTTACTCATAATTTAATCTTGAATGCATTTTTAAGTAAATAATTACTTTACCAAGCCAGCTTTCTTTCTACCTAAAGCTGAAAAGAAATCTCTTTCTTACTTCCTTTAACGGAATGAATAATATTTCTTTCCACGAACAATTTTTACTTCCCATACAGATCTGAAACCTTTCTGTCCACAGAGTACCCACTTGTCAAATTGGTTTCAGTTAAAAATAGCTTTGAAAATATATGCGTATATATTCCGGTTAAAAATAATTTCAATAAATTGAGTGTTTCTAGGTCGACTTTGAGTCCAAAAAGTGCCATTTTGGTTCATAAAAGAAATCTGAAACACTCCAGTGATGCACAATACTACTTCAGATGCTTGATCATTGCCTGCATGTCTACTCCCTGTCTTCCTCCTGTATCCAGCTTGTCCTTTTATCTGACAATGTATATCTTGCTTTTTACACTGAGTAGTACCTATTTCCCTTTTTAAACACAGAGGAATAAAATTCAGAACCACACTAAAATAAGTGATCTGCAAGACAGCAGCTGCATCTCCTCTCTCTGGTCCCCAACCCTCTTCTGCACATTCTGCAGGAGAAAAGGGCTCCTCTCACCATCTGTCCCTCCTGTGACATGCTGTTGTCTGGCCCTGAGTCACAATGAGACCAGCACTGACAATGCCCAACATTCATGGGCTTGAGGTTGTGCCTCTTAAAGCTGCCTGCAAGGCTTGGCCACCTATGCTCTCCAGACAGGTTTGGATTGCCACTCGTCCCTCCAGCAGGAACACATTGCTTTGCAATTCCCAAAGCCCACCCACTCTGAAAGTACAGGCTGCCTTCACTCTTGGGCTTGTGAACACTGCAGTCCCTGAGGGCCATCTACATCCAATTGACTAGCTATGCTTGCTCAAGCTTCAGAGCTTCAGAGGAGGGGCTCCTTGCATATCAAAGAGCACAATTTGGCTTTGTGGACTGAGAAGCCCTTAATAATTAAACTGACACACAGACACAAGTCTGAAGATTCAGTCCCATAGAGTGGAAGCAGAGGGAGAGCATCAATGACTTTATACCTACATATCTACTCGCTTCACAGTGTGCTTTCTGTACAGGCAGTTTTCTTGCAAAAGAAAAGAAAGCAGTGTCAATTAAACAAACTTCTGCTCCCCCTTTTTTTGGTTTAACATTTGTGAGAATACAAAACAAACAGAATGGAGGATGCTGTGGTAACTTCTAAAACAGACGTTACATGAACAACTAATTGCTAACACAGAATGTGTGTGAAATATTGATTTAGCTTATGCGGGTAGGGAAGCAAGCCCCAACATACTTTCATCTGCTCTTAAATATAAATGAAAAAACAATACATTTATTCTAAGGTCACTGTGGGCACAGAGGATCAGCCGAAGCACACGCAGCTTGTGATTTATATTCAGAACCCACCAGCAGCAAGAAAAGACAGACTGATACCATCATCTTACAATCAGCTTTTGATCATGTTGTGCATCTGAGAACACCAGCAGAGTCCAAGGCTGTTTCTCTGCATTCAGCAAACCAGTTTCACTCAACAATCAAACATTTGCCTTTTCTATCCTTCAGTGCATGTAGCCATATATGATACTATTTTACACAGTCATTAAATGTATGCAGGCACTAATTATCACATTCTTGGGTGTCTTTTGAATAACCGTAAAAAAGGTATAAAGCCTGCAAGAAAGAAGATGCACAAGGCCATTCAAAGTTCTCCAGGAGTCAGTGACAGACCTGTAATCACTCCTAAAAACATGAAGAGATAACTGAGAGTTAAACTGTGTGTTCAGAACAAACAGTTCTGCACAGGGAGGGGGAAGGGTGCAAAATTGCACCAGACATTGACAGGAGGGAAGGACATTTTTATACAGGGCAGTGAAGTTAATTTGCAGGTAACTCCAGGAGCTCTCTGGATACTCAGAAGGCTTAGCCAACAAGATTTCATCAAGGTTGTTAGTTGCCTCTCCATCTGCTTCACAAGGAACTCTTGGCAAGCTTAACTCTATTTCCAGTTGCTAGAGAGATATTTCAGCCTCAGGATGAAATCTTTCCTCTCAAAATATAGCATTATAACTTCATTCTTAAATAATTCTCACTGTTGAGATTGAGTTTGGAAGGCGAATTCACAAGTTTTCTCACAAAACCACCTATCAGTTTATAAGACAATATTGAAATTAAAAATATAAGAAGTTCAAAACTGCAAAACATGATTGGTTTTGTGGTGATACTTTTGCCCCATTTAAGCAGCCAAAGGCAAACAATTAAAAATTAATAACTTATCTGACATGTATTTTCTTTCTGTTCATAGAATTTCCATTAGTATTTCGTTTCAAGCTCAGGTACATTGTCTTTTTAAGCAGACAGTTTCCCTAAAAATTAAGCCACATTCTGAACTTTCTTGGCATGTTCAATACTCCAGAGTCAGAGAGCTGCACAGTAGAATAGAAATGAAGGAGAGCAATTCTGGCATGCACATCTTCAAGTTTAAATTTAATATTAAGCTTCTGTGAGTGTACCCTCATAAAACTTTGAAGTGTCTTCCTTCCCCTACTCTCCCCTGAGGAATTGACTAGCAGAAGAGAACCATGTGAATGATCATAAAAAGGAGGAGCATGAGAAAAGCAAATTAACTCAATGCAGTTCTTTGAACTAAAAAGAAAAGCATTTGGCAAAGTCTGGATTTAGGATATGACACTGCAGATTTACAGAATAAGAAAGAGCAGAAATTCAGCTATTCTCAAATGTGCTGAGTAGAATATGTATCTACATGCTCATCATTCAACAAGCTGAAGCAAAGATAATCTTGCTTGCTCAGCCATTGTTCAGATTTGCAATTTATAGGAGTGGAGTTAAGGTGGCAGAAAGCCTAATGCTGTGTCCCTGTATCAGTGGTCCATCTCTGGCTTACATGGATTAGGCTGAGAATCCTCTGGTGAGCCACGCTGACACCCACAGCCCCCTGCTTCTCAGATGGATGGCCTTGGCAGCCCAGCCCAGCCCCACTGCAGAAATGAAGGAGTCAGAGAGGTGCAAAGCAGTGCATCATTTAAGCTGGTTACAGACAAACAATCCACAACCTGCTTCCTCAGAAACAGCCTGCTGGTCCCAAGTATCTCAGATTTTGGCTCTACCTGCTCTTCATGACTTCTACCAGGCATGGGTAGAAGGGTCTTCCAGACTTAGGAGCGCACAAACTCCCTGGCTTGGCCCCTGTTCACATGCAGTGTAGTCCTCCAGTGCAGCCCCATTTCAAAGAAAGTACCAAACAATCTCACCATACACCTTACAGTCACAAAACCATACAATCATTAAGGTTGGAAAAGACCTCCAAGATCATCAAGTCCAACCTTTGACCAAGCACCCCCACCACGTCAACTACACCAAGCACAAAGGGCCACGTCCAACTTGCTTTCCTGCGATACGAAAACCTTCAATACAAACACAAACCAAACTTAATTCAGTGATACCCAAATTTGCCTCAGGTTCAGTGTATGTGCAACGGAAGTCTTAGATAACAGAAGCACAGGTCACTACTAATTAAAATCATATTGATTTTGCTCAGTATCCCAGTGGTGATATGAGCAATGTTAGCATTCTTATAATGGAATGGAAAATACTAAGTGGCTGTGTGAATAAGATACTTTCATTTTCTGTAAGATATCATCAGGAATTGAAAAAAAATATATTTCAAATCACTCTGGCAAAATGTATGTTTTTAAGAGACTTTGACTGACATATTTAAGAAGAATTTAACCCAGTAAAGACACAGACATAGTTCTCTGCTGTGCAGGACAGGAATATGCACAAAGAACGCTCATCCTGCTCATAAGTTGTGATTTAAGGGGAGAAAAAAAATTATAGGAATTGGTCCCTCTCTTGTTGTTCCATAGAGTGCAGATGGTTGTTTCTGTCCCTCACACTGCCTGTCCTGTGCTCTGCACTCAGCTGGCTGAGCAAAGCAGCCCACAAAGCCCACCTCCAACTCTATGAAATTCCCCAGGATATTGCTGGAGGAAAGAACTATATCTGGTGGCTCTTTAGTCGCTTCAGCATTCTCCCCATCTGCCAGGGGCATGACAATTTTGCAAGTCAACATGTTTTAAGATGGATTATCCTTTTCAGAAAATGTCTGCGGGGAACATTTGGGGGGAAAAAATGTTTTAAAAATCTTGTTCCTGCTTTGCTTTTCACACTAAACATGAGAAGAAATACTCAGAGAAGATTTCTGCATTCATAGCTAATGGGGGAAGGGATGACTTTAATTTGTATCCCATGTATAAGAAGGGTTAAACAGCTTTTCAATTTGTTTTGCTATTCCACATAAACATATATTTATATGCACACATACATATACACAAATTCCAAAGACTATGGAGATAAACCTGTAATATCTATTTGTCCACCTTTAGAATGATAATGTGAGGAGAATTTTTCAAAGTTCTGCATCACTGCAAACCCCACATATTTCATAAAGATAATTAACCACTGAAGAAAGCTCCCAGCAATTTAACAGATACAAGCAAAAATGTAATGCCTTGGAGGCATATCAAATATTGGAGGATAGCTTAACTACTGAATTATCCACTAACCTTCTCTTCCAGCTCTGCCTTGGGGATACTACAAAAGATGTTTCAAGAATGAGATGGAAGGACCTGAAGGCAAAGCCATGTTAAAAACTTTTGAGGAGTGGCCTAGATCTTGACCTTATCTAAATTAGCTTGGACTTGCATAAGATGGGAAAAGGTTGATGTGGGGGGGAAAGATGATAATGATCAAGTGTCTTGACTTGCAGACAGGCAATAAATCACTTCTATTGAACATGCCATGAATGACAACAGAGAGGCTTTAACACTGAGATTGAGTCACTGCAGACATTGTGTTTTCTGAGTCATTTAAAGGGAAAAAAAGATCTCCTTGTATAAGCACTGTCGTCCTAATTTGCAAAATATAAATAAGCATCTTTCTCAGCTTTCAATAACAAAAGGAAATACAAGCCCCAAACCTCCTGGATAGCCACACAGTCAGTAAGTCACCCCTCCAGGTGAAAATTCTTCACTTGTTTCCTCAAGGAAACACATTACACTGCCCAGGGCTGACCTTTAGGATTTAGAAAAAAAATCTCTATCGACATCTATTGATTCTCCTTGCAAAGCCAGATGAGTTCAAGGCCTGTCTGAAGGAGAGGAGTCAGTTCCAGCAGGGCACGGGCAGCATGTTCTCCCCTGCCCTTGCCATGGGCTGGCCTGGGCACTGAAGTGTCCTGCAGATGGGGACGCTGTGCTGATGGCAAAAGAGAGGCAGTAAATGTGGGCATTCCCATGCAGTGGCTCTTCAGGGTGGGAAGCTGCAGAGTCTGAAGATGGTTCTTGCTGTCTGCCATACCCAGATCCTCATAGCTGATGATAACCAAAAAATATCTCTGGGGACCTTTGCTCTTAAGATTCTTTTTCCTGCTTTTTTCTTAACAAAGGAAAAGCCTAACTTAAAAAGAACAGATAGAGCAATTCATTTTAGTGACCTTGCTCACACAAGCTGGGTTTTTTTAAACACAGATTTTAAGTCTAATCACAAACTTTGCAGAAGTAATCTCCTGCTGTTGCCCTCTCCAGTTTTTCCTACTCTCTTGCTGCCACAAGAGAGGAGCCAGCAGCCTGAATAAGATCACTCTACTGCTGCCAACTTTAAAAAGCACCAAACAAAAAAAAAAATTTCAAATATAGCCCAACTCAATGCACACAGATTCAGCAGAGCAGTGTATGCATTCTGAAGGCCCTTAAAATTTGTATTATATGCTTTACAAATGTTAACTGCTTAGTTCTTACACTTCATGAAATGCAAAGGCCTAGATGAATTCACTGCATATTTTAGTTTTTTGAGAACGATGTAGGAGGATGAAGACTTACAGTTTATAAAAATGAGAACAAAAAGACCAATGGTACCTCATTCTACTAAATCATCTACAAGGGTTTCCACATGGGTGTACAATATATTTGTGAGCTGCTAAAGAAAAGATGGGTAATGACCTCTGACATCGGAGTATTTAGAAGTATGTCTCCTTCTCAGGGGTTTCTGCTGGTGCAAGCAATGTTTCTTTAAGTATGTGCACTAAAAGAAAGTTTTCTGCACCTTCTTTTTTCATTGGTCATGTTTTCTTTTTCAGTCTTGCAAATCAAGATGTACTTGTAAAAAAATTCTCAGTGCATCTCAGAGTCATGTAAGAATCTAAAGGGAACTTCTGCCTCACAGATGGCATGATCAGGTTTTCTCTGGAGTTCAGGCCTTTCTCTCTTCCTCAGTACATTCGGTAGGTTTGAACCTTTGCCTCACCTCATTAATTAGTTCAGTTCTCCAGATACACAGAAAACTCCATCCTAGTCCCAGGTAGCCAGCTTCCAAGAAAACAAAGGACAAGTTCAAGCCCTTCTTTCACGTTCTTTCTTAAAGGTCTGTCAATCTTCTTCTCAGGTGAATCTTAAGAGTCTTGAGGGACTTCATACCTATCCCTTTCTGTGAATGTACTAAACATCTCATCTATCTTTCAACTATTTCCTTTTCATTTCGCACTCTGTTCCCCTTCAGCTCCTGCCTATTCTCTAATATCTCTACATTAAATTATCTAATTTTTTCTTCACATAATTTCCAGTACTCCCTGCTCTTGGCTTCTCTTGGCCCCTGAACTTCCAGAGCACATTCTCACAGGTCTATGGCCAAAGTCCCCAGCCTCACTGGAGATCCAACAGCCATCTGTCCTCACTTCAAGTGCTACCTCCACTCTCTGCAGAGAGATTCACATCTCTTTTCTCCCTCTGCACAGCACATCTGCCACTGGCTGGGGGCTGGGCTCCTGCAGGACCAAGTCTGTCACCTGCAACAATTTTGAAAGGACAAGCGCAATCCTCTCCCAGTTTCCCCACACACAAACACTGCTGTGTGCACCCCAACAGGCCAATCTCCCTCGTCATTCTTTGATTTCCTTCCTCTGGCCATCCAAAGCCTTGAACTCATTTCATCAGCCTTCAATATTCAGTGGGAGCATGAATGAGTCAGAAAAACCTCATAGAAGATGATTCAAAGGCAGTGCCCTTCATTTACACTTCCCAGTCTTGGGAAAGCTTTTGGATATTTGCTCAAGTGCTGCTTTCAACAAAGGGGTGCAAGGGACTTGCACCCCAACAGCAAAAAGATTATTAATGGCATTTCTTTTTAATCCATTTTGTGACACTGTATTTGACAAACTGTTCACTTTTGAACAATTCCACTTTTTCATCCTTCGGAGTTCTAATCTTTTTTTTGTTCTCGAGGAAGAAGAAAAATTCCAAGTCAAGAAGAAAAGGCACACAGAAGGCATGTCTGACTGTAATTACTCACACGGTGGCTGAACATTCTAATCAAATCCTGAATACCTGGAGTTTTTCAAGTTTTTAGATCTTAATTTCAGAATTATTATCATCCTCTGCTATATGCATATTTTCTATGTTTGCACTAGGAAGAAGGTATTATCAATGGAATAAAGGATTTGCAAAAGATTGTTGTACAGTCCTATTAATAATATAAAATCAGTCTAAACCACAGAGCAATTTTGTTGACTCATGGGACATTAAACATGCCTTACTTAAACCCTTTTTATTTTTTATTTCTGAGTTCTCCTTCAAATCATTTTTATTGTCTGATTTAGAATAATTCAACATAAGATATGAGTTTTCCAGCTAAGAAGCCATTACCAATTCAAACATCAAATTGACTTTGCTTCCAACATGCAAGCAAGTGAGCTTACCTTGTTAAACTTTCTTGAAATTAGAAATATTACATAGCCTAGAAAGAACAGCTCTTTAATGCATTAAAATCTTTTATTGCTATAAAACTTAGATGGTTTACCCACCATCTATTTTAGGTTCAGGCCATGGATAGACAGATAGTAGATCTTCTGCCTATAAATATGGGCCAAATGCATACCTGTGCATTATCTGAAACAGAGTGACTGCCCAAAATCTTTAGATAGACGCAAAAGTTACTTATACATTTTACTCACACTGACTGCATATAACCCTCATATGAACTGGAAGAGATTATATGCTGAGATGGCTGGTTATTTTCTGATAAGAAACTGGGGTTTGGTGGAGCATGTTAAATGTTGAAACCTAGATTTTCCATAGGAAAAATCAAACCAGTTTTTATAGACATTATTTCCTTGATCTAAAATGGAACTGCAGACAAAAAGACAACTGTTGTTGAAAACTCACTCCACAATAGGAGTCCAATCCTCTAGTAATCAAGTTTTTCACTGTAAGCCCAGCTTAGTCCACCAAGTACCGGGCTCATTTCAACACAGGACTGGAGGGCTGATCAGGCAGGTCTGTACCATCCATTTATTCAGAATTTCATCTGAAGATCAGTTCTTCATGGCAACTACAAAACTATGTCTTTTGGCATGATTTCCACAGCCATAACATTCATGGCTACAATGGAGAGACAAGGGGTTGTGAATAAGTATTTGACTGGCACCATTCAGACAATAAATTCCATGACTTGCTAATTACCTCCTTTAACCTTTCCTTTTGATTTTTGCCATCAAGTAAACACTTCCTACACATACCTGCACATTCAGATTTTTGAAAGTTTTCAGCATCTCTGGTGGTGACCTTCATTTTCACGGGAAACAGGTGAATGTGGCAACTGCACACATGTAGCACTCCTCTTTGTGAGGCAACAGGTTGTTTCAGAGAAATGCACAGTACCATCAAGTGGGTCAGAAATGAACCAAACAGGGTGAAGACAGCTTAGCTTAGGACACTCCCTTAGCAGTCTGTTCTACTTCTAGTACATTCTGGAAGTGAGAGAAGAAGAAGGGATACCTTTGGACTAACCTACTGAGCCCTTCAGTTCAAACTTGTAGCATTGATGCAACAAGTGCATCAAAATTTTACAATCCCACCTGCATTAAAAAAAAAAACATATCAAAAGCCTGTCACACAGGCTTATAAATGCAAACACAATTCTGCTGTAATGAGGAAAATACCCACCACGATGAAGGGGAATCAGATGCCTCATACAAAAATGGATTGTCTGAAATTTTAACAGGTTTTGAATAATTTTCTGAAAATCTGGTAAGAATTTGTCATAAGATACAAACTCAGTAAGTTTTTCATTGTATGGGTTAGCTTACTATAGCTGCACACTCCAGGAAGAAAGTATTTCCAAACTGTCCATGGATAACCCTCTCATGTACATTTGGGATATATGTACTTACCATGCAAAGTTTTTCAAATGGAATCATTGGAGATAAATTAAATATAGGCCAAAATGCCTTTGTTCATGTTAAAATCCAACATACAGTTAAAACATGGGGAAAAGATGCAGTCCTAATTTCTTTGGGGAAATGTTCACGTTTTCCTCAGAATCCCTCTAATAATTCATACTACACCTTTAGAAGGAATCCATAAAAACAATGAAAAACAGTACAATGAAATCATGAACACAAGGTTATTATTACCCCAATGAATAAAAAAATAGCAAAAAGATTATTTCTTTTTAAAGCAAAAAAAGTGAATTTATTTTTAGAAACATAAGAAAATGGAATTCTTATATGCACACCTACAAACACACATATATATTCTGGAGTTAACACAGATATGAGCATCAGGGAATGTGAAATGTCCTTGAAATTTGTCTGAAGCTTACAAGGTTTTAAGGAATATTTAGAGGCATAAAGGCAAAAGAGACACACAAGTGCTAATTTCTTTTTCCTTTTGTTTTTCTTTGCACTGACATTTGAGTTCGTAACATTGTACTGGCTGGTATTTTTGAATGAATGGCCACTGGGTGCCACTGTTCTGCTGCATAGAAAAAGAGCTGAAACAACATTTTTGTTATAGTAATAAGTTCTTTATTATTAAAGTATGTATGCTACTGCTTCATATATCCATCTTTCAGAAATGACACTGCTGCACAGCTCATAGTGAGCTTTTTCAGAGCAGAACAATGGGAAAAGTGGCACTAAGAGACTGGAAAACCTGTTTCAACACAACAGGCAATATAACCTCGGAGAAACTTTCTTATAACAGTATATTTTCTACTTAATAAAAGACAGACATGTTATCCAGCTTCAGTTTTGATATTCATTTGCTGAATGACCTTGTGGGACTCGCTGGGAACTGTTCTGCCCAGCTGTGCACAACTGCTTTTACAGTGCACAAATGTGTTTGTCAAATGTTCACATGGACATGGAAACAGAATCTAATGCACTTAATGAGTTTTTTTATAATAGACACCGTGTGTGCAGCTACAGTAACTGTGCACATGTAGTTGGTGCATTTTTCCATGTGAAAACCTTATCCTCTGAGCCTTATTTTTTTCAGTTGGGAAATGGGTTTAACAACGAGTGTGTCATTTATGACAAGAATAACACTGCAGGGAGAGACCTTTATACAGATAATAAGAACAGGGTTTGGCCTGTGTAAGAAGTAACGCAAGAAGCTGAAGACCAGCTGAAGTGAGACTTGCAGCTTTAGAAGTAGACAACAGCACTTTGGACTGAGAGAGGACAGAGGGTGGTATTGTATGGTTCTGAGCTGCCACTTCCCATCCAGGTAATTATGACTGCAGTACTAAGCGCCACCAATTGTCTCCAGCTGTAATACGAACATATTTAAGGTCTAAATAAAGCTCCCTGAGGTCAATGAAGAAAGACAAGTTCAATTTCTGCCACTCTGAAGCATTAAGAAGTAAGCAAGAAAAAGAAACAGTGACTGAAAAACTGAGTTCCTTGAAAGTCCAGAAGATAGACTTTAAAATATGAAAACTACACAGTAACACCTTTACACCAAATCAGGAAGAAAGATCTTCCCAATTAGATAGATGGTTTTCAACATTTCAAAAAGAATATGTATTATAATGAGAAGGAAATTTTATAAAGTTTGTTGCACATTTGTCAGATTAATAAGGTAATTATCTTAAATAACCCTATTTAATCTTCCTAATATGTTATACTGCCCAAATGTGGGCTCATAGTTATTCATTGTATTGCTCTGGTGCATACTTGAAACAATTTCAGAAATTCTGAATGACCTTAGAAAGACATTTTTAATAACAGAATTGGGGTGGTCTTCTTAATCCACTGCAAAAAACCCTATTACATTCCTCCAGAACAATTTTCAAGAAATGAAAAGGACACTGTTCATGTTTCTATGCATGAGATGCCTCAGAACCTTTTTAAAGCCATTCAGAACTCCAAAGAAAATATCGCATCCATCTCAAGTACCTCAGAGGATTTTGAAAGGGCACTTGGAAAGACCTAAAGAGAGCTTCTCATATCTTTCTTTATTATCTAAGAAGACAACATTTCTGGGTTGAACAAAAAACAGTTCAACAGTTTGCCATCATCATTTTTAGGACTGTCGGATACCCTGCTGTGCCCACCACACCTAAAGAGGAATACTGTCCATCCTGCTTCCTTTCAGTCACTGTCAGCTTCTAATTCCCTGCACTTGGATTCCCTTACCCATCCTCTGCAGTATTCCCAGCCCTCGTGAAGTTCAACAATAAAAAAGCACAGCAAGACAATAAATAGTTTGAATGGAGCCCTGAACTCCCCTCTAGGTAGCTGGGTGGGGAGCAAGTGACTGAGACAGGAAGATGACAAGGTTGTCTGCACTTCTTACCTTTTGTGTTTGGACTTTAATAGGAGGTAAAAATTGGTTTCTGTCTGATGCTGCCTGCCTTCCCTCTCCTGAATTGACCAGCTCAAGTACCACACAGTGAAAACTGTTCCACTTCAAGGGACTGATGGGCGAAGGGCAGATCACAGCAGAGACAGATGTGACCTTGGGGCACTTCCAACTGTCCTTGCTATATTGAATGGTTTGGAAACAGCTTCTACTTTGAGACAACAAAGATGAATTTTACGAAAACTGGTGAACACTCCTTGGCCTAGATAATTTGGGTGCACCTGGAAAGTTAGAGGAAACAATCTAAAATGACCACAGGTTAAAGTGCAAAATATCCAACCTATTGCACATTGTAAGCTTGGCCAAATAGATGAACTGGCAACAGTAAGTATAGAAATTTTTATGATTATTAATTTTTTTCTGTCATGGTTTCCAAAGTGCAATTACTGTGAAAGGGTTGGGACACATTTGCAGTTGTTTTTCTCTCATTATGTTCATAAACAACACACAAATGTGCCGTGGGTATAAAGGCCATAAAGCCAGATACCCATCTGAAACAAACCATGCTGAGATTAAATGTATTTTCAATTAATATTCAGATCTGCTTCCTGTACCCTAGTCAAACCATCTTGCAGCACACCCTGTATTTTAAAGCAGACAGAAGATACAGATATACAGTAAGAGAACATTTCATGCTTTGGTAAAACAGAGGCAAACATATGGTTTTCACATCCCTAATTTCATTACAGCTCAGCTCTTCTCAGCAATAACTGTCTCTCCCATAATACTTCCAAATGCCCTGAAATACTCTAAGTGAATTTGGTAACTAGCAAACTGCTGTGTTTTCCTGTTCATTAGCATGAACTGTCTTGTTTCACTTGCCTATCATGCCAATGTGATATGGCGTAATGCAGTGCTACACGCTGTAACAAGTCAGAAAACATTTAAAAGGCCACATGTTTGGTTTTATACTTAATTCTCAACAGCCTGTGTATTGTCCATTACCCAACCCAGGTAATTTAATAGCCCAGCTGCTCAAGAAGAAAGTGAAATGACAACTTTTTACAAGTTTTGAAACTTGTATTGCTCTGATTTATCTGTGAATGTCTCTCTATATGTAGACATTTATAAAGGCTTTTTGCCTTGTTTGGGTTTCTTTTCATCTTTTGCAGAATCGAATGCTCATAGCTTTGGTGTACTTCTAATGCAATTTAATATAAAACATTAAAGAGTTTGGGAGTATTTTAAATATCCAAATTCACAAGTGTTGAAGTGCTTCAACACTGTGAGAGTTGCCCGAGAGCTGGAAATTAAGTTTGGCCATGAGCACATGAACACTTAAAAAGTATAACATTTCATTTTTCGCAAAAAGCTCAACCATCTTTCTGATGAAAAGGTGAATAGTTATTATTATTTAACATCATATAACACTTTCTCTATTGTACCCATATCCTTGTCCAAAATTGAACCAGAACGTGGAGGAGAACATGGCCCGAGACATTTTCCCAAAGCCATTCACTGTAGGGAGTAAATTCCAACTGGGGAAAAACCTTGCTGAGGATGCAAGTGAGATTTCAGCCCACCTTCAGCCAGCATGGCTCAGTGCTGGGCTTACAGGCATCAGGAATGACTTCCAGCCCCTGCATCTATTCTGTTCATGTCCTAAAGAAGCAGAAAACAAATGGGAAAATACACACTAAGGTAGTAGTATTTTTCCTGAACTAATTCACACAGCCTGTTTTAGCATCACTTAATTCTTCCCACTTCCAAAACTGGCAGCTTTCTCAGGAAAGATCAGCACTTAGATACAGAATATTCCTGGAGGAATCCAGGAATAGTTCCCAGAAGACAGAGTTGGGTCAACCTGAAGCTACACCTGCATCAGAGGAGATGAGTCATTTCATCACTGTTTTACATATCCTGCCAGGCACAGCTGAGGTGAGGGCATCTCTCTGATCTCACATTCCTTCTGAAGCGATAAAAAGAATCTCACACTGTAGGTCTAACATGTAAAATACTTCTCACCTTAAAAACTAGTGTAGTATACATACATACGTATCAGAATTGGGGAGCTTTAATACACCTGATCTCTTCATCACCTTTCCCCTTACTTAGGACATTTTTTTAATTCTAAACCAGCAAAACCTGACTCCTGTTATCTGAAGATCCCAAAAGAGCTCTGCATTATCTGCTGCACTGTACAAATTGGGGGCCTGTAGCACCAAGCACTGTGGCCATGGGCTCCCAAGCAGCCAAGCAGAACTCAGATGTCCAGTCCCAGCACATCCCTCCATCCACTGTGAGAGTAAGGAAGGAAAAAACCAGGAAGGCTTAGCCTCCCAGCCTCTCACTGTGCCATGGGAGCACCTCTGGTGGGTAGCACCAACTTTTAATATTATTTCTACTTTCAGATTAGCTCTTTCAAGCCTATTCCAGTTTTCCATTTCTATTCGCTACACTTGTTCGTAATCTTGTATCAGCCTGAGGGTGGTTAATAAATTTAATCTTTTTATCTCAGTTTTCTTCTTGTAGCAATTCTTTTGTATTAAATAAAAGTAGTAACATACAAAAGGTCAGGCAAGGCTGAACCTAATAGGATTGCTTTCATAGCATGGCACTAAATGCAATAAGAAGCATCCAGGGAAACGACCTTTACTCTTCTAAAATTTAAACACTTAAAATAAGGGTAATTTGGTGCCAGCCAAAACCTATTTTAGTTTCCCCTTTATTGAAAAGATGTACCAAATTGCATTGTATGGCTGCTTGATCAGGTACAGGTTACAGGTCATCACAAGCTCTATAAATCACTGTGTTCCTGGATAGGAAAGGAGCAAAGACACAGCACAAAACCACACAAGTCAGAGTAATAATATCCTAATAGTGAAAATCGTTGGTGCTGATTCCTGAATGACTTTATTCTAATTGAAGACCTTCATTGAATATTTACATGCAGGACAAAACCCTGGTTGATGATGATTATGAAGTACCTATGAAGTACCTATGTATTATTA
>JAWWLV010000030.1:5805346-5834139 GCA_035041135.1 Platyrinchus mystaceus
CGCAGGCTGTGTCTCACCTAAAAAATCCATTGCGCAGGCTTGAAAGGTAAAAAGATCTTTCCCAGATCTTCGTTCGCGAAGACTGGCCACGTTTCGTTTATGTATTATTAATACTTTTAAATAACTGCAGAACACACAGAAGCTCTTTGTGTTAGGCAAGGCATAAACAGAATCTGTTTCTTTTCAAAAGGACATTCTACCTTCAAATAATATTGCACTACTGGTTTTGCCAAAGAAATGTTTTTGCTCGTGCCTTACAGAAGCCTCACATCTGAGCACCACAAATGCCTACATGAGCAGAATTTGAGACATTCTGGAATATTCTGAATGCAAGGCAGACAGTAATGAATGTTTTACTTTTAATTGAAATATATATCTATCGCTTGTAAAATTCATAAATCACTCCAACAGAAGAAAGAACATTACATGAAGAATTTGATATACTTCAAACAGAAATAAATGCATCAACTATTAAAATAAATGTGTATTACAGGAAAAATTGATCAAAATCAGATACGTTTCATTCACGAAATCAGACACATCCCTGTTGAATCCCTGCTTATTCAGTATAGAATGAGATGCATCATCTATCAAAACAGATATCTTCTACAGTAAATCAAACCCACCATCTGATTCAAATATGTCTCCCACTGAATCAAAAATATCACCCAATACATCAACTATGTGGCACCAGATACACAGCATTTTAAAGAATTACCAGCAGAATGCCACTAGATTTAACAAGGATAACGTTTAAATTATAATTTATTTAGACAAAGAGATCAGTACTTCCAGGCTCTCTTGAAGGCTGATCCTTGGAAAAGAGACTGTTATTATTTTAAAGTTTCCCTGGAGCATCCTTCATTTAAGGCACCTTGTCAGGAAGAGGTGCTTTCCCCACCTCAGTGGAAAAGGAGGGTTTCATTCCACCTAAATTCATTCCTTCAAACTGCTGGCACTGGGACCAAGCTCTAAGCAGCCACATGGCATCCCCAGCTTAGCTGTCCCAGTTCCTCAAAGGGAAGTGCCAGACCTTTCCAGTGGATTCAGAACACCACAGTCCATGTACCATTAAATACAGAGAAGCAAATATTATCAACATCAACCCAAAAATCAGGAACACTGACCATGGACCACCCAACAATCAACTAATAGAGTGATTGCCCATAGCATTTTTCTATTGCAGCCTCATGCAGAATAAACCCAAGTCCATGCTAAGCCCCAAAGTGGCCTCCAGAACACTCTGCCAGAGTGTAAAAGAGATGCCAAATGTTCATATGGGCTGGAAAGAACAGTTAGAAAAGTTAGGGAAAAAGATTCCATCAAACATTATCAAATACACAGATGTCATTGCTGGCTTGGGAAGCTACTGCAACACTGACTCAGATGCTGGGGGAGTAACCCTGTGAACTATCTATACACACTTTCACTGGCATTTAGCTTTTTTCCTCAGCAACAAGCAGACACAACTGACAAAGACATGATGCTATGCTACACTTGACCTCAGAGAACCATTTTCATACACAGTGTATCTGATCTCATATTCTTTCCTGGAATTAGGGTGTCCAAACCCAAGCTGTATACAGGTAATTCCCTTGTCCACGAGCATCAGAACAATCTTTCCTGCAGACCCAATGCCTAACTAACTGTGTCTCACATTTTGGAAAACACTGTGTGACAAAGAGGGAACAGCGTTCACTGTTTCCACATTCACTCAGTGGCCACAGCACTCAATGAAGGAAGGGCACCACTGCTTTGCAGATGAGATACACTGCCAGCTTGACATGGCAAGGATCAAGCTTTCCTTATTTTCTTGGAAGCTCTTGGGGTGCTGGATTTGAGACTACTGAATGTGGGTGACCTTTTGCCTCTCCTTTTAAGGGCACATCAATGGGAAGCAAAAAAGGGGATGATTTCTGAAGTAAGAAAGGAAGCTGACAGCACAGAGCCCAACATCTCAGTTATTGTGACAGTGAAAGAAACCAGGCAGATTTGGGTTCCACTCCCGGCTCTCTAGAAAGGAATTATCTCTCAATTTTCATCAGTGCTGAGAAATGAGCATTCAATAGAACTCATGTTAAAACTGACCACACCTGATATTACAAGGGCTGTCAGGATCAGATTAAGTCATCTACTGTGGCAGAATGTTTAAAAGACAGTCTGATTAACCCAGCCAGCTTGAATGTTCTTTTACACATGCAAAATTCACTCTGTTTCCATTGGGACACTCCCAAATTTTGAGTTTAGCTTAGAAATCAGGCCATAGAAATAGTGCTCTTATTGCAAGCCATTAAAAGGAACAACAAACCATGCTTGTTACTCATCTGCTGTTCCCTATTATCACTCTCCTCTGTCAATATAAGCATTGATTATAATTGCAGTTTTGCCCAACTCAGACTGATTAGAATGTAAAGCAACAAGACTAGTATAATTACGTCAAAAAGAAGTGCCTACTGACTTGAGACATAAAGCTGACTGCTGCTTGATGTACTACTAGCAAGTAGAAGAAACCTATGTTTCACTTACACTGCCTCCAAATCCTACAGAAATACAATTCTATTCTGCATTTTGGCACTCTTCACAGGAAAATATACCATAAGGTTGGCAAATCCAGTTAAGGGAAGAAGCAATTCACAGACATGATGTCTCTACCAGAAATGTCTTACCTCTTAAATCTGATAGAGTTAACCTGACTGCTGCTCATGCATTTAGTTAATTAAGAATCTGAACAGCAGGAACAGATTCTAAACACATGACCTTGTAGAGGGTGATGTTTATCTTAGGTCAGGATGGACACTGCTGAGCCTGGAGAGAGTTCAGGCAGCACAGGGGGTGTTGCTTTGTTCTGCCTCCTCTGCTGGATATTGTCACAGCTTGAAGTGGAACGTGGATAATAATTCCTCCTTTCCAAAGGACAGAGCAAGGCTGGCTGTGATAGCAGGAGAGAGCAGGTAGGACATGCTAAATTCAGATACAGAATATAAATACCAGTGGTAAGCACAACTTGACAAACTCAATGTTTTCTTTTGCAACACTTGTAGTTTCTGAACACTATGCAGAGAGCTCCAAAACCAAAATGGTGTACAGAAATAGGCACAAAGATTTATTTGCTTCCTTTCTTTGTGTCCCTCATGTTCAAAAACATGTTATCTTACTTTATATTGTACTATCTCTTTCTACATCTTGTTATTTAAATGAGATTAAAGCCATTAAACACTGATTTTGTTAATTGCATTTGCTAGAACCTAAGGCACAAGGGAAAATATTCAAAAGGTACTAAACTGAACATTAAAGTTTTAAAAGCATGGCTCTAACACTTCAGCGTTTTTCCCACAACTTAAATTTTAAAGAAACTCCTATTTTTAGAGTGTATCTTTAAGAAACCCTATGTTAATTAAGATGATATAAAAATAAAATTAAAAAATCCCTTATTTTTTTTTAAGTACGAGACAGTCTTAAGTAAAATTTAATTAATACCAATAAAAGCTAATCCTTTCTTCTTAAAGAAAAACATATCTAGCTTTACAGCAAAGTAACCAGCACTTTACACAAAGCCTCTGTTATTTTCTTTCCTTCCAAGGCATATTCAGGTACTCCTTTTAAAGCCTGCCCACAGAAGAAGTAAATCAATTAAACTCAATCAAATCAGTTACAAATCCCTGTAACGTAACAATTAGGGAAACATTCTTGGTGAGCTTTAGTGGGAATGAAGCAGCTAATTCCTCCACTCTCCACTTAGTTTAAAAAAAAAAATGGAGAGAAACTAAATCAATTATTTTTACCGTTTCATAGGATCACAGGATTTGCCATAGTATTGTTCCACCTATTCAAGTATTTTCTGTCTGCTGGCAAAAGCTTCTTATGTTACACATGGCTGTGTTATGTGTACATACAGGGCAATCCCCTCTCTGCCTGAGTCCTCCAGGTGATCCGTTTTCATGCTGATGCCTGAGATTAGATGAAGCAATTGCTATTTTAATTCACAAAGCTCCCACACTGCTAAAACTGTCACTAAAATTGTACTGCATTTCTAGCAAAGATTCCTGATGTGCTGCTGTTCTGTGTTCGTACATATGCATGAAAATTTTAAATACTTGCAAAATTCACCACCCTCCCCACCCCAAGACCTTCTTTCCTCATTTCTGAAGTTTCCTGCTATGTGCAGCTCTGCCACATCTCCAGGCAGGGCTGGCCCAGACAGCTGGGACTGAGCCCATGTCCCAGAAACCGGCACAGCTCTGGCATTGGTCGGTGGCTTCTGGGAGGGAAGAGATGAAGCCCCAAGAGCCACTGGAAAAGTTGTAATCTGATTTTTAGATGATGTTATCTAAACCTTTTCAGACCAGTGATCTATGCACCCATATTTACATTCATTGTTTAAAAATGAAAGACTTAAAATAGCATTTGTGGGCCACTGAAGAATCCTGTTGGCTATTCAGTGAGGAGCCATGATCCATTAATGAAGTCAGTGCAGCCAGTTGCTGCAAAGAGATTCATCTAGACACTTCATTAAATTCCTACATTGCTTATTTTTATGATAAAGAAAATATGGGTTAGCTAAAGATCACAAATATTACATCGTATTACACTGAGAAGTTAATGAGCACAGCAAATTCACCACACCACTATCCTCTTAAAGTTACGTGACTTTTTTATTTTAACACCAATTATATTTTGTAGCAGAATGATCCAGGAAGTAAGCAGATTCAGAGGTCTGTAAACATGTTTAAGACAAAATAGTTAAGCAAAATAGAGATTTCCAAGTCCCCTAACTGTAACAGTAATGCTGACCCTTTTGAAATAAGATACTGTGCTTCTAAAATTTCTCTTAGAGTATACATAGTCTTTTAGGGCAAAACCTTTATAAGTCAAAGCAGATAAGACCAAAACTATGGCAGAACTAGACACCACACAGATATACTTTTGGTATCTATGAAAACATAATTCATACTTAATACAGAACCAGAACAATGACCAGATAAATGGGGTTGTAGGCATTTCTGAACAACCATGTCTGAACAGAAAATAAAATACTCTTGCCTGCTATCGGCAGCATCTACTTTCCTTTTGTAGAAGAGTAAAGATCCTGACAAAGTATACCAGCCAAGATTGTAAGAAATCACCTATTTTACGTGCCATTCAGTGGGTGTTTTTCTTGGGAAAATGCTTTTCATCTGTCCCTTTCACTGACAAACTTTGCAACAGTATCTTCTGAAGTTGCTAAATCTAAATAATTTTCAAATGTGCTATAGTGACTAGTGTAGTGTTACTGAACACTACAGACATATCTGAGGTGGAGATGGATATTACAGAGGCTCACTATTCTTCTCATTTCATACTTTAATAAGTAAGATTTAGTTATAGGACTGTAATTTAATCTCAGTATTAAATAAAATGTTACATGTACCTTGCAACTTTATACAATGCATCTTGAATATTTTGTTGTTTCTTTTTCCTCCTGACTGTGTATTTAATAGGAGGAGGTCCATTATTCATACCTCTGCTCTTAATCAAAGCTGAGAATTCTGTAGAGAAGTAGAAAATTGAAATCGGCTTCTGCAACCTAGAGCTGAACAATTATGACTTGATTTACAAGGAGCCACTTTACTACACATTTAAATGCAGCTCTGCTGCAAAATCTGGGGACTTCTCAGATAATCAAAATGCTACAGATTTAGCACTTTTAATTTTTGCTCCATCTCCTGCCAGCTTGAGCTCTGATTATAATTACCATTTCATCTTCCCCTGAATGACATTGTTTTATCAGAGGAAGGCACTGTATCTAGAGTCTGAGCGTGATGATTAGCAAGGAACCAGTTTTCAATGGGAAACAGTAAGTGTGCAGTGAAATGAATCAGGATGGGAAGTAACACTGTGCAGCTAGAGATAATCTCAAGTCCTTGAGACACAATGCATCACCCTCATAGCACTGCAGTGCATGTGAGAACATACAGAGGAACTATGCAGAGATGTAGAACAGAATAGAAAAAAAGCCCTGTACTGCACAGGGCAGTTTCCAAAGAAACAAAAAGGAAACAGAGCCTAATCGTTGCCTAAACCCACTGGCATTTATCTCCACTTTGTGTCTTGAAAATTTTTGCTGCTTCATTGAACTGTTCTGGCCCAACTAAATGCTAATAACAGACTCTCCTTCCCATGTTTTGTTTCCAGAAACTATTTTAGACAAAAATACTGCAGCAGTGAAGCTCTCCTGATGCATCCCACTTGCTGGGATGCTGATGGATGAAAAAGAGACGAGTGCTGTGGCTGCTTCTGGCTCCTGTTTTAATTCTAACAGATCTAAGTAAGCAAGCAATGGTCTCTGCACGATTTAAAAAAAACCTAAGTGTTAAAAACCCACACGTAGAAGTGGTCTTAAGCTCTAAAATACAAATAATATATGCTGAGAGTAAGAAACAGGAATACTATCCCCATATTAGCAGCATCTTTACATTTCAACTTCTTTAGGCACAGAGCATGGAAGACTTTCCATAAATAAATTCAACTGTTAGGAAACCATAAAGCCTGATATATCTATAAGACGAATGGACTGCTTTGGAAATTTCTTTCCTTTGTGGGAATTATCTTTTTCGCAAAGAAAAAATTTATCTATAAAATGTCAAGAGGAGTAATAAATTGACACAGATGAGTGTGAGTACCTTTTGTAACAGTTGCAATAAATTCTGATTGGCACAGGAGGATGAAAACAAATGGTGGTGTCATGTTGCTCTTGCCAGAGACAAGATGTAGCAAAACATGTAACTTACAATTCATAGCTGCTTCCTTAAAATTTATGTCAGTACTGCTTGTCCTTTAGGTTCCATTTTTTGAAAACCCTTTCCCCCTAGCTACACTTATGCTGAATAATGCTCTAAATACTCTTGTCCTGGTCAAGAAAACTGCATATAAACTTTTGGTCATGGCTTCCAGGACATATCATAAGACAGTACCTCAGAGGGGGTAATGTTGGATGTACATAAACTTTTGCAAAGTGTCACTGATAGACATTATATTTCTTTATGTATCTCTAATGAAAAAGCTTTTCCTATGAAAGAATATTTCACCTGGAAAAAATAAATGCTCTGAAAAATCCCTAAGTCAAACAGAACTTCTACTCACCTAATTCAGAATCACAGTGTAAAACTCTTCAGAAAAAAGCACACAGAAGATTTGTGAAAATGCCTGGAAAATGGAATGTATTTCATACAAGACTAAAGTGCGTAACAGGCATCACTTTGGAAAAGACCCAGTGAGAGGGAAGAAAAATCTCATAGACAGTGATATAATGAGAGCTGTATGAGTAGTGAATGATTACTCACAGCTTCCCCACACGAATGATGGGGTGGACCATGAACTTTTCAGGCAACAACTTTTCTTAAAAAGTATAGGGGCCTTTTGGGTTTTTTTTAACAGAACCAGTGGTTAAGTGGTGGAATTCAGAATCACAGGATATTGTGAAGTAAAAATTATACACATGTTCAAAATCTAGACAAATCTGGATAGCGTCCATTAAACAGCATAAGATTGCAAACTTCAATTGAATCTGTGTCACAGTAAGTTCTAGAAACAGCTGGTGAAAATGCTGTAATGGCCCTTCCACTGTCACAAGCTGCTGGATTAATGGCAGCAGCAGGGTGGAATACAATAATTCAAGCATGGCTGATATTCTTGTTTTCTTACATTGGCTTTTTGTTACCTTATCTTCCCATCATCTTTTAACAGCAGATAATAATAAATATGTTTCTCTTGAACATGCCAGGAGATCTGTGAATTAACAGCACTGTCCAAAAACAGTCAGAAGAATAACACTGTCTATGAGTATCGAGATGCCTCCACATGGAAGAAAACTCAAGATGAACATTACCCTGAAAACTAGATGTTATTTAAAATATCTGACATTGCAAATTGATATACAAACTTCAGGTCTATTTTTCCTCTTATGTGGTATTTTTGCAGGAAAAAAAAAATCCTCAGAGTTAAAGATCCCCAGAGAAAGAGCAAATCCTCAAAACCCAGGATTGGTTTTGCAGGTTTGCCTCCTCTGTTATCCAATAGGGTTAGTGTACAACACCAGAAAGGACTGTTTAGAAAGATATATTTACTTCCAAAACGGCAACTGGAATGTGCTTTATATATATATTGTACAGAAGAGATGTAAAGATAGGGACCGCTAAGGAAACTATATTAAAAGGAAAGAATAATTTTGCTCTTAAGTAGCACTTTTAAGGCTGAGTCTGCATTGTACTCATTGCACCAACTCACTCAGAAGTAGGAGACAAGTTGTAACTTAAGTCTTGTAAAGATAGGATTGCCTATATTCTTTCTGAAAACCTAACCAAAAGGTGTTCTTGAGGTTTCTTGGTTTGCTACAAAAGCCCCAGTGTTTGAATAATGCAGAACTCTGTCTCCTGGCTAAAAAGGAGAAAGATGCCTTTAGGTTGTATGTGGCAGGAGGCTGAGAGGGATGGATTTCTTTTGAAAAGCAGCAGTTGAGCAACTCCAAATACCTCTCAACTTACTGTACTTTCCCTTGTCTCCAAAAAGAAGGGCCTTTTTTACTTGGTCTGTTAAAGCATAAGCCTACTGAAAGTTTTGGAAAAGGCATCTTGCTCCCGTGAACTGCAGTTTAATTTCCTTCCCAGTGAATCTCCAGGCAGGCCATTCAGCACAAACCCTTCCCTAAAGCTGAGCTTCACCCACACTGAAAAACATGACCAGTTCAGTCAGTGTGGTTGCTAGGCTAGCGAGCAGCAAGGGAATAAATTAGCTGCAAAATAGTCAGAGTTTCAAGCTTTTGTGCACCTTTAAAATACCAATAAGTAGTGTTCTGGAGTTGTTGAAAAATTATGTGCTTGAAACAATGCCCTCAGGAAGCCACTGTAAGTAATATTGAGCTCTCTTTGGCTAACCTCAAACACTGGCATAGAAAACATCTAAGAATAATATTACCCTCCTGAAAAATAATATTAAAAAAACAACCAAACAAACAAACCACCTACCAAACAGAGAGAGGTATTTATTTGTCAAGGAAACCTAACAGTATCTCTATAACTTTAGGACCTATTTGACAATACAAATCCGAGAAGTGAGCCAGGGATGCAGCTCAGTAAACTGAATTTTCCCCCTTTACAAGGAACAGGAGGCTTACAATTGCTTTGGCACCTGATTAACATGTAAGACTGTAGGCCACAGGCTCAGATTCACTAAGGGTGAGCTGCTAGACTGAAGATTTCAGGCTGCATCTACAGTGTGTGATTCTGCCTAAAATCCCACAGATTTAGTTTGAAGAGCTGCTGCCATCCTCTAACCAAGGCAGGTCTTCATCACCAATCCTCTGCGTCTGTTCAGCTTTCAGTCAAAGTAAATTTTGGGTTGAGTGCTTATCTGTTTGTTCTCCAAATGAAATCTTCAGAGATTCTGCAAAGGGAAATGGTGGAGCAAATACTGAAGTAAAGGGGAATAAAGGCCACAACCAGCAAACAAAAGCTGCCCCTACAAAACAACTCTGCCCCAGTACAGCCAACACTCCTTCGAGGAGACAGGACCTTTCTTTCCTGCTTTTGAGTGAGAACATGGAAAACGTGTAATGTACCTGCCATGGAAGGAACCCAACACTGAAAAGAAGGGTCGGTCCATTTCCAGTATTCCAGCAGAATTTTGCTTGTGCAAAGTCAAATGCAACTTTGTAATTTGAAGGACAACAAAAACATGCTGGTTTCTTTGAAGAGACATCCCCCTCTGGCTAAAACGTCTGCTTTTCATCTTATACTACATGGGCTAAAACAAACAAAGTCTTTAATGAATGACTGCAGGCAGTGGACAAGTTTCAATATACACCCTATGCATCTGACCAAGATTTCATCAGATTTAAATGCTCTAACCTTAATTCAGGATGCATCAGCAAATCTACTACATTGGAATACTACAAAGTAAAAGGCAGTACATGGGGCATGGGAGTCCTTGGAATACCTGGAAAGTTGACACATAGTGCTTAAAACAAGCACACACAGAGAGAAATTTTTCATTATGGAGAAAATCAGCACAGATATTTTGCTTTAGTATTCCTTTCTGTAGCATTGAGACTGGGCTGATACTCAGCATAGAGTAGAGTCTACTTTCTTGGGAAACTGGGCTTTGAAGAATGAACTAATTGACTTGATTAGTTGGTTGCCTTTCCACAGATACTACAGCATGGCAAGACTCAGGATCTATCAGCACATTGATGATAATGAAAAATACAGTGACAAACAATCTGGAAAATGTTACTGCCTGATGATAAGAGTCCCAGGTATTTCTAAGTAATCATGGTTTAATTTCTGTCAGAAAAATAATTAATGAATTCCTTATTTCTGCAAATGCAACCCTCTTTATGACAGTAATCATACTGAAATTATTTAAACATTTACATACAGAACACGGAGTTCTTAAGTGCAAGTAGGACAGCTCACAGACAATCCTGAGCATCTGCATTATTTAAGTTGAGGTTAGTTTTCCCCCTGCAGATCACGTTTCAAAGCTATCATCTCGATTTAGAGATGAAAGGTACGTGAAAGAAGTTCGTAATGCTTTAAAAGAGTTAACAGGAAAATTAACTTCTCTTATAGAACTGGGCCACAGCAAAAAACTTGCTGGATACTGGTCCCATTCTTGCTAGCCCAGAACTTCACTGTTACAATAATAAAGTACAAAGTTATTATCATAACACAGGAAACTAAACAATCCACAATTTAAATATAAACACCCATAAAGATCCTGGCAGAAGAGAAAGTTCTTTTTTCCCTTTAACTGTTAATTTGCACTTTCCTCCCAGTCTCAATTCCCTTTTCCCAGCCTTTCACCTTTCCTTGACAGATCAAGGCTCTTCTCTAAAGGATAACTCTGGTTTTGCATCTCTAGCACTTCAGTATTGAAGACAGAGACAAGTCAACAAATACTATAAATGAAAACGTATGTGGGAGTAAATCCTGAAAGAGCATTGATGGCCTGTACACTGTTACAGACTGAAAAACAAAGAAATGAGTCACAAATCACCTGAGACAAAATAACCTCCTTTTGACCTTGGCTCTTTCTATTTTTTGTATTTGCCTGGTCTTTTTAGGTAAGCTTTGGAACTCTTTACCTCAACTAAAATGTTAACATTGTGTTTACATTGCTGTAAAGTTGCTTGAGAAATCCAAAATAAGAAGCCAATCAGAAAAAAAATGACTACAGCATCCAGAACAGGTAATTGGCACCTTAGCAATACATTTCTTGAGAAGGTAGCCCAGAGTTCTCATGCAAATCCCTTCTCTTGAATGGTGACAAGCAGCCAGGCACCAGGCAGGGATATTATACCGTTAATAATTGTAACTCTTGAAAGCAGGCACTGCAGATAAGATGTAATGAAGATGTAGCACAAAGGGAAGGGACAATGAGGCATCAGCAACTACGATATACCTTTAAACTCTTCAGCACTTTGTAACATGACACAACACACCACAAGTTCTGTGCCCACCTTCATCTCCAGAACTTTGCCGCTCTTTGGTGCCCTTACGAACCGACACGCATTTCCAGAGCTCTGGGTCATCACAGCTCTGGGGTTATCATTAAAGGACAAAGCTTGAAAAGCAGAAAACACAGCATTTCTGAGGGTTCAGTCCTATCTGATCTGAGCACACATGGCTGGCTGGCTGCAAATCGAATGCTGACAGCAAATGAAGGTACAGTTAAAATCAAATGTATCACAAGTTCACCACTAGCTCATAAATTATATGCAACTGGTTTATGCACTGATCTATATTAACATTACTACATGGCCAACTCACATAAACCTGGAAAATGGTTCAGAATGAAAGTAACACACCAAAACAGCACACAAAACTCTTCCTAAAATCACAAGAATTTCAAGAAGCCTTTGCAATCTCTCTCACATCAGAATCAGTTGCCACTGGAGGCATGACAGACATCACAAATCCTTCATATAAACTCAATTAAACCTTTTCCTGTATTCAAGGATGAGAAGTACTAAACAGGCCTATAATTTCAGATAGTTGCTATATGATGAGCAATTGCAGTGATTAGAAATTGCTTTTTTTTGAGAGAGTGGTGTGTGTGGGGGTGTTTCAACTTAACATACCTGAGAGTAGACTCCAGAACTGCATAATCCTATTACCAGAACTACAGATACTCCTTTGCAGCCATTGCTCAGCCGTTTTAGAGTCAATGGCTCTACTAGCAATGTTTTCACTTTATTTACTAAGCTTCCATGCCTTAAGACAAAAATTACTAAATAACAGATTTATAGGGCATTTCAAAATTACTTTTACAGTATTTTAGTACTCCATTTCCAACATTTCACAGGAGTTGCATCCCAGAATGACCTTCAAAATTGTGCAAAGCTGGGGAAACCGTTTTTAAATCAGACTACAAGCTTGGCACCAGAAGAGTGTTTCGAAAATGAGATATCATAAACAGCTGTTATTTGTTTTTGCTGCTATTGGAATGAGTGTAATTCTAATTAATAAGCAAGTAGTTTCTAAAATTATTTGTCATTGTTCCAGATGCACTCGGGCGTAAAGCCATAGTTTTACATTGCCAGAATTTAGGCTACATTTTTTGGTCTGGATTTTTTGTCTGAGCAAGGAAACAGCTCTCTGATAAGCAATTGGGGTTTCTGTCGGTGTGCAAAGGCTGGTGCAGCATTCAGTACTATTCATGTTACTTAGGTATCATCCAGCAGTGCTAATCTTGAGTTGAACATTACTCCTCTGTCCACAGTCTACAAGGGAGCTCTTTTTCATGTAAGAAAAAATTACTCTTAGTCTTTCATAGGCAGAAGAAAACATGGTGCTCAATAATACCTGATTTCCCAGGGAAAAAAAACAGGTCATACAATTTTATTAAATGACTCCTACTAAAAACAACTCCATTCAACAGACTTCACTATGTTAAGAGAGCTTAATTCAGTTTTAGACCCGTTTTAAGTCTATTTTTTTTGTTTTCCTTCATATTCTGAATGCTTTTATACTGCCAAGTGCAACATGAAGAAGTTGGCTGTGGTGAGAAATCTCTTTCCCAGGAAGAAAAGCATAGAGAAAGCAATATCTAGCCTCCCTTTCTGTTAAATTTTTCTTTGATGAATCAAGATTTCAGATTATAAATGTCAGGGACTTACTCATATTTCTTCAGAACACAGCACTTTTTAGCTCATGCCTGACTTTCATAAATTCTCATTAAATTTAGCATATATACAGGACAGGGAGCCAAATGGCATGAAAACATTCTGCATTTCTTCTTTTCTTTTTTATATAGAAATATTTATGGGACAACATAACATGAAATCTTGTTCTTCATCATACATCTCAGGCCTAAAAAAAATCTTAGAAGAACAAATATCAAGTTATTTAGGGTCCTGAAGATTATAAAAATGCAAACCACATGACTGCAAACACCTAAGATATATATATACACATACAAACATTTCTCAGCAGTGTTGTATAAACCCATTTTTTGCAGAAACCTACAATACTTAATAAAAAAATGAGGCATATGAAACACATCTCTGCTGATGACCAATGATATTTCAGGGGTTAATGCAAACTTAACTTCTCTGCTCATTTTAACCAAAATCCCCAGAGCACTAAAATTAAGGCAGTGGCTGAAGTGGACCTTAGGACTTTGGCAGGGGCCATCTCTTACAGATTCCCAAAGGAATCTGTATTAATATGTCCATAATGTCAGCAGCCTGATGGAGTTATAGGCAGCCTAATCATCACACACAGTACAGACACCACATTTCAGTGTCTCTTATTGATGAAATGATAAAAATAATACAAACATATATTTAAACAGAACCAGTTTAATGGAATAAATTATTTGCTTGATTAAAGTTGTGCAATTTTCCTTGATCTAACACTACTTCAGCCTATTTATTTTATATAACTTGTGCTGAAGAGGTTAACAGTTAATGTGAAACAAGCACCTTCTGGTGTTCATTAGCAAGTTATGATGCTACAATGATGCTACCACGTGGTGAGACTTAGGAGTTGGCTCTTCTTAGATTATCTTCTGAGTAACACTTTGGAATCTGCTCTCACTGGCATGTACAAGGTCAGAATACAATTTTTATTTTGCTGCAGTGTGCAAACTTTCTGCATGTATATATATAGGCAGATACATACCTACTTATATAATTTCATGGAGGTTCATTTGCATTGAAATGTATCTCATTTATTAACTTAGCCATCTTGTACAGGAAATAAAATGTGTCATTTAGAATGGTGGCTGCTGCTTTAAGACACTCTTTTTCCTGTTGCATGGCAGATGGATGTCTCTAATGCCATCACTTGATACCACGCCGAATTGTGACTGTGTCATTTTGTTAGAGCCTGCTGGTTTTGTGTAGAAATTTGCAGTTGGATTAGGGCTTTTGCCAATCCAGGCAGAAGAAAAAGGCTATTTAGTGTGTCTTGAGCTGCCATATGGTGTGGATAAAAGAAGTAGTTTCGTGGCAGTCATGAAATGTGATGCATATGAGTAAGTCTCTGTGGCTTTGCCATATTCCCTGTCATACAGTGCACCTGCTGCCATCAGGTATTTTACATGGAAAATAGAATTGCCATATCTCTTGATCCTGGATGTACCTCAGTGTCAGAAAACAGTATCTCCTTCTGATGTTTTCAGTGCACATGGAAAAGCCAATCACATGAACTGGAATGTGAGGTGAGGAAATGCCTGGCTCACAGCACAGCTGATTCAAATTACACTTCAGCTTAATATTCATCTACAAATGCATAATATTCACTCAGAATGTCATAGTGTTTTACTAACAAACTTGAATCTCACCACTGTGTCTCAGACTAGATGAACAGAACATACTATGGAAAGAACTGATAACAGCACTGTCTCCAAGGAAACTCACGAGCCTTAGTCTGGATCTTCCTTTGTTTTACTGTGATAAATCTCATCCTGCTTCTTCATCCATTTCTGCCAGCACTGTGAGTCCAGCGATGTCCACTAATATAATTCTTATATTCTTTTCCTTTGCTTCCCTTTTTTCTCCCCTTAATCCCTGAAAAAGTCTAGAAGAAAGCAAATTAAGGCAATGATGTCTTCGGTCTAACAATGCAGCTTTCTCCTGTATCGAATAATGGGAAAAATTCTGGCTCCACTGTAGCTTCAGTATTTCAGTCAGTATTTTTCTTGAAGCAGGCAGTCTCTAAGACGTTTAGCAGAGAACAGATTTCCTTTAGAGTATATATGAATGTCACCATCATACAGAAATACCATTAAGCTAAGGTTATAAGCACTAAAAATCCTGCTTATAATATCATTGTTCTTATCAGTGCTCAGTTCATCCGACATACTATGTCCAACTAATTGCATCACTTCAAGGATCTAATTTTCAGGCTTTCAGCCTTAGAGTGGCATCCAGAAATACCAGTGCACAACAGGTGCTCTGCTGATCAGCCACTCGAGGGCACATGTGGAGACAAAACCTGAAGCTATCTGAGGAATTTCAAGAGAAATAATTAATGGTCTGTAGAGCTAAGTAGCCTTCAGCACTAGGTGATAGCTGAGGAAAAATTTTCAGGACTATAAAAGCCTAACATAGTAACTCTAAACTAAACACCACTCAGGGCTTCTTAATTCTGCTGGGGATATTCCTCAGGGTAGCAAATAGACTGTGGAAAATACTACTTCTTGAGCTACTGTTTTTCTTCCAGAGATACTTGAAGATTTACATTCACTTGATAAAAGGAAAAAAGCTCAGGATGTCTGCAGGATTTGGACTGTGTCATACCTAAAGACTTCTAGAAGGAGTGTTTTCTCATATAATTTGCATGATAATACTGCAAACAACAACTCTTTAGTTTCGTTTAAGGCATCTGGCTAGAAGAGAAGGCAAGGGGCAGTATGAGGATGATGAGAAAGATGGAGAGAGAAGATCATTGTGTTTATTGCACAGCAGAGTGTGCAGCTTCAGCTCTGGAGCACAGAGTTCAGAGCCTCACAGGGCCCTGAATCCAAACCAGCTTATTCTGGTCAAACCCCCACCCAGCTTTATCACAAAACTAGAGTCTAGTCTTAAGCACAGCTTCTTCTCATCTGCAATGTTCATTGAAACTCTTGTTCCAGTGCTGTCAGTGCAATGAACAGCAATGTCAAGCCTTATTTTCTGGATGAAATCCATTTAATAAAAGCCAACAGATTTCCAGGAGGGACAAAGATACTAATAGTGCCTAGAGAACCACGCTGACAATGTCTCACCTATGCCATGGCCCTGCAGACAAGTGCTCTGACCTTGCCAAACTCGAGTTCCACAGTCCCTGCATAACTTCAACCATGTGCTAAATATAAGGATAGTAAGTGATATCATGGATTGGAGAAAGATCAGCTCAGAAGCCTTAAAGAAAATTAAAGAGACAAATCATGACAAACTAGTAATACATGGTTATGCACGTGTAAGACACTCCTGTAACTGTTCAGCTGGTTCCACCCTGCTCAAAATCTCTTGTTTGTTTTTAAATCTTCTCACCCCTGGAAAGCTCCACATTATAACAAAAGATATCAGCCATCTCTCAAGGTACATCAGCTGGAATTTTCTCATCTCCAACTTTCCTATATCCAATGTATTGGATACAACTTTTCTGGAAATTGCTTTGTGTGCATTGCATGTTGTGCTAAGTGAGATTTCCCCAGAGCTAGCAGATCACTCCATAGTAGCAGATGTGCCTGTTTTAGAAAATCACTACCATAAGGAATAGCATAATTATATTTACTGCTGTTTGTTACTGCACCACATATTGACTAGCAGGGATACTGGTACAATTGAGACTTGCTAAGAACTTCTTTTCTTCCTTTGCGTAATATACATAATTATGTTTTCTTTCCTCTAATTGCAGCTAAAGATTACCTGCTCACTAATAAACTTTTCATGCAGTATAAGCCAAAATTAGGCCCTGCTGAAGGCAACTGAGGATGCATCTTAAGTATCAGGAGACTTTGGTTTATATCCTTTTGAATTTTCCACCTGCTTCATAATTTCATTTTAGTATTGGTTTCTAAAAAGGTGAAATTATTGTAACAGAACATGCACTTCTGACAGACTATCCTGCTAAGTTTCATGATATCCATGTATTAGTTATCTGCTGACCCAAAGCACTACACAAAGTTCTGCAAGTATTTAAAGTGTACTATTGAAGATCTGTCAAAAACCTTTTGTGTTATTTTTATATTCAGAACTAAAGGGAATTAGAAAACCAAGAAATACTGTCCAGGGAATGATAAAATTTCAAAAAGATTTTATTGAAAACATGTTGCCTGAAACACTCCAGAAGCTTTTTATTTGATAAGTGTTCTTACCCCTTTTTTGTTTAATTTCTGATTTGAGAATACATATGCTGATTTTCTTTCTCATTAAATTTCAATTATTGCTCCATTAGTCCCAGATACATTGTGAATGTGTAGCCTTTTGAAATCTTATTATAATTTCCACATAAATATGGGGCCAGAGTAGCGACTTTTAGATTAAATTAAAAGAAAGAGAAGAAAAAATATTGTAGGAAATTAAAATTACTTCAGTTGTTAAAATGGCAGTGCCATCTACCAGAACAGCATCTTTGAAATGTGTAATATGTCTTTTAAAAAATAAAAAACACAGATGACAATATAGAAATTTATTTCCTTAGGAATAACCTTGAAGTCCTGGCCACTCTGATTACAACACACTGTCCTGGCTGATCTGTCTCATGACATGGCTCAAGTTCACACCTGAGAAAGCATCAACGGGTGTCTGGAAAACAAATTTGTTCTTCACTAACATGAGAGTTGAAATTCATGGCCATTGTACATGTTTTCTGGGGTAACTACTGTAAAATAGAGGCTGGTGAGGAATGAAACACTGTACTGAAGGACTGACCTTCATACTGTGCATTAAGTAATTAAACCCTGTGTGTGTGTTTGATTGAAGTGCAGAACTAACGGACCCACTGTTTTTCCTTTAACCAGAGGGCAACCATTTGGTTCCATCAGTCAATTATTTAAAAGATACAGCGATTGCTAGAACTCCGTCAAAGAATCCTTTGGTGTATTAGTGCTTACAGGACGTTAATAATTTAACATTAGAATGCCCAAGAACATAATGCCACGGTCATCAACAAATACGAGTACAAAATACTGGTATTGGATCTTGACTTCATAATAAATCTAACAGATAAAACCAAGGCCAGCCACATTAAGTGTATATAACATAACATTCAGCTTTTTGATGCCTATGTTTTTGACAGGTTCAAAATTTAAAGAGACACAGTTTTACTTCAACAGGAAGAAAAACATTGCATGCTACACTTCAGAGTTACTGGTGTCTAAATATCAAGGCACTTCAGAATTTCTAATATTAACTTTCTCCTCACAATAGATAATGAAAAGATCAAGTCCTACTATCATCATTTATGGCTGGCACCAGATAATTCTATACATACACAGAAAGCTCATGCCAAACAGAAAAATTCTTATTACCTATGTCCCAGGCACGACTTCTTCACTAAAACATTCTTCTGTCTGCACCAGCCTTTATGTTCCCAAGGCAAAACTTGACAAATACTCCCTCATTTACAAAGTTTATCCTTCCCGTTTCAGAGAACAAAGGGAAATACTGATCGGAATAAGGCCATTTCTCAAGAAAAACCCACAGAATTACAGACTCTTCCTTCCTAACTCTTACACACTTTCCTCATTCAGACACAGCAGCATTGCTTCAAAAGCTAAAGACAAGGGTATCTGGAGAGAAGGGAAGGCCTCCTTAGACCTAAGCAGCAAAGATCACCTATCTACACAGCAAAGAGGAGGTAGCTGAATGGTCTGTGCTGACCCAAAACTACAGTGGTGTCCTACTAAGGAGTCACTTCTGTGTCCTTATGTAAGGATTCACTGCAGAAACAAAGGGTCAGTGTGGTAGTCAGCTTGCCTTTGCCCCTAAATCTTGGAGGACAAAGCAGAGGAAAATGATACATGGAACTTACTACATCTGCTGAAGAGCCCTGATATATCTCAAATTCACTGGCAACACTGGCATTGAAACTGGAAAGGACATGTCCTTGGCCACAGTCAAACCCATGCCCTCAACCACAGCAGTGTTTCAACAGAAGGGGTGATGCCATGACAAACAGTCAAAGCTCTTCACTGGTTTCTCTCACTTGTTTGTTCACTCCTGCAGGAGTGCTTTGTGACAAGGACCTTCTGAGCATCCCTGATCCCTCAGGCAACTGTAGTTGGAGGGTGGGCAAGTACAAAGACTCTTATTTCATCTCCTTTAACAGTGCCTTTCTACTCCAGCTGTGCCACACACTCTGCCATTTACCAAATTTTATAGTATCAACTCATCACTTTACATAATTAATGATTTTTTCTAGACATAAATGGTTTCATAAGCCTCCAATGATTACCAGAGAAAGCAAAGGAGAAAAGATGGAGGCAAAATGTGATGAAAAAAAGTAACTTTAAAAGAAAAAGTTCTTACTTGTGTCATCACCTTTCCCTAGGACATGGTGTTACTAAGCATTTTTATCTTTTTGACATTCAATTTGCTTTGACTAGCAGCAATATCACCACCATAACTGAAGGTGAACCTCTCAAGAATTCATGTTTTTTTCAGATAAACAAAACTTGGACAAGGAATGTACAAGAAAATGAAAAAGCTCAATTACCTTAAATGCTTTTCTTCTTCCAGTTATCCAAAGGTTTCCTATTCAATAACTCTTGTCATTCTGACTTGTTTATTTATCTACATTTTTCTATTAATATTCTATTTTTAGAATATAAACATTTTACCCCTCTGAAAAATCATGTGTTCTTGAGCTAAAATGCTAAGATACATGCCACAATGGGAAGCAAATAAAATGTACTGAAAATAACTAATTTCACTCTTTTTTCTGTCCTATACTCTAAATTTCCAAAGACTGAAGAGCCTTATTAAAAAAACCAAACTGATTTTGCTAATTTTTTACCATTTTATGGTTCTTATATCAAAGCTAAGTGAAACTCAGGAGGGGTTTTTTTATATCCTTAAGATTTGTCTTTTAACTTGGTATTTAACCTCTTGTTTGGATTCTCTCACTGTTGCTGTTGCAACATCTCAAAATTAGTGTCAAGAGAATAATTTCCACATGGTGGAATCTAGAGAAGGGATTTATATAAATCTGAAATGAATCTCAACCGAGTGGTGCTGAATGGCTTTAAACTTTAACAAAGGGCTTTGGGTAAGGCCCATAAATCCTGTGGAAGCGTTCTTACTGCGTCAGAGAATCCCACACTATGCCACACGTCTCCTCTCTTCTTCCTCCTTGGAAGATCCATGAAACAAAGCAGAAACCTGATTGTTCAAGGGATGGAAGCCCAGCTACGAAACTCTATTTGCAGGGCTGAATTCTGAGAACTCGGTAATGAGTGAAAAGTCAGCTGCTACTGAGCAGGTGTTGGACTCCTGCAGACTTCAGATATCTGAACATTGCAGTGCTAGTTGCTAAAAATCCAATTTTACTGGTTGAACAATGATAAGATTTAATAAAGTCTAAAAATTACACATACTTCATATTGTGTTTCTACAGTATAGCAGTATTATTACAATAAAGTGTGATTTCCACATACTTTATTAACTTTTTTAATCTGGAAACTATTTTTAAAGTATTACAACTCAGTATTAATTTTTGATTGCTTTTACTTAAAACCCAGTAGCTTTTCTTATAATTTTGTGACAAACAATATTTATTAAGTATTCATGCCCTTCATTATATGTCTTTAAAGTAATTAACCAAATAAAATTTCTACTTTTCGAAGAAGTGTTTTTACAGGCACAGGTCAAGATGCTCAGGTATTTCCAGAATTCTGATGTTGACTGCCACAATCTAAATGAAACTTTTGGGAAAGGAAATCCCCCATTAAAATTTGAACCAGCGTAAGTTTTGCTTTTTGGGGAAGCAACCAGTTAGCAAAGACTGGGGAAATTTAGAGATTATCTAGATGGATAGAATAAAAGTTGCAGACATTAAAGCTTTTTTATCACTACACAAAAAACCCAAGTATATGCAATGTATGTTTGCAATATTGATGCAACGTCACTAAATGTCAGCACATAGAGAACTCTGGAAAACTGAAATATTAATCTAAAATTCCAAAATCTTTCAGCTAATAGTACAGTTTCACCATCTCCAATTTCTAGCTTGGCAATGAGGACAAGTGAAAAGCTCTTCAAAGTGGCTCCAATGTTACAAAAAGGAGAAAGAGCAACACATTTCATCAATTCTCAGAACAGCAACACAAAACTGCAAAAGCCAACTACTGAAATAAATTGTTCAAAATATTGATTTTCTTGAAAGAAAAAAAGCTGGAGCTGAAAATGAGACCTTTTTTTTCTTTTTTTTTTTTCTCTAACTAGCCAACTTGCAAAATGAGAATCCAGATCTAGCTGGGCTTACCCATGCCAGTGTCAGACACTCAAATGGAGCTGGCAGCTCCAGTAGTGACAGTGTGACTGGAAACAGCTGCATGAAGTTCATTGACACTATTTGGGAAGCCACAGAATGGTGAGAAAATACAGCACAGAAAACTGATTCTCCAGTAATGGCTGTTTTTATTGTCCTTTCAACTCAGCTGCATCCCAATATTATCCCTTGCCTTCCACCTTTATTCCATCACGAATTCTTTGCTCGTGTATTTTGTAATCACGTGCCTTCGTTTCCATACTGTCTGAATATCTGGGGAAACTATTCCAGAGAAAGTCCAGCTTCAGTGTTACAATTCTGAACAGACAGAAAATAAGTCAAACTCAGACCTGCAACAAACAGCTACATTTAGAGAAAATGGAGTACCTCACCTAAAAAATTAAGCGCTATCTCCTGAGCAAGTACAAACTGTAACTTTCAAATACCTACAACTTTATCCAAGTTGTTGTATGGATTTTTAAGCAGAATACAAAATGTATTTTTCTCTTCTCACAAAATGTAAAGTCCTTGCTCTAAAATGTAGCAGTACTTTTAAATTTTCAAAGGAAATCTTAAACACTTAAAAGCAACGACTTTCTCTTGTCTCATTCTGAGCCCTATTTTTTCAGGAAAAGTAGATTTGATACAAAAATGGAGCAGAGCACAAGTATAGAAAATTCCATCCCCGAGCAGCAGACTCTGGTAAAATTATAGGTAATTGAAAATCCAGCAAAAGGAGACAACCCTCAGCAGTCTTAAAATGGGGAAAACTTCAAAGTCTCTCTTGTATATAAGAAAAAATAAATTTAACATTCAAATAAAATTTTAAGACTAAATTAAGTTAGAAAAAATAACTGGTAGTTCATTAAACAAATTGGTCAGGTTGACCTTTATCAACTTTTTAAAATCTTTATTCTACATTCTAATTCAGAATAATTTTTAATGTTGATATTTTCTTGAAAACATACATTTAAGGTCACCAAGAACTACTGCTGAGATAAATTCACATCTATAAAGCAGCCCAGAAAACATCATTTCTCATGTCCTTGTCCAGAAAAAGAAAAGGTGGGAGGACAGTCCAACTTCCACGGCTTTCCTTATGTCAAATCTAAAATCAATCATGCTTGCAACCAATCAACACAACACTTTTATAAAAGCTTCAAATAAAAATCTAATTTCTTACTTTCCAAATACCCAGATTCAAAAAGGAACTTCTTTCTAAGACAGTGTAATTTTTAACAGGCTTTGAAAGGTGCAAGAAAATCATTTGGTCTCCTTCACTTGGAGTGTGAGAGGGCAGGGGGAGCTGCAGCAGTGGGTTTCTGACTGACTCTCTTTTTCCAAATTACCATTAGAAGAATTAATTCATGTGACCTCTCCAGAGGCAATCACACTTTATAGTGTAAAGATGCATTTCAGCCTTCGGATTACAGGCATAGACTCCAAATTTCTGGCTAAGACAGGGTGGTATTTCAATCCATTGATCCAGGAGGGGGTAGAAAATAATCTTTCTTTTGGCTGCTTATAGCACTCTGAGCCAGAATCTTTCCAAAAGTTGGGAGCTGTCACATCCCCCTTTTCACTGATGCCTTCCTACTGGCTTTCTCATGTTTTTATTAAGTATTGCCAGTTCTTTCTATCCCAAGCCTCATCAAGCTTTCCACAGACCAATTCCAATTTCTAATTTAGCTCATCTCTGCTAAAATGTCTCCTTCACTCAGCATAATACTTATTGAGTACCATGAACTCAGCTTCCCCAGGAATACCGTGTATTAAAATGATGCAAATTCAAAAAACATAGTTAAAATCTCACTCAACTTTCAATGTTCAAGGGCAGGTAAAGCAGCAGGTTTTACTCCCAATCCCTTAGGAGATGTCTTGCCACTTACTTCATCTAACTTTAGAAATGAATTGTGAAATCACTGGCCATAAACAGAATAAGAAAATGAGGCAATAAGAACTAAGACCCCAAAGTTACCAACCTCAGGTGAAATAATTTTCTGAAGAAAATTACTTAAATTTCTGCCCTGAGTCACTGCTTCTGGGAGATAGTAGTAACTAGACACTCTCCCTTGACATCAGCACAAATTGGACTGTGCCCTTCACGTTAGGAAAGACACATTGGGGGTGACAAGTCAAAAATGGGGCAAATCATTTGTTTCAAACTGTATGTAAGCAGAGCTGATGTGGCTCATGGGATCCTTTGGGTAGGAGTTAAAGGACACCTGCAACAAGAGAAGTATGTGTTTAACCCAAAACAGTAACTAGGGAAGGTAAGTAAATAAAAATAATGAAGTAGCCAAAGAATCATTAACTTGTTGGGTTATGATGGTACAGCAACAAGCTTCCTTGCTATCAAGGGACAAGCTTCTGGAAAGACAAGATGTGATGATTTCCAATTGCAGAAGTATGCAAGACTTGGAAAGGGAAAATCTGTCCAGTACCACAATAGCAGGGCAAATACTGTGGCAAACTGCTTTCTGATCTTATCAATGGATTGCTTAAAAGATTATCACTATAGCTCCCACACTGGGGAGCAGCAGTTTGTCTGCACCACCACTGGACACCAGACCAGCTCCACAGCCATGCTGAGAACCTGCATTACACAGAGGACTTGGAGATACACTGCAATGGGGTGAATTTCCATTTCTAATCTTCAGCTTTTGGGAACATGGAAGAACTAAGGAGTTCACACAGATTTGCATTTTTCAAAAGTCAGGATTGGAAGGAAACCTGCATTGAGAAACTATTGCATTTCACAGCAGTTTTTCACAAGGCACACTACAGCCAAAAGCCAAGTGATTTATGCGTACATGCAGACACCACACAAACACGATTGAAATTAATGCCAGTTATAAATTCCCATAACTAACCTGATATGTAGAACATTTAGAAGCTGAGAGGTAATTAATGTCCTTGAAAGATCATTCTCTGCTGCAGATGTGGTTTCTATTTGAAAGCAAATGAATCCAAACATCCAAGTGAGCTGGAGACAAGACTTGGATGTTCATGTTCAAAATGCAAAGCTACTTCATGCAGTTGTTTGCACTCTGCCATCTTTGGTAACTATTCTGGATTTCAGACCCAAGCACCCCATTAAGACTCAGATAAATGGTTTGCACAGACAACAAAGGACCCCAATGCCTTTTACTGACCCAAGTTTGCACAGATGTTGCCAGAAAGATGACATAACTTTAGCATATCACACTTAGATGAAGTCACACTGATCTGGAACAGGAGGCATTTAAATATTTTTCTCTAAAGAATCAATGAATGTGATCCACAATGACACTGTTTAAGTAGAAATTCTCATTGAAAGGTTTACTTGAAACCTCAACCACTAATTCATTGCAAAGACCTCGACTCAACAATATATCCTTGCTTAAACCAGTTTGAGTGCTGTCTTGAATAGGTACAGCCTAAAACTTAATCTATTTTCTGAATCCTTAGTAAAGAAAATTCCTGGAAATGTCTTTTCAACCATCCTCTTTAGTTTGCCTGGGCAGTTGTCCATCTCTCTAAATGCATGTGGTTTATTTCCTGTTATGTATATGGTTTGTGAGATTTAACTCAGAAGTAATTAATAAATAAGTCAGAGGAAAGATCATATAAAAATGTTGTGTCATAAAATATTGGAATAACTGATGCTGTCTTAGAGTAATTATTTCTCCACTCTTAAAGCATCTAAAGAATGTAGGAGTATGATCCACATTGAGACTGTTTGAGTAGAAAATAAGCACACAGATATATTTATATTCTGTCTGTGTACAACTAACAGACAGGTTTATTAGGTACATTACATAGAAAGTAGAGAAAATCCAGTCTAGGTGTGAAATCTAGACAGTATTTTGTTGGGTGGACGTCGGCAGTGTTTTATTCCAAAATTTCTGCATGAGAAGGCATTTCACTGGCTTTCTTTACAATTCTCCTGTTGTTCTTGCATTTTGAACTATACCCCTAATTTTAGATTGATCTCAATGTGTGCATACCTACAGATACACAGACCATAATCCTTAAATATTGTCCTTTTATTGCTCCTAAGAGTGAAGACAATGCAAAGAGAACAGTGAAAGCTGCTGCTGCTGTTAGGAGGCTGAGAGTTCTGTACCCACTGGTGCACTTGACAATGGAACTGCTTCCAAACCACAAGGGAAGCAGAGGCACCTCAGAAACACCACCCTGAGCAGGGTGAAATCAAGAGATGACAAGGCACAAGGCCATCAGTTTATTCAGCCCTTGTATTTACAGGTGAGAGTTGTAATCTTTTGATCAATGCTGGAGTTTATAATAAGCTCACACCCCCACATCTGCCAGCAAATTAATGCTGGCCCTTGCTAGCAGTCACTGCTGGACAGAAATGCTGCAGTAAACTCAACCAGATAAAAACATACAGGGAAAATATTTCCAGCTTGGAGAAACAAACAAACAGAAAACTTGCATGGAGATTTCAATGCATAAATCACCTGCCAAATTCTAATAATGGGGGCAAACAAACTGTCAAAATGCCATCTTTTAATGCTGGTGAAGTATTAAGAACAACATCTTTAATATCAATACCATTTACAGCAAATGCCAGTACAGGAGGAATTGCACAGCTTTCATACAAAAAGCCAAATATCAAGTGCAGTGACATCCTGATGATTGCTCTGTGCCAAAGGACAAGATAAATACAGCACTAATGCACCTAAGTGGGGGACACAAGTCATTTTGGGGGCTGGTAATCTCCTATGTCTGTGAAACACTGATGTTCAGTGTTCAATTACATGTTACTTAGAGAGAGACCACTAGTACAGACCACAATGCCTTCCTGCCTTAGCCAACAGAGAAAATAAATGGTTGATCCATTATTGGATTTCCCTCCCTCAGTAAAGCTAATTCCTTTAAAACAGAGTGCCCTGTTCTGTCAATTCAGCAATCTCAAGGCTGTGTCCTGTTATGTTCATTTTAGAGTGAAATAAAGAAAGGGGAGATACCAGAATAAAGAAACTATATCACCACATAGAGATTTTAACTGATTGATACGTAATGCAACTGTTCTTCCTTGCTGAACCAAATCAAAAATATTTGCTCTGGAGACAGTTTAGGTTTTACAAAGTAATTTTTATGTGTTCAGTTAACTACAAACTCTGCTTCTAGAAAAGCTGAGATACTGAAGTAAAAGGTCTGTGTGTTTGACTACAGCATGCAGCATTGTACCTGACTGCCCAAAGGTGATCACTCACAAAAACACACCTATGAACAGATGTGCTGTGTTTTTCATTTAACATAAAATTTTCTGAGATTGTAAAGACTTGTGTCATACTAACTGTGGAAAATGTTTTTCAGCCTGAAAACCTCAGCTTACACTTTACAGAGAACATCACTGTAACCTCCGTATTTCTCAAGTCATCTATTCCCCCTCCCAAACCCCCCTTTCCTTCCTATGATTTCCATATGCTTTTGGGTCAGCTCTATCCATCTAAAGCACACTAAATAACCCAAATTTTTCTTCTTTCTCTTTCCATCTCTTCTACCTCAAAGAGCCAAATACTTAAATTTCAAAGGAACTCTGTGGAAGGCAGTTATTTCATTGAAATTCTCAGCTGCTAAATTTTCTCCCGCTGAGACACCTGGGCCCAAAACTCCCATCCAAATCTGTGTAAAACATCTCTCATCTCTGTGTTACGTTGTTTATTAGAATATCTTTTCTCGAGAAAGCCCAAAAATCCATTCTCATGGAAGTGTTTAAAGAGTAAGAGGGAAAGGAGCATGGTTTGCAACCTGACAATTTGCTCATTTGCTCATTGCTGCATCTTTCCTAGATTTTTTACTTACATGTTTTTTACTTTCCATATAAAGAGGGACCTGAATTCTTTATTTGTATGTTTAGCATCTAGGAGAAGGCATTCCATACAGTAATAATAGCAGCTTTGCAAATTCCTCTGGAAAAGTAAAGTTGAAGCATTATCCTTCTGCAGTGGAGTTATGCCTTTTTTTTTTAAATTTCATTCCAACAGAAGCACCTTTCATTAATACCTACCAACACTCTCACCTCATCAATTCTGATTCTGTAAATGAAAAAAAAAAACCAAGTTCCTCCACAGAGATCCCTTTTTAAAGGCAATATCCCAAGTCTGTGACTTTGTGTCAAATTAATGTCCTAAACTTGTGAATTCACCTGTGAACTAAAGCCTTAGGCAGCACATATGCACAGTCCAGTAGGTCTTACAGGGCACACACACAACAACCCTGTTCAAGGTTTGTGAGCAAAACAGCACTGCCCAGAAACAACTACACTGAACTCAGACCAGCAGCTGTTTTCCTAATGCTTTTGAAACTTCTGAAAGCTAAATGAATTCTGATTTAATCAAGACCCTTAATTTAACCACACGTAAGAGGGAATTCACTTCTCTGAATACACAAAACTTTTATGGGTCCCCCATACCAATCCTCAAGACATGGACCTGCTGCCAGTCCCATGCTACATCTGCTGGCCCAACAGGGATATCTCAGCGCATCCCATGTCTAATAGGACACCACAACTGTCTTTCAGCACCTAAACCACTTCTTCAGAAATATAATATCACATCAATGCAAAACAGAGCATTAAAGTTGGGACCATTAAACAAATGCAACTTGTGTCTCCAAAATCCATTTTGAATACCCTATTCCCAAAACACAAGCAAATAGCTACTGCCTCCTTTAGTCTGCAGATATGTCAGTATGGGAGGTGACCCAGTGGCCAACACACAGAAGGAGCACATTTTACTGCTAGAGACTTCATTGCTGTACACCTTGCAATGAACTGGAAAACTGGGAAGGCAAATAACTGACATTAGTGCAGCAGCTGGACATGACAGTGAATAAGCCATAGAAATAACTGGCAAGAAAACAGTTTCTTCATTCTCCCTGGGTAGTGGAAAAGCTTAAAGATTTATTTTGAATCATCTCAGTTTTGATAGTTTGCTGTGGTCTCCTCAGGTTTATTTGTTGCTGGGGTTTTTTATTATTATTTTTATTGCCATTTTTGTCACACAATCTTGATGAGGGATTTTAATGGCAGGGTGATTAATTTGTGGAAAGGTATGGGCTGCAGATCTCATAAGCATAGCAGCAACACAAAATTCTAGCTGGAACAAGCAGATTTGAAGAGACCCTCACCCCCCTCCTTCAGGGTAAGATTTATAGTGTGAATTTCTACGATATATTTATGGCGATACTTTCTCTTTCCTATATATACACTCTAAGGGGACCCCTGGTGATCTAGTGGTTAAGATGTTGCGCTCTCATCGCCGTGGTCGCAGGTTCGATTCCCGGTCCTGCTTCAGGGACAATCCCCCGGGTAGATGGAGCTCG
>JAWWLV010000030.1:5834239-5911006 GCA_035041135.1 Platyrinchus mystaceus
GCAGATGAACCTTAGAATTAAAGGGTGGGCTCAGTTCAGCGCAGGCTGTGTCTCACCTAAAAAAAAAATCCCTTGCGCAGGCTTGAAAGGTAAAAAGACCTTTCCCAGATCTTCGTTCGCGAAGACTGGCCACGTATACACTCTAGTGCTGAAATGCACAGACTTGAGAAATGGAACACATATGAGGCCAAGCACAGTTTTCCTCACTCTTTCTCCCTAAATTGTTCATCTTGGCAATTTTCAGCAGATGTATTAGGATCTTTCCAATACAAATGTTATCACAGGTACTCCAAATATACTGTGCAACTAAACACGGGGGACTCATCTTTGAAACCAAATACCCTAAACCCTATCTAAGACCAGCTGTATTTGAAAATTCTGGCAATTTTAGCCTCATATACCAAAGGCTTAGAAATCATTCTCCCGAAAGAACTCGCTTCAGGCCTGGAGGCAAAATTACACATTCCTAATTACATAACTGCAGTAGACATAATGTCCTCAAATCCAGCAGCAGAGCATGAGTGTGAGTTTCATACTGCAAAACACAATTACCAAACTTCATCAAAAACATATGACAAATATTTTGGACTATTATAATCCAAACTGTCCTTCCTGCAGTACTTCAGTTGAAAGGTACACAAGCGCTTCTCTAAGAAAGCTCACAAACGTCTCGAGCTCTACTGAATCCTGCAGAAAACTGGGGTTAGTAAAAAACAATGCAGTGACCACCCTGATTATTACAGTAAGTCATGAAAAGTTGGGTTTGTACCAACTAGCTCACCAGTTAAGCTGAGTTTTGGACATCTGGTTTTTTTCTTCTAAGATGCTTGCAAATACAAAAAGAAAGTTCTGGGTAGTTTCCTCCAGCTCAAACTCCATCTATCATGGCAACCTTGGACACTGTCAGGTTTCTGCAAGAGGCATTTTGAATATAAATCTTTGTTTGGTGAGCTTATAGATAATTCTGACTGTTCAAGAATTACAAATCACAATAACTCCAGCAACTATTAATACACAGCACCACAGAAATTTTGACCCTTGCTGTACTTTCCTCAGAAGATGTAAAGAATGCAGTTTATGTGACACCATAAGAACCACTGTATAATCCATTTGCCACATAGTCATATTTTGAATCATCAGATTTCCCTCCTTTTACAATGTGATGATGGACAGCACAAGCTTTTAAAGTCAGAGACTTTGTCTTACTAGTTTTGGGAAAGGTTTTCCAGGTGCTGAAGCACAGGTTTTTTGTAAACCCCAAAGGGTTTACAAAAACAGGGGGTTTTGTTTAAACAGGCCTAATTTTCTGGTCCATTTTAATTGTCATGCTATTGTCTTAATTCCTGAAAAATTATTCTACTTCATCTTCCTTACAAGCAAGGATTATATTGTGCTATATTTCCTAACAACCTTCTGCCTGCTGTATAACTTCTTAAAACAAACTTCACTGCATAACAAGCTTTTTTTATGAATCACTGAAGTTTGGTTCTTTTATGGTTTAATTGAGCTTCTTTGGTACAGAAAAGCAACAGGGAACAAAAGGAGCTCTCTGCCTTTAAATTGGTCAGAAGTATTTTTGGTTGCTCCCTATTTCCAGAAGAACACCAATATCCAGGGTGACCAATGACTGACTTTTAGACTTCTCCACTAAACCCAAGACCAATTTTTAGGACAGTGCTAGGACGCTGCAGTAATAACTCTTCTGTCAGTCTGATGCATTCCTTCAGCAGTATATTCACATTTAAAAAAGAAATTGTAATCCCATAAGGAGATATTGCTAATTATGTTTTAGGAGTATAATTTTATATCCATTCTAAAATGTAAACATAAACAGCTTTCATAAGATCATCAAATATTCGAACTTCACCTGGAATCTCTGTCACCTTCAGAGGTGTTCTTTATTATTTATGACTGACTCTCTTCTGCTAATATATCACCAGTACACCACTTGCATTTTCATCACTGTTCTGAAGCAACTAGTAAATCATGCCCATATTTCTCATACTATTGTCTGTTCTCAAACCCTGAATTAAATGTGAAGAATGGAAACTGCACTCATGCATTCTTAAAAGCCCAGCACAATCATAACTCAAATACTTTCTTGCAATTTTTCTATTAAAGTCAAACTGGCAAACTTGCGACTCATCAAAGCAATTTTCTGATACAGTTCTCTGAATCATTTCCACTGGGGGACGGGGCCGTGGGATCCACTGCCAGCAAATGAGGATGCAGCCTGCAGACATATCAGTCAATGGATATTTAATCAAACAGAAGCACTTCTCATTGGCATGTATGGTTTTCTTTGAAATCTAAAAGGCTGATTTGTATCCTCCTCAGCCCGCTGCCAGCATGGCTTTCCTCACCGGGGCTTTCTGGAGCAGACACATTGCGAGGCTGCTGCAGCAGCTCGAAGAAGGCAAACTGTTGAGCAGCTGATGACAGGAGCTGCTCACTTCCCACGTGGGGATGGATCCCGAGTGATGAGCACAGCTCAGACAGCTTGGCTCTCACCTTTCTCCAGCTAAACAAACAAGGGAAGTGGCTGAAAGGAACTAAAGGCCCAATGGTCATTTGCCTCCAGGTTGGGAGCACCGGGCACTGCCTCAGCAAACGCCCCCGAGGAAACTGGCCTTGTTAAATATCCCACACTGAGAGCTTTTACCTCAGCCTTTACAATGCCCAACTCCCCGTTTCAAATGGAGCATTTGCTTGTGACTGATACACAAAATCTACTGCATATTACACAAATGCACTGGAAGGAAACATGTTACAGCAAAGTTGTTTCGTCTCTCCTTATCCCAGGACTCTGATGCAGGGAAGTGGCAGAGCACAACCACAGGATTTACTGTGTTTCATTCAGCTGTGCTTCAATCTGCTCAGGCACTTTCTTTCCATCTCTTTCCTCACTGAAGAGTTTTAGCAATCTTGGAATAGACCCTATAAAGTGTAATTTAAGTATAAAGTTAAGTTTGGACAGCAAAACACATGTTCTTGTGTTTAGTACCAAGATATTTATCTTCTAAACAGATTATTTTTACAGTGTATTATGGAAGGTTAAAGAAATATTTGTATACCTTTGATTTTAACATGAGGAAGAATAAATGAGCTTGGGATATAATAGAAGAATTACAGTACAGCTGTTACTCCCTAATTAATTCTGTATGTGAGTAAATCAAAGCTCTAATTATAGACACGAAATATGCTCAATATTGTGGAATATTTATGCAAAACATTATTCCTAGCACTTATCAGCTAAAATATAATGTCTCACTAGAGCTGAAGCAGCAATTTTTAAAAGTGTCATCATTTTTTTTGCCACTTCTTTATAGCTCAATACATGGAAAGTGCCTGATGAGAGTACAATTTCATTTTTTTAAGTACTTTGTAAATCCCCACTGACAATTCTTCCTTTAAGAACTTTATTTAAAAAAAAAAACTCCAAAAATCCTTAAAATTGCATTTCTCTTACTCTTATGAAATAATGTCCTTTAGTCTCACAGCTGTCAACACACTTTGAAAAATTATATTTGACCTTCTTCTCCATGTGCTGTACCATGCAGCCTGTCATTCTTATTTCCATTACATCATTAAATAACTCCCTCCAACTCCTAATCCTGAAAGTTACTCTACCAAAGAAGACTTGATTATACTCTGCCAAATTTAGAGAACTGAAGCTACTCAGCTACCACAAAGACAGACCAATAATCTCTCTGGAGATGGTAAAGAAGAAAGGATTTGGGATGCAGACTCCCCACTAGTGAATGTCCTGCTGTTACTCTGAGAGCATTAACCAAAGAACAATCACACCTTAATGGCAATAAAAGATAAAACAATATAACTGCCATATGACAATGGTGCCACTCAATGGAAAAGCTCTCAGGTGATGACTTGGTGGTTTCATGCATGACAGATAACAGAGACATTCTAGCAGGATTAGACTGAGCCTCTACAGTGTGGGCATCTTGGAGTTTTTTCCTCCATCCCTTGAAAATGCAGAAAAAATTAAAATAGACTCTTAAATGTCCTATTAATGAGCTGTGCTTTGTAATTCCTTTGTTTCTATAATTTCTTTATTTTAAAGGAGGACTATGAAAATTTATAAATAGAAAGGAAAGCTCAGTAAACTTCACAGTCATCAGCCATTTTCCTCCTAATTTTATCCCATGGAAATTCAGAGCCCTAAAATACTACACAGGCTACTGACTGACACTGACTTCTATAAAAAAGTTGTAGCAAGCATCTGATCAAACATCGTTAAAAAAAAACCTAGGAAAGAGGCACAGTACACACAAAAAAGGTGTTAGGAAGATGGCATGAAATCATTTTTTTTAAAGGTTAATTAATATTTTTGCTAGATCTGCATCTGCGACAAAAGGTAATTAATATTTTCAGTAGATCTGCATTTTCTTCTAAAAGAAAGATGGACACAAGAAGTCTCCGCTAACCTTTAAGGTAATTCAAAGAAGATACATCACAGAGCACAATGATCTTGTGAAGCACAAGGACTTCTATTGACCTAGGAGTATTTTAGGTTGTTTTAATCTGGCTTCAACTTTAAACTCCACAGTTTCAAAGGCAGTGTGATAATGATCACTTCACTTCTGTCCTTTGAAGTTTCTTCACCTACTCTTGCTTGATACTCAGATCTCCCATTTATTCTGCACAAACACCTAGAAAACACAGCTTATTAGTCTTTCTGATATTATTAGGGCTGACAAAATAACTCTCACAAAGGAGTTCAAAGTAGCGGTGAATGTTGCAAAAATTATCATTTCTTGAAAACTGTGAAAAGGGAAAACCGCAATAGAAATTACGTGTGATCATCAACTGGAACATGTGAAAAGATAAAAAAGAATCACTCACAGCATGGGACTGTATTTATCTCATTTACCTGATTCAGCCAAAGTTACCAGGCCAGGCTTGGCAGGCTGGGAAATGAAAGTACAACCCCTGTGCTAGAAACTCAGTAATTATAAATTCAGGGATCAGTGGGGGAATCAGAGCAAGAGAAATCTAAATTTTGCTGGATTGAAATATAGCCCTGAATGATCTTTGTCAACCTTTAAAAACAGGCAGATTTCTTCCTTTTTGCTACCGGTCCTGATGGAAGAGGATGAATAAATCAAACATACACATACAAATACACAGAACTCACTGTCCCTGACAGAGGACAACTTCAGGCTCACATATGCAACCCCTTACACACTTCAGCAAATAGAATGTAGCAAAATAACTGCATTACAATGGTGAGAAAATTAGCTTTGTATCCTGTCAGCATTCTCAGATACCAGAGGCTGGAGACACTCTAGAGAAAGGGAAGGGGGAAGAAAATAAAAGAGTTGCAGCTGCTTCACCCTCGGCAATGGGGTCATACTTGCAGCAAAACAAATTAAAAGACTAATGTTTCTATTTTGCACTGCCATCCTCCTGCACAGCAAAGAAAACAAGAAGTCAGTGTCATTAAATCTTACAGCAGCTTCATCAGTGAAAAAGCTAGTGGGCATTTAGGGCACTGAGCTCACTTCAGTCAGTGTACTCACTGCACAGCCAAACCCTGCTTTTCAGGCCACTCATTTCCTTTCACTACAAGGCAAAGAATCCAGCTCAGAAAAGAGGGAATGGATAGAATCCTTTCAGGAATATTTCAAAAAAATTGAGCAACCTAGCTTGGGAATGCAAATTATGAATTCCTTCTGATGACTTCAGGGTGTTACTTAAGCCCAGCGAGAGATACAAGAGCAAAGTGACAACGTATCAGCTCTATAACTTATGCATTTATTTATTTATGCAGCCCATACACTTTGCTCTCCTAACACAATTAAATCAAGAATGCTAATGAACCCAGGGAATATCCTGAGTCAGTCTTCTTAATATATTTTCAAAGTTCCATTTTCTTCCATTGTTAAATTTCCTGTTCATAGCATAAATGATTATGACAAAAACAAGGGAACAAATAATTTTTTTCACCTTTAAATGCATAATCTTAATGATATACAAGTGGTCATAAGTGATGTTTATCTTCTGTTACAAATGTGCTAAAGACATGCACAAGAAAATGATACTAGCATAAGCTTGCAATTTAAACTCTTCTTCTCCTGTGTGAGGTTGAAGTATTTTGACTCTTCTAAAAAGTGGACTCTAAATACTTTTCCCGATTTCATAATTTTCAGCTGAAAATACTGATGTTTCCCAAGTGAACAAGGAGGAGATGAGTCTGGGAAATAGGGATGGAAACAGAGATTTAAAGGCAAGTATATGGAAACTGATATGGGAGGTAGAACCAAAATGTTGCTATGTCAAATATAGTTAGAAAATAATAGAGTTGGCACCTGGACAACTTCTGAAACTTCATTTGAGGCTTCCTGGTTTCTGCAAACAGCACAGCACTGGGGTGAAACTCCAGCAGTGCTTCTTTCACAAGCTAATTTTCTATTCTTATAACAATGCACCTTAATTCCAGTTTGATGAGTATCCCTGCCAGCAACACATTCTCATTTTCCTAAACCCCTGTCTGGGGACTGCTCGAAGCTGACAGTGCTGTTTTAGGGCCAGTTTTTTGCAGTCACTGCCACCTATTCCCATCCACACAGCCTTGCCAAGATACACAGTTCATACGACGGTGCTCCAGTCTAAATTAATTCTTTCTATTTGAGTTTTGCTGCTACAGCCTCAAATTCTAGTAACTACCTCCCCAAGGAACTTTATTATATCATCTATTCTATTAAGGGCACAAAATTAGCTTTACTTACTGGTAAATGCTGATTAAAGCTTCTGAGGGCTGAAAAGTTAGAAAGGTTATGGATTTTAGGTCGTGAACTTCTATATCTGTGTGCTAGATTTACTCCAAAAGTTAAAGTGCTTTTAGGACTGAAAAAAAGAGAAAATTAAAATTTTATAAAAGTAGATGGAACCCTGCTCAGAGGGTGCTTTGTAGCAGTATTTTTAATATACTGTGAGTTCTTTGCCTTTCTGTATCACATAATTCTGTTCTTCACATCTCTCTTCTCCACATTCTAACTTCCTGCTACTCTTATGCTAGACTTAATATTCTGATACTTCTTTGTCCTCAGGCTCCTCTTACCAATCACTGTTTTATCTCTGGTTTAACTCCCATGCCTTTCTGTCAAGAACTATGTTTCTATTCCTCCTTGCAATTCCTCTTGCCTGTTTCCAATCATACTAATTTTCATTTCTGTATCAACACTGTGCCAGCAACCCTTACATATTACAGCTAAAGAGCAACACTTTGTTTTCCTTGATATGTATTTTTAGGAGACTGATTTTAAACAGTAAGCTTCATTTTCCAGAGTTTAGCTGCATGATGTACCATAAAACTGCCTAGCATTTCCCTCCACTAATCCTTTTACCTAACTTTTTACTGGCGTTTCAAATCTTTATTAAACTTTGCTATTTAATACATTTGATATTCTGCTGGATGCTAAATTTTTTCCTCTAATTATTTTACTGGCAACATCTGTGTTCAGTAAATTGGAATTCTCTAAAGAGGGCTACATTGTATTAATAAGCCAACATCTCGTGGTCCTGATATTTAATTCCTTGGGTTTTATTCGTATATTTCCAGGAGAAGATTTAATTTGTACGTATTAAGCGTCCCAACCACACGGCCTCGCACTCGGGATGTATTTCACTAAGTGTAATCCCTAGTAATGAATCTTTTCAAATCTCTCAAACAAAACGCTCCTCCCTCTTTTCATTCCACCTCAGATGCTTCTAGAGAAACTTAATCAAATTTATTAAGAAGGAAACTAAAAAAAAAAAATGCTGCTGTGGTATGAGGCATCAACCTTTGCTGTACATAGATTTCCACTCATCCTATGCGTCACCGTAATTCCTCCAGAAAGACTTCAGGAATAAAGGTGGCTAAAAGAATGTTCTCTCCCTCAGCTTCAATAGCTGTCAATTGTTGCAGCATTTACTAACAGACGAGACTGTGGTGTGAAGGTCTCTCCCTCAAGGGGCCAACTCTATCTCCATACTATTAATTATCTCTTTATTTCCTACACACCACACAGCTGCAAAGGAGGTGCAATCGTAAGATAATAAGAAAATTATCTTTTAGGGGAAATATAATTTCTTACTAAGGCACACATAGTAGAATAAAGGAAATTAATCATGTATTTATTTACAGCACATGTTTAGCATTTCCATGAGTTTGTGTATCAAGTCTTGATTACAGGATTATCAGAGTCTGTTTTTAGTTAATCTGTTTTTAATGAACACTTAGTGCCAGCTTAGTGCCCCTATTTCCAACAATTTTACTTCATTTGCAATATTTTAACTTTACTCTCTGCCAAACTGAGGAAAAAAAAGCTCATAAAACCAAAGAAAATAAGTAAAAGTATTTTGCAAGTCCTAATATAAAGCTTTAATTAAGGAAAGCATTTAAGCATGTGCCTGATTTTGTGCCAAGGCTTAAGCACATGTGAAATTAGTCTTAAACATTATGTTGAATTGGACTCCATGTATCATTACCAGTTTGAATTGAATTGCAACAAAATAGTCATCCATGTTACACAGTTTCGTCTTCAGTAGGTCATCCATTTCTAAGACAGAGACACCACCACAGCTACCAACAGTCTCAGCTGTCAAAGCAAACGTTCACAATAATAGAAAGGCTGCTCGTGCCCATTCATGGGATTACCTGGTGTAGTATTCTCCACGATGAAAGGCCATTAGAGTAGGAATTCCTCAGGGAATTCCTGTAGGCTAAATTCTGAATGAAGTTTGAAAAGCTTTTGGTGCTCCTTCAACAGCACAGGAAAACAAAAAGAGGAAACTAAGTTGAGCAGCCTTTTGCTCATCTCTCATTCTAGAACCAGACCTGTGCCAGTACAGCTCCCAGGGAGACTTCGTTAAATATATTATATAACAAGTAATACCAGGCAACTACAGACTCTCCAGTCACGTGTGACTCCAGATGGAGCCCCTGGTCATGACAAAACCTCTTGTCAAAGCTGCAGGGAGAAGTCCACACAATGGGGAAATCTTCCAGTGGTTATTTAAGACAGTTTTAGGGAAACTTTGTAAAAAAAGACTAAAACTTTACTTCTCCAATGTCTCAGAAAACTGAGCTCAGTCTCTTGCCACACTTATTAAAACTGGTGTAGCTTTACAGCAGATGGTAAAATTGCTCATTTATTACATCAGACAAAACTCTAAAATTCCTGATATGGTGTTGTCTTTGAGCAATGTCCACATTTTGGATGGCTAATTTAAGTCTCTATGGAAAACTTTCTTGCACAATGAGAAGAAAATCCCTGAAACAGTAACTTCTCGTTCACACAAGAAAAGCAACAGGGGTAGTATACAAAAGACATGCAGCCAGGAGAAAAGTATTTTAATTCCAAGGCTGCATACATTTGAGATTATTAATTCTAAATTCTTTGGTTGTACACAGGCTGTTGAGACAGACTGGTTGGATTAAAGGGCTATTATGGAACAGACTGCAAATGTGTTTTTCCAGTTGAGAAAACAGGCTGCTTAAGGTGGAGACTAATAACTATTTTTAGAGATGCTGCCCTGCAGTGGGATGATCTCTCACCTTTCAAAGTTCATTTCTGAACTAATGACTTAAATGTTTGCTTACACTGCACCTTCAGATCACCCCACTATGAGATTTTGCAGATCCCTTATAACTCGCTTAAAATCTTACCATGAGATCCTGCAGGAAATGGTTGCTGTCTGGAGCTTTTCCTTAACAGGCTCTGGATCAAGCACAGTAAAACTCAGTAGCATTCGAGGCAGTTGTTCTGGTGGCTGTCCCAGCTTGACCAGCAGGAAAACAACCTCAACTCCAAGCACTGCTTTCATTGTTTTTAATTGTTCCCTAAACTCTACAAAGATTCAGTCAGGACCTGAGCCAGCACCAGGACCTGCACCGTGTTACCAACTCCATTTACGTTTGCCAGGAAGCAATTTCCATGAGAAAAATCATATTTTCTATCCTTTACATCTGTTTCCCTGTCATATCACTTCTTTCTTTCACAATGACAAAACAGCAAAGGAACGGGAAGAAAATGTATTGATATGCAAAAGACTATGAGCTAAAGATGCACATTCATGAAAGTAAACTCCCCAAAATGTCTCACTCTCCCTGTGACTAATGAAACCCGGGTAATCAAATCAGTCATTGTCAAACCTCCAGCAATATTTCAAGATACAAATTCATGTGATTGGATTAAAACATCAAGAGGTTTTTGCCTTCACACATAAGCATAAAATTAGCAAGTACACTTATTAATTCATAGAGGAAGCACTTAGGTTTAAGTGGCATACGGCTGTGCCAAAATATGGCAGATCTGAGGATCTGACCTATGATTAAAATGATGAGCTACATTCATTTATACTCAGTTTTTTAAATTATACATCATTTTATCGCTTTGTTATAGAGACAAGAGGTTAGCTCATGCACTCAGAAGCAGAACAGTATTATCCAGAGGATGAAGCAAAGACACAAGGTAAGCAAAACTAACAAAAAAATTTAAATACCAAGTTACATAAGTGAACTACTTACAGTGAACTGTATCTTGCAATTCATACACATGCATATTTTCCACTGTAGAGCAATTAAGCTTCACCAGCTTCCTTATTCTCCCCAGCAGAAAGTAAAGGAAAGCTATTATTAAACTGACTATACCATTCTCCTATGAAATACGGCAGAGCATGATCATATTTACCCAGATACAGTTCTGATCAAGGCCAGTGTGCTCAGGGGCCTCTGCCCAAGCAGCCTTACCAGGGAACTTGCCCCTGCTTTCTCCTAGGACAGATTCCCTTTGCAGGGAACCAGATGAAGTGGAATAAATTCCATTAAATTGGTTTTACCAGGGAAAAATATTGAGGCCTTATGAACAAATCAACCAGCCTATCAAAAAAAAAAAAAATCAGAATTTGAAGTGTCAGAAACTCTAATTAAAGCCAAGCAATTAATTCTACTGTAATAGATAGTGACTGCCACTACCTATTAATTCTGCACATGGCACATATATACACATAACTTGTGTACATCTCACAAAGCCCACCTGCTTTTTGTACTGGCCCAGTTCCCTCTTCTACCAAGCAAGACAAAAAACAGTGAGCATGGATGATGTTTTTGGACAAAATATCTATGGCTTCAAAGAACTATAATGAATTGTATAAGTCATTCAGCTCACTTCAATGTTAACTACTGCTACCTGTGAGGAGAAATATAATCAGCTTTGGATTTTTTTTTTTTAGTTTTCTTTTTTTTTCCTTGAACTAAAAATGAATGCAATGTATAAAAAACCTCCTGGTTGGCTCAGCCTCTCTTGGGAAAGAGAGGCCATGGCTTCTGAAAATTGACTCAGTCCCTCACCTGTCTCAGTAAGACAGGTCACCTCAATCAGACAGGGAGTCCTGCTGAAAAGCCAGTGAGGACAGGGAGACAACAACCTCCAAAAAATGGGGAAATGGACCCAGTGACACCTGAGGACAGAGAAGCCTCGTTGAGCACAGCTGCCTGCTTTGTAATTCTTAACATCAGCAAGTGCAAATCACTCAAGCAGCAGAACTCCAAAGCCTCAGGTTTGGAAACAGGAGGGAAGTGCCAAGAAAAAGACACACTCAGATGTGAGACAAGCAGCTTACAAAGAGAGTTGGAGAAAAGCAGCATAGGGAAGGAGAGTATCCTATTAAGAAACTATTTTTCCTGATAAAAATTTCTCAAATTTTTTTCACTTTTGGGTGAAGTAAGACCAAATTAGGAAAAATGCATTAAAAAGTACTTACAGTAACCTTTTCTTCTTACAAAACATCTACATACTTCAAATACATTTCTATTTAAAACATTTGAAAAAAAATAAAACCATAAATTCCCTTTCTTACTAATAGATATGAAATGCAAAGGATCACCTGCCTGTAATGTGATGCACAGGCTTTGTTCTGGCAGTCTGCACAGGAATGAAACGAGAACCAAACATCCCTGCACAGCTACGAAGACACAGCAGGAGTTGGGGAAGCTTTACCTTTATAAGATAACAGAATGTGGACCCTTGAAGAGGCAAATGTATCACACTGCAGTGTCTGAAGCATAACTGGCACTGGTAGCACCCCTGCTCTCCTTTGCCAACACTTCTCACTTCTGGCTTGGAATGGAGCATCCATAACGTGAGATAAACATTCAACTACCTTATCCTTTTCCCCCCTTAGGAAAAATACCAGTAAAAGATATCTACTCATTAATTCCCAGTGGTTTTTTTCCTATGTCAGTATTCCATTACTTCCAGTGTCATGACTCCAGCCACATGTTTCAGATTGGCTCTCAGAACAAACAAATAAAAACAAATGCAAAAATAAAAATGACCCAGCTAAAATCCAACTAATGTAAGTGAATTAACCAGTCTTTAACTGCCAGTGGACACTATTCTCCTCAGTGACAGGGAAGGTTCTTGCTGCTTATTACTTAATGAGTAACATACATCTCTTTCAGTGGGAAAGAAGAATATTCCATGCAGTTGCATTAGTCAGTAACTGGAATGCTTTTTGCAATCCAATTGCTGCTTAATTTTGCTTCCAAATAGTGTATCCTCAGATTAGAATGCTAAATTCTTTCACTAACTTAGCTTTTAAGTCAAATGTATTAATACTTGACATCAAACTGAAACTTCACAGCAGAAATAAATTCTGTTGTTTAAAACCTTCATCTAACAAAACAGTAATTATTGCATTTAAACACTCACAGTTGTAAATTACATAAGCTAAAGTTGATGATTTCAGTTTTTTAGTCACTTACTGCTTCTGCTTAGGAAACTATCATCACCTACTGAAGTTACTTGCTGTATCATTCAGTGTTGAAAAACCCAGCTGTGTCCTACAGATGAAAAAACCTTCAGGTGATTATCTTGCCTTCAGAACCATCAATACAAATTTCTAGCACCTTCACCGCTAAAAATGTTAGGGCATAACAACGAATATGGATTCAAGACCAACATAATGGCTTATCAACTACTTACAAGTTATAGTTTATTTCATCTTATTTTCCATATGAAATCCATTTGTTTTAATTTTCCTAAGGTTTTCATACATTTTACAGTCTGCTACATTACTTTTGCCATAAAACTTGGGTTTTGTTTGCTGTGGCATTCACTGGACCTTGATAATTATTAGTGATATTTTAAGGGGTGAATGATAACCAAGGGCCTATTACTGTAGTATGTGAAACAGGCTGCACATCACCAGCTGCTAAAAGCTGACCTGGAGCTGTTGAGATCAATAGGGTTGCATTAGTGTGAGAGGAGAAAGCAGAATGATTAACTGCTGGAGTTAGAAAGAAATTACAGTCAAGTTCCCCCATAGCCAAGTAATTTGATAATGGCTCATCACAGTCTCTGTTGTGTGTTCCCTTGAAATACCTATTGAACAGTTCTGGCACAGCTGGATCTCCAGCATTCTCAACTCCTGTCCCTTTCACCCAGGAGTACAGGAGTAGTTCCACTGTGTCAGTACACCCAGTCCTGTTGCAGCCACAGCATGGATCAGGAAGAGGGTTCTGCCATTTCTTTTTCTGACACAATTTGTGTTAATACTGAGAGTTAGCACAAGTTAATGCTAGATGTGTTTTAACATTCAAAGAATTAGTAGATAGATTTTCAGTCAAGTTAGTTTTGAGGGCAAGTATAACTGCCATAAAATCCAGTTCATTTATGGGATCATGACAAGATTCTCATTCCAATCTATCCAACCATCCAGTATATAAAGCCTTCCAAGCTTAGCACTGCCACAGACAGACAGTTCATTAACAGGAGCTACTGGAGCAGATCTTCACCAATCACATTGGAAAGCCACCCCTCATTAGTTTCATAATTACACTGTATATGTCCCACACACCACATATCATGTTTTTGAGCTATTAAAATATAACCTTCATTTTCTGAAAGGCTAACCACATTCAATCACAGAAGCCAAGAGTAGCACTCTCTTAAACAAATCATAACTCATGGCAGACATTTAAACTGAATTTTATTCTAAATGACACAATCTAGGAAGGTGCAGTATTGCTGATCTTCAGAAGCTGCTTGTTCTTCAGAGATCAGATTTTAATTATGAAGAAAATGACAGTTGTGATGAAGAGGCTGGTAAATGAAATAACTATCTTTTGGTTTGCATGTGGTATTCTAGGCACCATTACTCTCACCAACCCTTGAGAAAAGCCTAAATTGCACTTCAAATCAAAGTCACTTAGACTTTGTATGACCAATGGACCTCCAATAGTACATTTCATAAGCAAAAGGTATTTATAATGTAACTCTGCCAGGATCCTGCATATCTTTATTCCTTTAACAATAAGCCACAGAATTTTCCATTGAAGTACTCTTCACCTAAATATGTAGACATTTATTTGTCCCAGTGAAAAACTCTTCTAATGAAATGTCCTCCACAGATCCAACAGACACCCTCAATGAGATAGGTCCAGCCACAGCATTCAGAAGTCAATGTCTGGAATGCTTCCACACAAAATCCCATACCATCACTCTTCTCCCAGCACCTATTCTGTCTGACAGCTTCTTTTTCCCAGTAATAAGTTTTGAAATTCCTTCACCCTTTCCATCATATTACCCTCAGTACTGTAAATACCATTCTGTACGTACTTGTGCTTTTCTAGTTATTACTAAAAGCACACAAACACCACCAGCAACCCTGCAAGAAGGCAGCCAGCCACCTTCTTGTTCAAGTGCTGGTGTGCAGGGAAGTTCCAGTGTCTGCAATTAGATATTCATAGCAAGGAATGGTACTGAAATTGTCCGTGTATCCTCCCAGCACACCCCAGCAGAGGAATTGAGCCAACGAAAATGGAACCATGAGCACATAGTAAATAACTGCTTTTAATAAGCAATTAATAAGTTTTCTGACAGGTTATTCTATCTGAGAAAAGCATCATCCCCAGTATTTAGCTGAACCATAAAATGTATGCACCAAGTAGTTTCTACTGTAGACTGCAATTAAAATTGTAACCAATAGGAATGTCTGTATTTAGAGGATTCAGGATTTTTAAAAAGCACCTTTTTTTTTTATCATCAAGCTCTTGAGCATTTAAATTTGAAATCTTCTCCACAGAACATAAACCTCACATACAAGGGTATTACTTGTGTCCCCGTCTCTGTTCTTCCCTGTGCTCCCAAAGGCAGCTGTAAACCATTCCCAAAAGATCACAATGTGACTTTGACTGTCCATCATATCTGTTCTCTCAGAGGGGAAGCAGAACAACGCAACACTGCACAACAGTGTTTATGTGAATGGCATAACAGAGAGGTTTGCAAAGGTATGAGACAGTGATTCTTGAAAGCGATTGTTACTGCATCCCAAATTGACAATTTCATGGAAAAAAATTGCATATTTCCATGACCCAAATGAGACAAAACCATTAAACATAAATACAGCCACTACTTTGGCTCTTAAGTGCACCTCAAGATTCTCTAGAAACCCAAAGATGAGAATCTTAATTGTAAATGCCAGACATATTTCCTCTATCAAAGTAAAAACACCACCTTTATCACCTTTTCCATTTACCTCTCCCAACTACAAGTGTATCCAGTCTTATCTGAAACTGCAAATGATTTATTTTCAAAATAACCTATGAGTAAAATATTTCAGTTAGATTTTGTTTCCTTGACTTCCCGTCTTGGTTAATCCAAACTCCCCAGACTCTCTCACAAAATTAAAAAAAATCAAATCCTTCTCAATTATTTTAAAAACTCTACATTTATCATTTCCCACACACCTTTTTTTTTCCTTTATAATTATTCTGTGAAAATACTTTGGGACTACCCTGCAATATGAAAGACTTCCCTTTTAGAAGAACAATGAAAAGGAATTATTGAATCCCTCACTACTCCACAACTGTAAAATGTCATCAGCAATTCTTATAAGATCACCAGCTGTTGAAAATGACTTGACTTTCTACACTGACCTTTAACACTTGTAGTTTGCAAGAGGAACTCTGTACTTTTACATCTGCTTAAAACATATCACAATGAAAATGAGACTAATGTTAAAAATTACCTTGGAGAAATGTGCATTTGTGTGAGTGTGTGTTTAGGTGCCAATAAGCAGTCAACTGCTCATAATACTCATTAAGGCTTCCAGTGAATACTTCACTATCTCTTTTTAACTTTTGATTAAATGCTAAACCCAGGGGAAACTCTACTGTACTTAATCCATATGTTAATATGACATTTAGTGTGACCTTGTTGTCTAACAAAGGATGCCATCAGTACACCATATGGTTGGTGGTACCTGGTCATCAACTTGATATGAAGGACAACAGGACGTACAAAGGATGTAAATGAAAGGTGAGGGAGGATAAAATGGTTATGTGCAAGGGCTGTGTGCAGCCAGCATCCTGCAGTTTTATAGATCCCTTTCCAACAGCACCGTGTTCCCTCTCCTCTACATTCCCAAAGCAATTGGGTTCCCTAACTCCATAGCTATGCTGGACCTGTGCTGAAGATCTGCCTCAGTTCAAGGCTGGAGACAATTATTACCTTGTCTTCACCAATTTGTTTGTCTGTTTGCTGAAACTTGGACAACCTTTTAATGAGTGCCCTGTAAGGAAACAGATCTTGACGCCCAAAGAGGTCTCATGAAAGCAAATAATAAAAAGATGCCAGCACTCTGGTGATGCTTTATCTGTAAGTGAAAGTCATTCAAACATCTCACACGGAAGGTGTAGAAAACAAAACCTTCTCAAAGCGTCTTGAAAGATATCTATTTTGTTCAAATGTTGTGTCTGCCTGTAAAAAAAAATATTACAACAAGGTGTATATGAGCTACTAGTTACCACATTGTACACAAGGATAAAGAAATACTATAATGCAAAGAGAATTTAAGCTAATTTTTATTGCATCCTCTTATTTGTAAATAATCAAGGTGCTTGGTGTATTTATGCCTATTCCTGACACATGTGCTGAGCATAAAAACCCCTCTTGCTTTTACTGGTACAGGGAACTCTCCTCACAAAGTGAGTGATATTACATATTAGAAGACGGGTGTCAGAGAATAGAGGAGATTTTGCCAATCACTATTAACAATTTGTCATATCAGTTTGGAAATACCAAATGTGGCTCCACAAAAATGAGGATTAACTCTTTAACGGGATCCTGCTATCAGACCTGGTATTATCAGACCTATTTATTAGGCCTAAGAAAGACAATGCTGCAGAGTCCAGAGCTGCCAGAAGCAAATGCTGGTCTCAAAACAACAAAACTGAAGGAATAAACAAATTCTTGCCAAATAGGCAGCATCAAACTCCACCTCTTGTAACAGAAAAGATCCTCCTTTTCTCCAGGGTTTCCTAGACAGCTTTGAGAAAAAATGCAGATGAAGCTTTGCAGCAAGAAACCATTCAAGCCACAACCCATCCCTGATCTAGGGCTGCCAAGTAGAGAGATTACACAAGAGGCTTCTAAATAATCAAGAAAAGATGTCAGGTTGAACTTTCTGGTGTTAATGATAGTCACTGTTAATGTCCAGGACAAGAAATTAAACAGAACACGACAAATGCAAATAGCATTAAACCAACAATTAAACAACTTTGAACAGCAATTGGGGAAATCCTAACTTTCTTTTCTGAATGAAGCAAAAAAAAAAAGTAACATTTATTTTAATATTGATATTGCAAATATACTCTGATTACCTCATCACTTTCACTAAATAAATTATAAATCTTTTTATATGTTTATAATATAGAGAAGGCACATAGGTTCCTCACACTTAAAAGCTAGAAGCAAAACAATTTTTTCCAGTTCTTTCACATTTTCCTGCCTTTCCTACCATGCATCCTCATTTTGAATTATGACAAATTTTGTTCTACACAAATTTAGACCTATTCATTCTTGAATTAACCTGTCTTGTCAGCCTGTTGGGAGTCATTTTGTTTGAACATCTGGACCAACCACATGTTTCCTAAGGAAAATAAATCATCATTTATGAGTTATGAGTATTAGCAGAGGGTTGATGAAGATTCGATTGCATGTGTTTAATGCATTATGAGAAAATATTGTAAAAAAGTTGTGTTTGGGAAGTTTTTGGAATAAATGGAAAGAGAGATGCTTCTCTGGGTCTGTAGCAAGGTAGTTTGTAGATTCCCAGTTCAATTGGGTCTGCACTTATTAGAAGTTTAACTAATATTACAGTGCCATCTGTATATAATCAATATTTCATTATTATTTAACACCTCAATTTATCAAAATTAATTTTAAAAAATGTGATGCATACTTGACTAGAGGAGCCTTTTAATGATTTTTCTCTACAAATTAAAGACAGTAGTATTCTGGTTTTAGTGGTTACTGTGATCTCATAGAGCCTTCAGGCATCCTGGACTCTGTATGGGGATTCAGTATTTTGTCCCCACATCCCTCCCTGAAGTATTTTTCTACATGACAGACTGAAAATGGGAGCTATGGAAATCCACTACTCTGATTCTCTGCCACCTGAACATTCAGTAACACACAGAAGTCCTTCCTTTTTGTTAGGCATTAAATCAACATTTCTATAGGAACCTTATCATTTTGTATTCACAATATACATATTTGGCAAGAGCAAGTAATTACGAAACACCCTTAATGTAAGTACTATTTCCCTGCACATAATAAAGGAAAACACAAACAGTTAATTTCAAATGCTTTTTTCCTAAAATTTCACAAATGCAGAGGCAATTATGAACAATAACACAAAGCTTTATCCAGCACTGGTCTTAAAGCCAGAAAACAGGCAAGTAAACTGGAAGAACTAAATGAGGAAAGTTCTGTAAGTATTTATGCAACCTGGACACTTCTCTCCACCTCCTGACATTCCCAAACACAAAGGAAGCTTTTCTATCACCCACCAATGAATTTTTTCATACCTTACTCATTGCTATCCTATCTAAATATTGATCAAATTTAATTATTTTTTCAGATAATAAATTTAACTAACAAATATAAGTTAGGATGGACTGAAAGTTCTACCAAAAAAAAATTCAGGATTTCATTGGTGTAAAAGGATTTTTGCCTCAATGTTCTATTTGCTAGGAACAGTAAAACTGGTCTAAATCTTATCTAACAGTCTGTACAGCAAGTTTTATTTCACTGTATTAGTGAGAGGTTTTAAAGTCTCACCTCCTTGAAGTCTCTGATTGCGTGAAAAGGGTAAATGTTTTGTAAATAAAAACAAACAAACATTAGGGGTGTAGAAGTTAAGGAAAAAGGCTTGAAAGCCAAATAACTTTGGGGAACCCTCCAAAGTACAGTCTTTTTAAATAAAAATCTTCTGTGTACCAACCCAAACTCTTAATTTTCGTGTGCCTGACTATTGCCTTTTTTCTATCCTCACACTGACTATGTCTAATACACATCACAACACTCGCTGCACCTAAATCTTTGGGGCTATCAGAGGGTGTAGAATAAATATTTAATAACAGTGTGCATCATGCACTGCAGACACACATTATTAACTGGATAATAAAAGTCAATTAGAATATCAGTGATTGAACTCAGAGCTAATACATTCCATCTCCTTGTTTGTTGAACTGTTTGAATACCAAGAGAGTTCGTACCATAAAGTTAGAGAGGGAGAACTGGGGTTTCATTCAACATATCTTTCCAAGACAAATTCAGAAATGGCTTTGAATTAATGTGAATCACTGAACTTCTCAGTTTTTTCCATCCACTTCAGTGCATACTTTTCACTATGGGCACTGTCAGACATGGTGTTCTCACGGCAACTTATTGAGGTCAAAGAGCATTCCTTACCTATTTCACCATCCCAGAATTCCACTGTGAGAAGCCTGCAGTCAAAACTGCAATTTACCCTGGCTCTAACTCTCAGCCTGCTTTTGGGAAGAACTGCTTTTCAGAGCAGATACTCACTGAGGGAGGACGTGGATGTGTCAAAAATTTGAATCTGCATCGACCACTGCATTTTTATCCCGGCTCACCCTTTGCCCCAAGCACTTTGTACATACATGTAGCACTACTACTCTGACTGCTTAAAGCCAGCTGTCTAATCTAAGCTTCTGATCTAGGTACTCTGTACTCACCTAGGCTCTCTAGTCACTGCAGAGTCTATTCCTTCCATGTATCTTGGACTCCTGTTGCCAAATTGCTTCTAGAGGTACATGCCTCTCTCCATTGACTCAAGAGGGCAAACTGCAGTGCCAGCTTAGAATAATAACCTGACCAAACGTAAGCAACATAAACACCATCCTCCGTGCCAAACTGAATCATTGTATTCCAAAACATCAAAATACTGGAAAAAAGAAAGCAATTCCAAGAAGACTTATTGTAAATAAAACATACTTGCATTAGAGAGAAATTTAGGTGTACACTGGAAATTTAGACTGTCCTGGATTTGATGCTTCAGGAAAACCATATGCACCATTTTTCAAGAAAATCCTTTCTCTTTATAAAAGAAATTATCAGCGCTGGTGACTGCAGCAGAGTTTGCCCTTTCTAGATATCTGTATTAATTATGTTTTGAAGGTGCTGAATGAATCCATTCTGTGAAATATATATCAGTTAATTAAAAGGTATTTTTCTTCAATCAGGATTATAATTCATGATAAAATAGGAGATTAATGCTTCCTAAGTCAGAAATCCTTTGGGTGAAAATAAAATAGGGTTTGGAATAAACATGCTTTCCAATCGACCTCATTGGTTAAACACTCCTGAAAGGCTTCAGATTTAAACTGAGGGAGTGCAAAGCATGGCATGGAGCTTTTATTATTATCCTCTATCTAACTCAGAAGCCATAGGACAGGTAAACACACGGCATTGTACACCCAAAGAATGAGTTACAAGTCTCCAAACACCACACAATAGCAGGCACGGTGCCTGCAATGCCACAAATGGGGCCACAGAGAAAGAGGAGACTTTAGCGTGGTTTTTATTTCTTAGAGGCAGCAGATCAGGAAACTTATATGTTCACTATCACAGTGAAAAGCCTGTATTAGAAACATCAAGGGCTTCTTAACTTGCATCTTTATGCATACATAAACTGCTCATTTGTGTATGCAATTAAATAAATGTATTTTCTGGATAAATCCAGTCAGGTGAAAAAGCCTCCAAACTGTATAGAAAAAACATGTATTCTCAAGCTGTACAGGGGAAAGCTTAAAGTGACAGGAATTAATAAGTTTCAGTTCACTAACAATGCACCACAGCCCTCTGAAAAATGCCAGTGACACGTAGTAGTATAACTCCTGGAGGTGGGATGAAGGTGGTGAATGTGAGGAATGTGCATTTCCTCAGAGGCTACAAGAGTAGGTGTTATTCCTACTGCGGCAGGACAAGACAAGGGAGAACAAAAAAATCCTCATTCTCTGCTAGGCAAAAGGGCTTCTTGGCTGGTGCAGTGCTGACAAAAGTGTTCTGAACAGCTCATTTCCCCACTTGAGGCAAAGAGAACTACTTGGAGACACCTGCTCTGCACTGTGCTTATTTTTTGCTTCTGAGAGGCCACACAGGGGAATGACAATAATGGAAGTGTGATCAGATTCGGTACAAACCACAGTTCTCTGCATGGATCCATAAATGTTGGGTGAAACAGTAGCTTGGCATAAGCTGTCACTGTTCTAATGCTTTCTAATTAAAGAAGTGCTTTATAGCACATAAGCATTTTCCTCAGACTTTGCAAATGTGTTTATGCCAAGACTTGATTAGGATTTCTGCTGGCCTAGCTCTGTCCATCAGGGTGCTCAGAAGACATGCTCGAGGACTAACCACAAACACAGACTTCTCCTGCAGGCATAGTTACACAGCAAACTGATATTTCCAACAGACTGTTTGGATTCTCTTTTAGGACATGATTTTGCTATAATGATACATGGCACAGCCTTCCTGCATCATCACATTCATTCTGGGACTACTTCTGTGGGCATATAAAAGTCCTGAGATTGTTGTAGCTGTGCTAAAGTACCTTCAAGCTTCCTCAGTTCCTCTCTACCAAAGTCCTAAGGAAAGGAAGTTGCTCAGAATAGGACTCAAAGTCTCACAATGTTCTGTGTAAATGCACTTGTTGGTTGCCATCCTGGGATCCTCATTTACTCCCCATTATCTTCAACCTCAACTATCCTTCCTGACCACAGTTCACCCAGTCCTGTAGTGCAGAGCAATCCAGGCAGCACCAGCATCCCTGTAGAAACCATTCAGACAGCATTAGCATCCCAAAATGGATATTGTTGATTCTCCAAAAGCCAGATCCTCAACAGCTGTTTCTCCTTTGATGTCACCGGAGCTACACTGATTGTTTCACTCAAAGGTTCTAATTAAAATTTTGTTGGCCGTACCCCAAAGGTATTTCCGGCTCACAAAGTGTGAAGCAACTATCAAACACATTCAAACTTTTTATCCTTTGACTATTCTCCTTTTTTTCCCCCCTGTTTTGGGACAAGTAAAAATTCTGAGCCTGTAGATTTTAGGCAATAACTTAAGAGGAAACTGTAGCAGATCTTTCATTTCGAGTTAATCAGATTTAACATTTCTCCCAGAAATGCAGAGCTGCTGATTCCTCCCTACAAAACATCACCACACTTTGAAAAGCCATGAAAAAGTTCTAAGGAACGTCTTCAGCTTCTTACAGATCTGGAAACTTGCACTGTTTCATGCAAAAGCTCATTTTCTACACAGAGTATCCACATTTTCCCAGAACCAGAGCAACCCACATGAAAAAAAGTTACTCAAGTCCAGACAAGCAATGAGATTTGTTCATTTTTAGTTTCTCACATTCTTTCAATAAGTCAGAACTGGATAAAAGGCAAGACCACGTGCACTGTGAGAGCTGGTCTGAATTCCACTGTGATTGGCAGCAATATGACAACTTCAAATTAAAAACTACAGAAAATTTCATCAAAAGTCCTTATTCCATTAGCACTGAAAATCTTGTATATGTGAAATAATTAGAAAGAACAACAATATGGTAAAAGACTTAAGAGGAGACACAGAAAATAAGAAAGTTACAGGTCAGCATTTGAAAAGTGTTTGACAAAAGGCTTATTTATGCACTTACTAGAATAAGTTATGTTTAAATTTAACATTCAGTGTCACTGGAGCAATCTTTATTATCCATCCTCTTACAGTTTTCCTAGCTCTCTCCTCTCATCCTATGACAGTGATTCATTTAGACTATCCTTTATGTTAAGCACAGAGCTCCAAAAATGATCTATGACACACAGGACAGACCCAGTCAGAGCCAAAAAAATTATCATCTTCTAAACTTCACAAAGATGAAACCTTTGTCTACATATTTTTGTGTTGCTCTCTGTCTCCAAGTACCAGTCAGTGTTAAGACTGGAGAGAAGACTGGTTCTAACTCTCTGCCCAAAAACGGGCTTTGTTATTATTTGACCTGCCAGATACCAGCAGGTCAAATAATCAGTAGTATTGTTATTTACACAAGGCTGCATTATAACCAAGTCATGTTTTCTTTCACATAGTTGGGCACAGACTCTATTTGTAATATCATCATCATATTACGTTTCTTTTACTGAACTGCATGTTGACAAAACAACTCACTTGACCATAACAAACAACAAAAAAAATCACTTATGCCATGTGCAAAAGCTCATGACTGTATTTCTGCCAATTGGATAAGCATGACTAAACTCCTAAAACTATTCAGTTAGATCATTTAGGGCTGCCTGGGAATATGTGTTATTAATCTAATTGGTGCACGAATCCTATGCATCAAAACAGAACAGTAACGAAATTAATTTTTAATGCTACACATTGATTATGAAACATCATACAGAAACAGCAAGAGATATACCTCAAAACACATTCTATGAACATATTACTTCACTCAAAACTTAACTTTTAAGGTTTATAATTCACTATGATATTCAATGTTTAAGAAAAATTTAAAATACATCTTTAAAGTATACTGCAGATGTTCTTGGGATTAAACTTGCCTGAAGAAAGCATAACATAAGGACAAACACAGTAGTTCTAAGTATTCAACGACAGCCAGGCACTGTAGTCAGAAGTAGTATTTGTTAACATATGTTAACAATGTAGAAGGTGACACTTAGGTAGAAATCTCTTACCTGCCTTGGTTGAATCTCTCCTGATAAGGTTTGTTCTGTGAGAGATGCAAGTCTTTATGTAAAATCAGAAGCAAAGGTGTGCTTGGCACATCCAGTTTTCAGCAAAGCTCAAGTGTGATGTGTAAGTAATAAATTGGCTTCTCAAAGTAGCTCAGACCATATTAATTGGAAACAGAGTCACTGCTTGCAAGGTTGCTGATGCTGCTCCTTCTGCTTTGTGCCTTTGCAGAGAGCTAATGTATGAATAAGCCAGAGAGCAAATCCCTTTCTCTCTCTTTCTCTCTTTACCTTTCCCTCTTTCTCTTAAATGGTGAGTTAGAGTTCAGTTTATTCTGCAGCCGGTGGCAGAGAACAGGCTGACAGTGTTGCTTCCTCCCCTGCCGAGGCACACTGAATGTGTTGTGAATAAAGACAAAGCCCTCTACCAGTGCACCACATCACTCCGTAGGTAAGAGCTGCAAGGATGTGCTGTGCTGTTCCTCAGCAGGCAGACAAGCCTTAAACGCAGCTGGACAAACTCATCCTGCTTTCCTCACTGGAGACCTGCACCAATAACTTCTCTTGGGGACCACACCTCCCCTGCAAGGGGAACTCCAGCCCTGCAGCTGACACCAGTTCTGCTTTGCCCTCTGGAAATGGCTATCTGTATGGTTTTATTTTTCTACATCATAAAGGGCAATTTCATTCCAGTTTCTCCTTATGGCTAATGGGTAACTAACTGGATAAACTGCCAGCTTTCCATATAGTCAATTATCCCCTGTAAAATCCTTGCTAACTCCTCAGGTTTAGAGTTTGCACTGAAGAAAGGCCTAAAGGATACTTGCTAAAGAGTTTTGCACGTGAATAACAGCTTTCCCCGCTCCTCCTCCATCCCCTTTTCTTTTCCACTAAAAGTAAAAAATTCCAAGGTAAAATTGTTAACTAGTGGAAACTAACAATGGTACCATTGGAAAAATAGAGTGAAGATGACAGTAAACAGAAAGTAAAACTACCTAGCTGCCAAACACTATATAAACTGAATGATTTCAAAAGCCATACTGAATAACTTGAGAAATGTGTTCTGGTTTTAAATTCACAAACAGGGGACTTGAAGCAATTTAAGATAATTATTAATTTCCATGCTCCTGTCTGTGAATACTCAATACTAGCAGGCAGAGTAGTCTTAAAGCAAAGTTATTAAAAAAGAATTGCAATTTATAATATTGCATTTGTCAGATATGCAAACCTTTGTTTTAATACCCAGTATGAAACTCTATCAGCCTCCTTCCTTGATAGCAAAGGCAAAAAAAAAACAAAAAAAAAAAACCAGAAAACAAAACAAAACAAACAAAAACCAAACATAAACCCTTTTTCTTTCAATTTTTCTTTTACATTTATTGAAAATATCCTTCCCCCCCCCCCCCCCCGCTCTCTGCAAACGACAAGAACTTCTTCACCAAATATTCCCACATTAGGGGCTGTGAAATCTGGAAATCTCAAAGCCCCTTAAGCACCAAGATGCTTTGACTGAGGGGAGAAAGGATGCATTTGGGAAGAGAAGACAAGATAAGCAATTCCTGAAAGCATCTCTACTGCCCTGCAAAAGCTGCATAGTTATGGAGTCACAAAACATCACACAGAAACCTTGAAATTGGACAAAACTCTTGACTTCGTAGCAGAAATGGCTCTAGGGTGTCAGATTTTTGTAGCACCGATGGCTAAGGAATGAAGCCACTCCTCTCATGTCCACACAAGAACCTCCACAGCCTTGTCATGGTGCTATAAAGACCATTTATCATACTGAATAAAGACCTCTTTCCAGCAACATGCCCTGCACATTTTTCATTGCAAATGAAAGTAAATCCATTTCCCATCAGTTCCAATCCTGGTCACTGTGAGATTTAGGTTTGACTAGCAGGGAAATTACTGTGAAATTTCAAAACTCTTGTCCAATTTTGTATGGCTTGAAAACATAACAAGCATAAACACTGAAAAATACAATTTGTCCCAGGCTGATATTTACACTGAACCTGATCCAGCTGTCAATCACACTGCCATTGTTTTACTGAACTTTAGTAACAAGAAACAAAAATAATATGTGGCAGCCTGTGCCAGTTTTATGAGTGCATGTAGAGAACAAAGAACATCAGGGACAACACACTTTTTACAATAGTGATCTGCTCATTTTCCCAAGGATGCTACTCCCAAATTTGTTGTGTCTGCTAATGGGAAGCTTGATTTTATGAGGAAATTGCTATTCCTAAGGGAAATATTAAGCAGTTGGCACTCAGCTTTATGTTTAAGAAGTTAAACTGTTAGAGAAGGCTTGAGCATTAACACTGGTACTGAAGCCTCTTTGCATCCTCCTTCTTATGAGCTAAAATCTTGAAGCCTGGATAAGAAATCCTTTGCTTTTCTACAACTGTGTAGCACAGAGGTGTTATGGGATAATACAACAGTAAATTCCTCTGGGAAAAGAAGACACACATACAAACCCCAAATTTTTCTCTAGCACCTCTTAGTGAGTCAAAGGCTGCACAGTGCCCAAATTTCCAAGAGGAGGAGGAAGCTCTCAGCTCTCACTGTCTTCCACAGGAGTGGAGTACTCTGAACATCAGAGCCTTGCTGAGCAATCACAGCCAGAGCAGAAAGAGACCTAAGTCATAAAACACCATTAATCCTGTATTTACATAGTCAGCATCCCAAGGGTTACAGATAAAACTGCAGGAAGAATAAACAAGATATTATTAAAACATAACCACTACTCTAGAATTTAGTCCAGGCTTCCATTATTTTATAATGTTTCCAGTTTTTTATTCTAGTACTAATATTTGAGTTCAAAAATAAAATGTATCAAATCCAGTGGCACAGGAAAACAGAAAAGAATTCAAACTCCTCCTAGAGTTTCTCATTCTGTATGACTTGCTAAAGGGAATAAATCCATTATATACTATAGAGCTAAGCGTCCAGTCCTGTTCAGCATAAATGCCCTATTTGTGAATATTCAGAGCCATAAAATTATGGGCAAAAAAATTTTCAAGCAAAGAAGCCATCACCAATACAAGAAGCATTTCACTGTAGAAATATTTTTGGCAGCCATTGGAAGAAGCTCTTCTAATAATCCATCCAATAATTCATTGCAAAATAACTAATGTACAATTATTAAACAAAGGGAGGATTCCCTTTAAGAAAGCAAGTAATGTAGAGAAGGAATAGAAAAAATTCTATGCAAGTTCAGTTGCCAAAGAAAGAGCAACCAACTTAATACTCACAAACTAACCTACTTGTACTAAAGAAAATAATAAAAAAACCCTAACAAAAACAGAAACTAAAGACCACTTAAATGAGTTCCATGTTGAGGTCAGCCATGTCATAAATTCTGTGAGTTTGAGAGCACCACAGTTTTCTCCTGTAAAAATTGGAGTAGTTTTGCCAAAATATTGTGCACTGCTGTCTGATCTGCCCCATCCCTTACTGTGACTTGTGTATCTCAAGATTTTAGAGCCATGAGATACAGCTTCTTCCACTTGCAAGGCATTGTTTGAATCTGAAATACTTCAGTGGAATTAAAATCACTATTAAGTCATTGTAGTGTAAGGAAAAAATTACCTTGATGACCTACATTGCAAAGGAGATACTGAAGTTACACCTGTGGAGAATTAGTGAACAAAACCAACTACTTAAATTAAATTTTAGCAATTAGTTGTTTTTAAACGGTAGAGAAGAAGGGGTTCTGTTGGGTTTTGGTTTTTTGCCTTTATTTCTAACTGAGTGGGCCATGTCACCTTAAAATTTGAATAGCATTCAGCTGATGGTGAGAATGGACAACTGGTCAAAGGAAATTGAGACAAGGCACCTCAAACTGGCAAACCTGATAACCTTAATGAATAGGTGGTGCTAAAATATCACCTCTGTCACTGACCTATTTTTTCATATCACAAACAAGATCATACTTTTTACCTTTTGAAGTTTGCCCGTGATGGGCAGGCAGTGTGACAATAAACAGGGATGCTTCCAAATCCCCACGCTGGATATATCATTTATTTCTAATCACATGCTCTCACATGAAAGAATGATGTTGCATATATTAATTGCATATTCCATTAGATCTTCATCTACTGCAGCACTGTGGCCCCTACCAGTTCTTTAGTATTCCTGCATTTATAAATGTAGAATGTTTCTTTACAATTATTCTTTGACTTGTACATCACTATCATGTAGAAGAGAGTGTGTGAGTAAGAACAGGGCAGAAGGTAAGGAATAGACTCCTACTTATTGCTAGTTAAGGTACCACCAGCTGTTTTGCCAGACTCTGATCTGTGCTGCCTCCATATCAATTCAGGAGCTAATTAACTGACTCCATGCGATTTCTGACAGGTGTGAGTAATAAACCGATTCATGTGTTGATGACAAAAAGGCTTGACAGTCCTCCAAACTGTCAGAGCTGAAGAGTTACTAAAAATGAAGTCAAACTCAGGATAGAAGGAAAGGAAGGTATTGCCACAGGAAATGTCTCTGGGTCAGGTGATGCAGCCACCAACCTTACCATCACAGCTGCAGAACTGCAAATAATACTTAAGACTCAGCATTCCTGAGTAACCAAACCAGCTACCTGGAAAAGCTTGAAGTTTCAAGGACCAGATTAAACCATATCCATTGTTTCCCAGAGATGGTTTAAAAACAAACAAACAAACAAAACAAAACGAACAAAAAACACACGATCAAATGAAACAAAAAAACTATTTATTCAAGATGCAGATTTTTCCCTTTTTTCTGGATTATGCAGATCTCAAATGCTGGAAATCCTCTCATTGAGGACTTGGGGTGCTCTGTACCAGTCAGGGCTATTGCTACATTTAGTCACTGCCTGGACCAAGTCAGACAGTGCTCAGGAGCAGCTTTAATTTCCTCTTTTCACAATCCCTTTTTTCCCCTGTTCATTAATAGATCTTTTAGTCCTTTTCATAAGCATAAAGGTCATTCTTCAGCAAAGTAGAAAACACAACCAACGCACAAACTTTTGTCAGATTTTTTGTTAGATTTGTAAGGGATACGAGATATAGTTGGATGGCAGAGTCTTAAATTGTTAGTTTAGGAATGACTGCCTGTCTACACATAAAGAGTGAGACAAAATTCTGGCCAAACCCTGCATTCTTTTTGTACATGCAATACTCAGTGGCTTAAAAGGTTATTTGGATGGATGAAGAACAAGTAATAAGTCCTTTCTTTTGCACGTTCACTGATCCATACAACCTATTGTATCTGTCCTTTCAAACACTGCTTTATAACTCAATATTTTTCATTTACAGCACAGTAAGTTTTTCATAAGCCAAGGGGTATTAAACTACCAACCAAGTGCATTTCCACAGTCAAAAGCATAACAACTGTCTAAATTATGCTTGGTATACTTCAAATATTAAAGTATCCAATTTGAATGATAGCCTGAAAATCACTAGGGATGGAAATTCTGAAGTCTAGTCTCGAGAAAGTTGACAACAACATTCTCTACACAGGATACTAGTTTTTCAGCATAAAGGAAGGCAAATACATTAGGTATAATAAAATGTTCCTTAATGAAAAAAGACAGAAATTTGTCATATTCTTTTGTGATGTTCCCTTTTAATAATGAACAATGAATTTGACAGAAAAAAGAGAATGTGTCAGGGGAGAAACACTATGCAAGTAAATTTTTACAATTACGTAGGTCGTCAGATAACATTGTAACAGCCTGGTTATTCCTAGAGCATAAGAGACACAAAATCAAGATCAATTCTGCCTTTGAGCTACTGGGATCCTTCACATGCATGAAATGCTAAATGCCCTCATTATACATCATTATTTCATTACTATCTAAATCATCTGTGTATTAGCTCAGATAACTATGCACCCAGGGGAGTGCTGTAGCTTTTGGGGGCTTCAGACATTTCATACTGGAAATAAAAAAGTGAAAGAAAAGCAGTAGACTTGTACCTGAATATCTGCAAAGAGAATAAGAAAACGGTGTATGCAAAAGTGTTGCCTTTAGTCTGAAAATGCAAATAAACCAATTCCCCTTGTTCATAAAGCAAGATAGAGATGGAGATTAATTTGCAGCTCCAAACTTCAAGTGACTTTGGCACATCTAAAATTAAGGACAATTCAGAATCAGAAGTCTGTACAATGAAAGAGGAAGAAAATTAGCCATAAAAGCTCAACTATTGGAAGAGTGTGTGTAAAACTCTACAGCAAAGGAAAGCAAAGATAAAATACTCAGTATCTTCATGGAACTGGATATCCTGTCCAGGAAGCTTGTGTAATTCAAGGGAAAAATAAACACTTTAAAAGAATGATGTGTAACCTTATCTGAGGCAATTTAACACGTCTCCTTTACAGCATTTAGAAAGTGAAATTCAAAGGTGCCCAGACATAATCTCAGCAGAGAATGGGTCTGAAAGGCATCCTTCCTGTGGAATTCTGCAGTGGCCCAAGATATCTTAGAGAGGTGCATCAGCATTAGTTAATCTGGCCATTAAACTTTAGAGTTATCCACTTCTGAATAGCTCTGCTCTTTAGGTGATGTAATAAATCAAACCATGCCACGTTAATGGAAAGCTAATGATAGCAGGTTAACCCATTTTTTCCACCTGGATTTCACTGCTACTTGTGTCTAATCAGTCTGTCAGCTCTAGCCATTACCCAGGAGATGAATCCAGTCATTTGGACAGTCCATCTCTGGTCTCAGCCTTTGATTAGTTTTCAGTACCTTCTATAGAGCTTCCCAATTTTATCACCAGTAGGATATACTGAAGTCCATCCCTCAATTTAGCAAAGGGTAGCATCAAAACAACTAATCTTGGGTCTCTAGCAAACAATTTATCACGTTCAGCCTAGTTGGCAAACAATTTCTCAAAACTCCTCCAGTGTTTTAGGCTAAATCAGGCGTCGTCAAACTACGGCCCGCGGGCCAGAACCGACCTCCGAAGCTGCCAAACCCGGCCGGCACCGCCTTCCCCACCGCCATGACTTAATCCGCGCCTCGTTCTCCACCTGCCTCCAGGGAGCACCTCTCGGATACAAACCGGCCCGTGACCAGTCTGTGGGAAGTGAAACCGGCCCCCAGCCTGAAAAGTTTGACGGCCCTTGGGCTAAATGCAAGCTTTGCAAACTAACCAGTCAGCTGTTTCTATGCACAGGTCAATAGGGGCAGAGGAATTTTTTAACATGCCTGTTTCCCTAACTCTCTTACTGGTTTGTTTTTCTTTTTCCCTAGGAAGAACTTTGGCTGAAAACTGATGAACAGCAAGTTTAAGGAGCAAGACACTGGGTGGATATTTCATTGCTGCCCAGGGCCAACCCACTACAGGCTTGGAAGTTCACAAATGGAAATAGCAATTCTTTCTCCTACATGTAAGTAGTAAGGAGCCAACATAGCGAAGAATCAGTGTTATCCCATATCTCTTATCCAATAGACACATCTGTCTGACACCTTTGTGCTGAATTTTGAACTAGAACCACCAAGCATGATAAGAAAATTGATTTTTCTTAACAGTCTTTTAGAAAGTCACATTTGATCCACCCAGAAACGTCCAAATTGCAACACTTGATGAGTTAGCCAATCTTTCCTTAAGAAATTATTGATGTGGGTTATCCAGTCAGGAATTTTCCTCCTGATTACAGTGGGAGCTTCAAGAATTTTGAGTCTTTGACTGTCAGGCTTCAAACTCATATCCTCTGGAAAGTGACAGGCACTATTTACACCATTTTCTTTTTCTTTCTTTGTTATTTTCAGCTGATAGGATTCATCTTAATTTAATCTCCTACTGATGAGGTTCAACAGTAGGATATACGGGTGGATAGATTACAGATTGGTCCTGATGCTCTTCATCACATACAGTTGTTTATTCAATGAAGTAGATTCAGTAAAACCATGACAATTTTAACCAGAAGCCTTTAAAAATAAAAAAAAAAAAAAAAAAAAAAAAAAAGAAAAAAAATTATATGAACTTGTTTTTCCTTCCCCTCCACCCCCAATAAAAAGGTTTGGTTTCACTTTTCCTAGCTATAGGTGATTTCACAAATTCATTGAATTTACAAAATGACTTGACCATGCCTAGAAAGGCATATGAAGAAAAAGGAACACTTTTTCTCACCTTGCATACGCAGCACTTCCCTGTGCAGAGGCCACCAGAATCCAGGGAACATGACTGACTGAAGGAGCACAAGTTGCTTCTGCTGCTTTCCCTCACTGAGAAGGGCAGAGGCAGCAACAGCTGAAGCTTGCTCAGTCTACGACTGCAAAGCAACTTGGCTCCAGACAGCAGTGAAAATGTGGATTTTTTTCTTTCATTGGAAATAAAATGTTTTGGAGCAGATTACGGTGGGTGTATGGTATATACATTTATCTACTGCAAGAACACAGCAGCAGGAGAGCTGAATGTCTTTACTCTCGTCAGCTTTCCTGAAATGCAAAACCATTGCCACATTGGATGAGGGAAGAGGAACCCCCCAAGAACCTGGGGTGTAACACAGCCAGTAACTGCACAGGCCTAAGGTGCATAAAGAATGGCGTGGGTGGGGGACAACTGACAACACCTCGCTGTGCAGATGATTCTGAGAAACACTCTCATGGATTGAAACAGCTCAGCCAGCACAGCATGGGCAGCATGGCATCTCTGTGGTTGGTGTTTAATCTTTGTTTCCATGTTTTACTTCGATGTAAGATGGTCTGATGGCATCAAAGAGCAGACCCTGCCACCTCCTCTGGCTTTAGCTCTGAGTGTCAGAGGGGACATGACGCAGGGAAGAAGATGCAAGGGTCTATTGTCTCACTCGCAGTTCTTTAGATTTCTTTGAGACACTCTCTCATGAAGCGCAGTTCTAGCCTTTTTTCAGAGAAGGCAGAATCACAGTAAGAGAAAAAGATAACTCCTGAATATTTTCTCACCAGATGAGAGGAGGTGTCAAGAGGTGAGGCTGACTCAAGCCCCTACTCGGCTGTAGCAAACACACCAGAAATTATTCCATTCTTTTGCACACTCCAGGAGCTGGAAAACAGCTGTATTTTACCAGCATTCTGGCCTCAACATCTGTCACACATAAATACATAACAGCACCTACATTCATAATCATAAAAGTAAAAACTGACATGCTTTTAATTGCCTTGTTTTCAGTTTTTTATATTGTCTAACTTGAGCTCTTTGCAGTCATGTTCATTTACAGGAACCTGCCCCTCAGGGAATTTATCAGAAAAATTACCTCCCTAGTAGGATTATCAGATGCTGACACTGGAATCTGCAAAACTAAACTTCTGGGAATAAAAATAAATCAAATGTGGACCCCTAATGGTTGGCTTTGGAAAGTGGGAAGAACAAGGATGCAGAGAGTAGTGGAGAGCCACTAGGATGAGATGTGGAACTGAGAAGAAACTGGAGGGTTTGAGTTAAACTTCAGAGTTAAGAAAAAGTTGTGCAAGGGAACAAAACTGAGGAGATACGAACTGACGGATGAAATCAACTTTGGCAAAAGGAGGTAGGACAAGGATATGAGAGAGACTTTGAGGATGAGAGTACAAAGCAAAAGCCCTGGCAAAAGATCTGTCCCTCACTGTCAGAAACCACCTGTGAAAGCCACTGCTGTAACTGGATTGTTGTGCAAATGCATAACTGCACATTAGAGTCTTCAAATTTTTCTTGTCCTTTTGAATGCACAGGACAAACCTGCTTTGGGTTTCTGTCAGAAAGTTGTGAGAAAATAACAGATTTATTAGGTCAGATGAAAAATGCAATCTGGTATCCCGTCTCAGCATGGAGAACATTTTATAAGTGTGGGAAAAGTATAAAATCAGCAAATATAGATAATACTTCTGCAAGTATAATGTCCCAACTTCCTGAGCTAGAGTTTGCATCTGCATCATTGTGTTCAATAGCCCTTGATGGGTCCATGATTTTCTCTAATTGCTAAATTCTCTCTTTATACTTTGGATATATATAAAATCCTGAGTTACACACTTGAATTATGCATGGCATGTAAAACACAGCATTTTGGTTTAAATTTGCTTTATAAGAGAGTTTCAGTCGTTGCCCACTGGCTCTTCTGTTACAAGAGGTGATGAATAATCAGTCCTTATTTGCATTCATTTAGAGACCTTTATTGTGTGCTTGGCTCAGTTGTTCCTTTCCAAGTTCTAGTCCATTTAACTTTTCCACACAAGGAATTCATCCCAATCTTCTTGTCAATAATATGATTCTTCTCCACCTCTTTTCCAGGTCTTAAATATTCTTGCCAAATTAAAGAGGGACACCACCTTCTGAAAACATATCTGCCCTTTTCAGTTATTTTTGCAATTAGGTGGGCACTTTTGCAGAATCATCCACATTTGCCCAAGATGTCCCTGAATACTGTAGTGAAAACTACAGCATTTCTGAAGTTGCATTCAGGTATCATTTCAGAATTAACAACACTTCAATTTATCTGTCATTTTTTGCACAGTGACTCATGGCAGCAAGGTCTAGTTTCGCTGTTACTGTTATTTTATAATTTCTGAACTTTACACCTTGTTATTTGTTCCATGAACATGTAGAACAAAGATGCCTTTAAAGATTTTTACAAGACTCCATCTGAAATCTCCCTCATGTGTCCCTAGACATCACCGCAATAACTCTTCTGACATTATTTGATTTAAAGCATATAATAAGAAATCTTATAAGCTTTGGAGAAATCTACAACAGCCAAGTCATTCCTAACCACATGTCTTCTGGCTGCTTCAAAAAAATCCTAATGTATTTATAATCATGATTTACTTCAACAAATCTAGGTGAACTCCTTTCCATTACTACTAATTTTGCCCCTCATTATAGCTTTTTAGTACAGAAAACTTACTTAAGGATTACATACAGAGTCCTTTCTAATTTATTTTTTTTTGCAAAAGCTGAAGAGTGTGGAATAAAAAGGATGGAGATAGCAGGTAAAAGAGGATGGTCTCATGCCCAAGAAAAACAAGCACTGCCCTGAGGAACTGAGATCTTTTTCCTTTTCTGACAGTTTATACACAACGTTGGTGGAATTTGTTCAATTTGTTCAAACAGTTCAGAAACTGCACAATTCACCTGAAGAGTTTTGCCCTCATGGAAATAGTTCAACACTCAACTTCTAAGCACATTGTCTCTTACTCACAGGTGTATCAAAGATGATGGGAGATGAGTATCAAATGTATAAATTGCTATGAAATGCTAAATACCTTTTGCAGACAGAAGAAAGGTGAAAAAAGTCTATAATAGAACACCCATAGTGAGTTCTGGCCTTAATCTCTCTGTACTTCCATTCCCATCTCAAAAGACAGATAACACTAATACCATTCATCTCAAAACTGTTTTATGCAAGTTCATTAATGCTTTTGAAGCACTCACATACCTTACTGATAAATATGAGGAAGACCATTTAAAAGCCCATGAGAAAATTAATAACTGACTTGGGAGCTGGGTTTGTGCAGAGGGCAACAAATACGACACGGGACACAAACTGAACTTTAAGGACAAAAAGAAACATACAGCAAAAACTTGATCTTCTGTTTTGCTCACTAAATGAAATGGGTCTGTAAAAGAAGTAACACAGCACTACAGGCCTTAGAATTTCTAAAGAAAAGATGTACAACACTAGTTCAGACACAGGAATTTTTGAAGGCTGGATTAAAAGGCAAGCAGTGATGTCCCCAGAACGTAATTTTGCAGAAACATAATGCACAAAGTGTACACCCCTCCTTCTAATTGCAATGTTCATTTTACAAGTGCAGATAGATGAATGCAGTGTCATACTAATTTTTTTTAGGACAAATATTGGAGTCTGACTCATTAATCAGATGAAACTTTCACTGGATCTGAGCTGACTCTTTGCTTCTACAGCCTGCAGTATGCAGCCTGTCCTGTGCTAGTTTTCTTTTGTGTCATATTTCCCAAGGACATGGAGACACAATTTATACAGTAGAGAATTACACATAGTTTTTATCAATTCAAGCATTTTGAATAGATAATTCTTTGCTCTACTCCCAAGATATTATTAAACTTCTAATTGTTACATTTGCAATTCTTTCAGCTGGACATACCTTCAGTTTAGCTGCTATGTAACAAATGAGGCACACTCACTGCCCACCACATTTTTGCCTACTGAGAGAAGTCAGGAGCTTGTTTGTGCTTTTTTAGGAAGCTTTTCATAAAGGGCAGGAAGCATCACACACATCTGCCCGTGCCCAATGTTCCTGTTGTTCTTTCAGCAGGTGCTTCACATACTTCCTTTCATACCTGACTAGGTTTGCTGGCTGTTGAGCACTCACAATCAGGGCTTTGTCTTTACCCTATCATTTTTGTGAAGCCCTGTGGCTGTTGTAATAAAAGAAAGAATATGTGTTGAACAGAATTATTTAGCCAAGCAGAAGAAAACAGCTGGTTTCAAGCATTTGCAAGAAAAACAAGGAGGATGAAATTTATTTTAAAAACTCCAAAAATTTGACAAGAGATGCAACAATCACCTCCCTGTCATTGCACACTTCAATGGAGACCTGTATTTTATTTTTAGTTCTACAAGAGCAGTTTGAACCTGTAGGCAGGAGAGTGTCACTGCAGCATTTTCAAACTTGCCTGTGAGGAGGATTTCACTTTACCATGCATTGACTTAATATGCAGGAACATAAATGAACCTTCCCACTTCTTACTGTAGAACTCCAGCTACAAGGGCAGGTATCCAGCAAGAAAGATAAAAAGAATAACTACTTAGATAATTGCTAGAAAAAGGCAGCACCTTCAAAAAGTGGAATTAAGACTTTCAGATCAGGACCAAGAACTCTCTTCTACAAACAGGAGCTGAACACAACGTGATGTGAACATTATCAGGTCATCAATCACCCAAGAAAGAACTCTTCAAAGAGCTCCAGCTCTCACCAGAGCACAAACATGATAGAGAGAATAACTGCATAAACTCCTTCTGAATTAAAGCTGAGCATTGCATCATCCAACTAATAACTTAGTGAGAAATTAAAAATCTGCCTGAAAATTTTCAAGACAAAGTACTGATCCCACAGGTGACTTACAAACCATTCTGAAATTCTATTTTGAAATACCAAAGAGACAAATTTCAGGGTCTTTGCTCACACCAGTCGTGCTTTGTGATCTCAAAAAATTCCCTTCAGTGCATTTAGTAAAGTAATAGATCAAGTGCAACACAAATACCAAACACTGCAATCCCAGTGGAAGACAGACCTCTATTGTCTGACCCACCAATGGGACACAGATAAGATGTACTAATGTTATTTCATAGCTGTGGGCAGTATCCCTGACTGCAAATGATATTGCTACATATTTCATCCACACAGAAAATTTTAATTTCTTTCAAAAAAGAAAGAAGTAAATTTTCTTGAATGCAGTCACCTAAATTTAAGACACAGAGATAGATGCCTAAAGTGGAAATCAGCAGACACCATCAATTGTTTAAATTGTCTTCTGAACACTTTGTGGCAGTCAAATAAATCCTTATTGCTAACTGTCAACCCAACACACTCAGTGTTTGATGTTCCAAACTTTATCATGGCTCCAGGTAAGTGCTACCAACAGGGGTATAATAAGAGAACCTTAAGAGTGAAGCATCTGTTCATAAAGGTTCCACATAGAAGCTTCTCCTTAAAATGTCTTCAAAGCAGTCCTGCTCTCCTTACTCAAACACAGCACTCCCAGTCAGCTGCAGATGAAGTCAGGGTGCATCACATGGGAACAGGGACAAAGGGAGCATGATCCCTATCACCAGATCAATATAACAGAGAGGGTAAACAGCACAATCCAAGTATTTCACTTCTGATTTGTAACCATTTTCTTCAACTCACCAGGAGAGATTATATACGCACACATGCAAGGCAAGAGGGAACAAATGGTTTCATTTAGCAGATTCTGTTGACATTTTGAGCTTACAACATATTTTTTAATCTAGGCTTTTTTTTAAAAAAAAAACATTCAAGAGGTCAACCAAGAACTCTTTGCATCCTGCTCACTGTCATTGTTTTCAGCTGTTTAAAAGGAAAAGAAAATATCCTATGCCTGACAATCTAATTTTCCATTCAAACTGAATGGTGGTATTGAGCAGCACTGCTGTTCCTGTCAATCACCCTCTCTAACCTGAAGAAAGGCAAAAGTTACTGACTGACACCAAGGAAAATCAAAGGGCTTTGGGAGTTGAAACTATCAAATTAGTGTCAATTTGAGGCATTTCTAAGAAGCAGGCAAAGGAAAAAAAAAAAAAGGCAACCAACCAAAGCACTCAAGATTACCTGCCTTCATTTTAGATGTGGCCCACAGCAAACTTCTAATCATAGGCATTGCCTGTCAGCTCCAAGGACACATTATGTCAAAATCCACATCCTTCTTTAATTATACTAGTGAATAATCTTGCCTCACTTGAGCTTAAAAAGACAGGGATTTAAATATCTTATTTTCTGAAATAAATATTTCTTTTCTGACAGAGGACGATGAGTCAGTTCCTGAAGTGTCTTGTCTTTCTTCAATAGGTACTTGCCTACCTATCATTCATCTTTTCAGTAACTCAGTTTGTGAATCTCCAGGGACAGTGACAAACCAATTCTTCTAAGTTTAGCCAAATAAATGTAGCCAATAAAGGACAAATATGGTATTTGTTATTTTATACATAAATGTTCTGCATATAAACCCATAAACTCTAAAATTGATAAAACAGTTTAATCCAATCCTCCTGAAATAACATGTGCTTCATCCCTCATATGTCCTGTCCCTGTTTGTAAGTTTACTATTTATTATTTTAAAGTGTCAGCTTGTCTTGTCAATGCTGATTGTCAGAATCAACTGTGAAATTCCTGCAGCATCTTCTCACTCACCACTTCAGTCTGTTTTGTGAAGTTTAAGTTACTCAGAGACTATCTGTGGCCCAAACTGCCGTCATTAGTCAGCTGATTTGGTGCAGGGTGGATCAAATGCCTGGCTGCAGGAACAGCTCTGACTCATCCAGTCCTTGGAGCAACGGGGTTCAACTGCAGAGCTGATGTGACACTCAGTCTCTGAGCGTTGGACCTCACTGCTTTTTGCAGCAATTCTCCAGCAGCTGCTGAGTGTCCTATGGCACACAAGATTTCTCTAAAAAAGAATGCTTTTCATTCTGTCAAAAGAGACAAAAATGTGCATTCTAGACATCCCACTAACAGGATATTTCTACTCAAGTTTCTTAGCTCTGTGTTTCAAGTCTTCCACCTGATCTTGGCCCTCCAAGACTTGCAGTATGGAAGGGTTTTGTATACCCTTAGTCTGCAACTGTCCCCACAATATCTACCCAGTTCAGCCAAGGGACTGAAAATTATTATTTGTTCCTCTAGATGACTAAGTGGAGAATGAAGCCAGTGGTATTATCTGTCATTTATTGCCTCATATGGTTTACACTTAACATTATTTCTTGGTGCCCATTTCAGTGATTGATTCAATTAGAAGCATGTGCTCTGGAGCACTCTTTCTGACAAGCATATTACTGTATGAACTCAGCAACATCTACCAAGAAATTGCCTATGTGAGAAGAAACAGCAAAGCCATGAACACACACACAAAGCCAGGAATTTTAAATCTTATTGAATCAGTTATGCTACCTTTAAATACATATTCATGAAAACATCTGCAGGTGCTGTCAAAGCCTCATAGAAGAAATTTAGAAAGTTGTGTTGCTTTTTTTTTTTTTTTACTGATTATGAGGCATGTAGATTTGAAAATGCTGGGAAATGTAAGGAGATAAACACAGTGAAGTGAAAAGAAAATGGTAAATCTCTTCCTAGGGCAAACTGAGTGAGGCTGCTGAATTTCACTGCACCTTTCCCAACCCTTTTTCTGACCCTTACACAAAAGACACACCTGAGGAATAGCCACCAAATTGTCTACCTGGACACGCTGTGACTTTTGTTTTTGTGAGGCTAGAATTTTATTTTTATCAATGTAGTGTCTATCATGTGAATAATGTTAGTGTTATTGACCACAGGAATAATATGTGGCTTGTTTGTTTCTAAAAGATAATCCTTATGGTGAGAGAGTCACAATCTAAACATAAATGCTACATCTTTCACCTGTTTTTCCCACTGGAAGGTATACACTGCTCTTAAGTGTCAACAGAACAAACGAATTAAACAGATGGCAGAAGCATGACCTACTCAAATGGACCAATACAGTTAAAAGACGCTAAAAAATGAAGATAATAAACACTATACAAGAACTGAGGTGGAAATTTGTACTTTCCCACTGCACTGCCTATGCTACTCACTTCTTATCCTTCTTAGGCTCCCCTCCCTATATATTCTGCCATCTGATTGCAGAGCAAGGGTGTTCTGAGTGGCACTTAAACAGTGACCTGGTGAAATGCAAGCAGCCTCTATATTTATACCTGTACTTGCCCAGAGAGGTATTCACCAACCCTTCACTCCAGCTAATCCCTGCCATCCACTACAGTAGTAGTAGTAGACAAAACCTTGTAATTCTTTGTCATCATCTCTTTCTCAATATCAAAGCTAGGGAACCTGAGAAAAATTCAGCAAAGGAACAAGAAACAAGTCATTTCTAAATCACAAATACTCACACACAGAGACCCTCCTTCCCTAAATTCAGAACCAGTGCTGAACAAGTCACTGCAGTTATCCATAGTTAAATGGCTACCTGTACAGGCAAAATACCAGCTCTATAATTCCTGCTCTAACTAGTCTAAAACAATTTAAATGCAGCATTTCTCTTAGGAAGAGCAAATAAATATAGTTTTTCCATGCTCTTAAAAGTATGGAAAAGAAAATTCCCAAAAGTAAAGACTAAAGCAAAGGTGTTCACTCCCCCCTCCCCTTTGAAATCTATCAGACAGCATAATACTCCCCCTGCAGCCTAAAGTTTAACCTACAGGGGACTTTCTTCACAGTATTATAAATTACATTTATCAGTGTGATTCCTGACCTGCAAGGCAGATTAAAATTAAATGTTTCCAAAGCTCACATTAATTAGGACTAGAGATGCCTCCACAACTTGTGATTTAGCAAACATTTTGTACCTCCAAATAAAGTGTGTGTGTGTGGAATATTATGTTTAGGCAAGATATTTTACCTGTCTGACAATACAGGTGGATCTGTATTAAGTGCCATCTTCTCAGAAATTGGGAGCAAGTCATGCCCTGGTGTTCTTTGTTTCTTTGGAAACAGAAAGAGAAAACCTGCTCCTTTTCTAAAATAAGGTTGGGGTCTAGAAGCCTGCTCATGGCTACAGGGGAGTGTGGGCAGCAATAAATATTATGGACTTGTTTAGGGAGCCTGTGTATATCTGGTATTTTTCAGAAGAAGACTTGCATGTCCTAAGAAATAATTATTATCTGGCAAAGCACCTACCAGGCAAATTCTCAGGTAGAGACAGTTGTAACAAAACCCTAGGAACAAGCTATGAAGGGTAGGTGGCAACGATTTTTTGTGGTAAACTAAGATAAGCACCATTAAAAACAAGTTCCTGGGCCAGAGAAAAATGGCTATGGGAGAGAAGAATAAGAGGAAAGGTGCAACAAAAGCTCACATTTCACTTTATTCCCTGCCCTAAGCACTACCACAACCAAAAGTTGCGGGCACTGCTTGACTACATCATTCACCAACAGCATTTGTATTTTACACAGAGGCAGCTGCCATTGTGTTATGTTTTTTAAACCCCCTTCCTGGAAAACAACATGCAGAATGGAGGACCTTCACCTGTCATCTACTCCATTGCTGTCTGCCTTGAAATTCTACAAGCAGAAGGCCACTGAGTATCAGGTGCAGAGCTGAATCAGCAGAGGAACTCGGCAGTGCACACCCCAGAAGGCAAACTGGAGTCAGCAATTCAGTCTTTTAAAATATGGATGTTCTTAAGTCTAATTACCACAGCTCAGTGGCTTAAATAAAGTGATCCAATAGGTTCAGACCTGTTTTCCCCTCCCAGTATGTGGAACAGCTTCATGCTCAATTTTTATCCTCATGAATGAATTTCAACATGATTTGTCTGCTGGCATGCAGAAGTGATTTTTATGACAAGTCTGTGGAACAAAAACCTGAAGTTTCTGTCAGCTTCATTGGCACTGGATTCTTGAAAACTCCTGAATCTCACCAGTGCTCATGCTGCATATTAATAAAGATAAAGGAGGTTTAATACTGGAGGGATGGAAACATCCACAAATATCAGTCAAAAGGAATGGGATCCACCAGATATCATTTTTACTTCTTGAGCAAATCACTTGTCTTTTTCTTGATCTCCCCATCTTTCAAACCATCTGTTTACTCAGATTTGAAATACACTGTACATGCACATATTTGTCTAAATAATTGAGCAGAACTACTTAACTGAATAATCACGATTCATATACATTACCTATTTTACTTAATCCTTTAAACCTATCATATCTACTATTCTAAACAGCAGATATATAGTAATATAATAAATTGGCATCAAAACTAGCTGCTAGAAGTCTTCAATACTTAGTTGGAAGTTAAATCAGTCTGCGGATGTAGGGAATACAAAAAGTATTAATGATATCAGTAATCCATAAGATTTAAAGAGCCTGTTTCCAGCTATTTTTTTATATTTTTCAGAAGGGCAACCAAATAGTGAATTTCTTACATTCCTTGAAAGAAAAATTAACCAGCAAAAATCAAAATGCAACAAACGAATCTGATTTGACTCCATTAAGATACAGGACATGTGGATTGGTGCCTTTTCTGAAGCTGAAGATATCTGCTCAGTATGTATTTTCTCTTTCTCAACCTTTCACCTCATCATCAGAAATCACTTCTCTGTGAAGGCTTTGGGGAATAAGAAAATCAGTGCACAAGGCCAGTGTCTCACATGTAGGATTGATTTACATCCTCTGCTTTGCATGTTGGCTCCATTAATTGATACAGTACTGGGTAATAACAATCCACTAATAACTCTGAATGTGGTTTTAATGGAAATGTGGAAAGCATTACACTAATAAAAAGAAATGGAACAAGATTTATGCAGTAACAATAAATATTAAAAGGAAAGAAGAATTGAAGACCCAGTTATGATCCTGATGATTCAGTATCAATTTCTTCCTTTTTTTTTATGAGATCAGTTTTAACATGCCATTTGAGATACACATATATTCCTGTGCAACGCCAGCCACACACCATGCACCTTTTCCACCTTTTTTCCACCAATTATTAGAGTCAATTCTGACTGCAAACTTCTAAAATATCTAGGGGGCTTTATTTCTAATTTTTTTTCACTCATTTGAATATGATCAAAATAATCATCAAAGCTTTAACCTCTTGTTAAGAAAGTAATGGCAGCACTTCTTCATGCTTCTGTCAGATGACTAAGTATTTTAAAAAATAAATAATCTGTTAGTTTCAGTTAGTTTAGAAGTACTAACAACTACTTTTTATTTCTTACCTTCCTCCAGATTCTACTGAAGCATCTGAACAAGTCTATTCTTTATATATAAACACATCAGAAAAGTAACATTCTGGAATAAACTGACAGAGAAATGAGGCAGAAGTACCATGATAAAGGTCATGAAACAAGTCACTGGGAAATCAGAAAATCAGGCCACATTTGCAGATCTAGTTTTCCAGCTGGCATATGCAAGCACAGCTCCAAGGGAAGTGTAACCCCAGCTGAGATGTTACCTCCCCTGAATTAACAATTTAACCCTACTCTCTACTGAATAATTGTGTAAGATATGTAAATGAAATGTGTGTCATGCTATCAAGTGTTACACCATCCACTAGGCATAATTTGAAGTGTCTTGATTTTTAACATACTGCGGTCTTCTCTCAGGACTGGAAATGTGAAAAATGGAGAAAAGGGATTAATATTGCCATAAGGAAAAAATGAATTAACCTGAAGCCCAACACAGAGTCAAAGCCTAATTTGAAAATTACTGCACTAGTCATTCTAAGAAAAAATACTGTATTTCAAACAACTGGTTATACATTGGAATATTGATACAGCTGCTGGGTAGAACCTCAGCAACTGCCCATGTAGTCCTGGATTTTATTTCCCATTGTGGTATTTAAGGTGAAGTGATAAGACAACATATACATCACAATTACAGAAAGATCCAACAACACAAGGAATTTCAATGTAATTATCACTATCGGTAGTTGGTAAGCTTGAACCTAACAAATGGAACTGTAGAATGCTACCTCATATCTATCCTTTCTCAAATTTTACATACTTTAGACTTAATGATACATTGTGTCAGAGAATTCCATCAATTAATTCTAAATACAATAGTTTGGTAATCACCTTGTCACAAAAAAAGCATGTGGTAAAGTCAAAATTAACTTAAACACAGCAAGTGCAAGCACCACTGTGAAGATGTGAGCTACTTTCTAAATGCAAATCAAGTTCAGAATATTTAGTTTAAAAAAAATAAAAATCAATGGCTAAAATATAGTGTGGATGGGCTACCCTAGATGCTGTTACACTAAGCAGAACACAGATCAACCCAGATATTGAATAAATTGTAAGATTTTTCCAATATGTTATTGCAGAAAGGGTAATTCAAGTACACTATTTACAGGGAAATCAATAATAAACCATTCATTTGAGAAAAATCTTTTCCATCAAAATGAGAAATGTATGACTTGAAATAAATTTAAGAAGTTTCTTATTTCTTTCTTTATCCTCCTTCTCTATTTTTCAGTCCAGGGAAGGCCAATTCTCAATGACAGACAATGAAATTTCTGTATTGATAAGGAGAAAAAATAACCTGTTCTCCTTCACTGTATTTGCGTAATTACACTGTATTTTTATCCAGAAAGTCAGTATATTGCTCAAATGTAATTGCTTGTGTGCCTGTATGTTTGTTTATATTTATTAGACTCCCTGATAGAAATGCATTAGGTGAAGTAATAACAGTACAAAAAAAAAAAAAGAAAAAAGCAGCCCCAAAAACATGATTCTCTGCAATAATGATATTTAAAGGGTTGAAGGAAGTGACTGTTCCCATCTTCTGAGCCCTCAGAAGGACACACCTGGAGAACTGTCTCTTTTTGGGTCCCCCAGCACAAGACAGATGCTGAGAAACTGAGTGTGGGAAGAGAGCACATAAGATGCTTACATGAGGGATCCAGATTCATGGAGCTCACAGAAAAGAAGAACCTGCAGGTGTGCAGCAAAACAGTGAGGAAGGGAAATTCCTACTGGATATTGGAGAAAAAAAATCATAATGAGGATGTCCAAGCACTTGGACAGATTGTCCAGACCCTGAAGAACACGAGACACCCTAAAGGGTGGTCCACAGGAAAACAGGTTATCAAGTTCAAAAAATTAGGAAAACAAGATGTCAAGTTAATGAAAGAGAAACATTCCACGGACAAAACCCAAATGACCACTGCCAGACTGAGGATATAACTGCACAAAACCCACTCCTGAACTGTGCAAATAACTTCCTTTTTTCAAACTGGATAAGCACAGCAGACCACTCTGATACCCTGTACTCTACTGCTCTGCTGTAAATAACATTTTACTAACGTTAAAGAGTAAAAACATTTCTAATATTTGCTCCATGTACTTGGTTGATTCTGGTTTCTTGGCCCCAAGGACTGGCTGTAAAATCTGGATGAAACAGGCTTCACAATACCTTTGTGAGACACATATGAAATACTGTCCAAAATTAACAGATGGTCCAACTAAAGAATAGAGATTAAATACTGTTAAGTTGATCATAATATGAAGTAGAGCTGAGCAAGATATTTTACCAGAGGAGATGCAAACCCAGATGGTAACTTTTTTTTTTAAACAAATTTATGTTTCAACACATCAAATTAGGTGGTAGAACTCAAACTTTCAAATAAAAAAATCATTTAAGATTTGAAGAAAAAAAAACCACCAACTGATTAACTGTTCTACCTGACAATTTTTGCCATAACACTGTATCTTATTTTTGAAGAGAATAAAGGAAGCATAACTTCCATATGTAAGGAAAAAAAAATTCTTGGTGAGAAAGCAGGAAAAACATCTTTTGGGGGCCAAGCTTTATCTTCATTTGGCAACATATTTGTTCTGACCAAGCACTTTTACTTATTCTCACAGAATTTCACTATGAAGACAATAAAGCACCATCTCTCTGTACATTACAATAAAATTTAAAATATTGTGTCTTACCTAACGAGGAGTTCTACAGATCTGAAAAGGTGTGATGAAGATGTAATAAGATGCAAGTTTAAAAAAATAAAAAAAATTATCAAGATAACCTTTTCTGATTCAGACATAGATCAGGACCTTTTCAAGGATAAAGGCTATAAGTACATATTTTAATTTTAAAAATAAAAAAATAATTAAAAATAAAATAAAATTAAAAAAACCACAAGAGGCAATTGAAGTGTTACTTGCCTTTTGAAGCAAAGATGTGATCATAGTCTTCCCAGCCTGCCTTTCAAGCTTATTTTGATTTACAAACACCCCTGGGTTTGTGCAATCTGATTAATGGTTTACATGTAGATGCATTATCCTCTTGCCAGCAACTGCCTTTACCCAACTACTTATGATTCCTCCTGACTTGGAACTGAGCTGAGGGTTTGCTGCCTTAAAGCAGCACCCTGCTCAGCACACAGGCTTCTGCATGAGCCCCCTTTCACCCTTCAGTTCCACCACCCACACGCTGGTTATAGATGGGCTTTAGCCCTGAAGTAACCAGGAGCTGGCTGTTGTCTTTCAGCTGTTTAATCACCTACAGTTACAGCAGCCATTCCATTAAAAAATAGCAGACTTAGGATAAAAAAACATGTCTAGTCAGGTTACAATAAAATGAAACACTGAATTCCTGGCTATTTTGTACAACTGTATGAAAATTAGAGGCAAATTTATATGGCTTGCTGAGAAAAGCTGTTATGTATCAGTGAAAAAGAAGTATTTCCTTGTTCATATATTTCTTTTTTAAAAAATTCTGGATTTAATTCCCAATTTGATGCAGGTGCCCTTGAAAGAAATTTTTTAACCTCACCTATGAAACTTGAATTCTAAGCTACATCTTGTGCAACCACTCCTGATTATGCAGGACATAAACATGATAAAATATCACTGGATGGAATTATAGTGCCTTACATTATTTTAGGTTTGGAATCAAATCCATATTTTAATTGTACATTTAATTCAGACTGATTCATGCAGAAATCTATTGACTTTTGTATTCCTTGCTTTGGTCACCGTTTTCTTCATGCTTCACTCAGGAAACACAGGTGAACATGATTTCAGGGCTGCTATGGTTAAAACACTTACAGATATTGGAATAATTTTACTCTTATACTGCTGATCGTTGTAGGCATTTGATCATCATCTCCCTTTTGTAATACTGCAATCAACATGCAATATCCTAATGGTCTAATTAAACAATGACTACTCAGGCAGGAGGCTTCCTGGGAATTAATGACCTCTTGGGAGGAGCTGATGTCCCAAAACATAGCCTGGGGTCATTAACTGCATTTGTTTATTAATCTTTAGGAAATGGTCCATGATGAGATTGCTACCTCTATTACAAGATGGAAGGATTAAATATATAGATATTTTAAGTTTCTCATATTTTAACTAGCAAATGTCAGGCATTTCTAGAGGATTTAATGAGCCATACAACTCTCTAAATTGTGCTTCATTCGTTTGTAATTTGGGATTTTAGAACAGGAAGTATAAAAACTTGCATTATTAAAACTTCAAGATGAGAAAATGAAAATATCCAAAATCTGAATAAAGATGTTGTGGTTGAGCACCAAAGAACCACAGGAGCATATGCAGATGGGTGTTCAGGTAAAGAGGATTACTAACAATAATTTGCTTCTGGTGGTACACAAAGACTACAAAACCAGATAAGGAGACCTGAAGGAGTATTTTCATGACCCTCAAACCTCACCTTCCTGTATCAGGGCTAAGCAGCCTTAATTTATTGTTTCTAAGTCCCACGAGGGTCACCTTCATCACTGAATTAACTTATTTACACTGAGTTTGGAGTTTCAGCTTGATTTGGAAGTTATGAACATTTACAGGATGTATATCCTGGCGGGGCGAAGGCAGTGAAAACATGGAGTGTTTTTAACCCTGTGAGAACATGGGGTTTTATCCCCCCCGAGTTTGCAAGATAAGTGGTTCTTCCAATTTTTCAAAATAAGATACCAGAATTCCCACTGAAAAGCAAGTTATAATTTCCAAAACACTTTTACTGCACTGGACATGAAGCATCAAAAATTCCTGCTGAATAGCAAATCCAAAGTGTAATGTTAAACAACTCAGATGATGCTTCATTTAAACTTTATTTTAAATAACACAGATGTATCTTGCAATTTAGAATGCCAAGTCTTAGTTCAAAGTTCTTAGCCACACAATTCTGAGTTTAAAAGCCCAATTTCTCAGCCTAACCCAAACCAGCAGTTATCAGATATTGGTGTGAAGGCTGAAATCTTGAAACTATAGATTACTGACACTGCAGGGGGAGGGGTGTCTCAGGGTTTGAGACAGGTTTGAGGATTCTGGACCATAAATCATTTTTCATTATGAACTCCAGGAAGGAAGAGGAGTTGGCTGAATCTTCTATGCAAGTAGATTTACTGCTAGAGAAGCATTCCTAAATAACATGTTCATTTTACCAATATTAAAACCAACAAATTTTGAGCAGCAATATCAATAACATCATTAATATCAGACCTTCATATAAAAAGCCTATTTTGACAGTTAATCAAACAAACATCAACGATGTGAAGGTATTCTGCCAGTGGGCTGGGCATCCACTTTTTTTCTGATAAATAAAGGCTTGATCCAAAGTCACTGAAATTAAATAGACTACTTCTCCAAAAGTGTTTTTTTGATTATGATATTAAATGAGAATAACATTCAAGAAGCGAGTCTTTTACCTCAGAGCACTAAATTATTACAGCTAAAAGGAGGATGTTTTCTGTGTATTGGGTTTCCAATGTAAAAGTGCCAAACACCCTCTTGCTCAACACATAGGGAAAAGAATAGCATTATTTTAGACAGGAGAATAAAGGGAAGATAAGATCCATGTAATCAATACGGTCACAACACTGCTGGCAGTTCCTTTTCTCTCCATTGTTCTTGTGTCAGACACCTTCTGACATGCTAACAATGCTCTTGGTTACAATGTGGGGGAGAAAATCCCTTATTCAGAGTTGCATATTTTACTGTGTAATATAATATCTTGGTAGAAGAGGAAAAATTAAGACTAGAATTGAGGATGAGGAGACCTCAGCAGTCTACAACTTCTTCTTGAGGGAAAAAGGAGAGGCAGGGACTGATCTCCTCTGTGGGGATAGTGGCAGGACCTGAGGAAACAGCCTTAAGTTTTGTCAGGGGAGGGTTAGGTTGGATATCAGGGAAAGGTTCTTCGCCCAGAGGGTGGTTGGGCACTGAACAGGCTCCCCAGGACAGTGGGCACAGCAACAAGGCTGACAGAGCTCAAGAAGCATTTGGATGATCCTCTGGGGCACAGGGTGTGACTGTTGGGGATGGTTCTGTGCAGGGCCACGATTTGGACTCAATGATCCTTGTGGGTCCCTTCCAACTCAGTATATTCTGTGATTCTCTGAATTGTCACTGGAGATTTACGTAGCTTGGTGACAAGAACAGGCAAGAGGTTATTACACACCACCAACACAGCCTCCCACTGACGTCTTACATACATTTCCCAGCTTGCATAAAGTGTGTGCTCCTGGTTTTTAGCCATAGCACTTAACTTGCAGCCATGAGCAGAGACTTTTAGAGGTAGTTGCCAATCCTGTATTACAAAGCAAACACTGTTCTATGAGGCTCAGAAGGATCACAACTATTATGTGTTTTGTAGTTTGCTGCAAACCTGGAAATACTCCAGTTTTTCCAACACTGCAGTTGATTTTTCAAAGATGCCTGGCTGCTTACTTGAATTAAAGTGAACTTTACAAAATATCACTGAAAAGCACCATAAAAAAGCAGAATTATTTGGATCTTAGCCTACTGAATGCTAGCTGATCTCTCTAAATCTCAGCACTTTTACAGTTGCCTAATAGCATAGCAAAAGCACAGCATTAACAAAGAAGATTGTACACTTTGAACCATTCTATTTAACTAATAAAACAAAGGAAATTAGCAAAGCATAACTAGCTCCTGCCTTACTCGAGGTAAGAAAAGGCAATGAAAAGCTATTATTTCAAATGTGGAAAATCGAACGGGTGATTTTACAACACATCAGATGACATCATTACTCTCCCCAGATAAATGTCTAAGTATTTGCCACATTAATGAGCCACAGGATAAAAATGCTTCTTTGAGCTCTACAAAAGAGCTCTTTGAGCTCTATGGAAAGATCAATACAGGGAAGAGATGCTATAAAGTCTCTTTTGTTCATTTCTGGAGAACCAGTCAATTGTCTTAGGAAGAACAAGAGTCAAACTCTGACAAAAGAGCCTCACACAAGCTTACAACCACAACAAACACTGCAAGTACATTACTGGTATTGCACATTTATCAGGAAAACTGTTCTGGATATCTAATATCAGAAATTATGAAAAGAGACACAACTGCTTACAAATCTTTCTTTTTAAGTTGTGTCTTCTGTAACAACCTAATGTGAAATTTTCTCTGTTAAAAAATTGTCATGTCTCACTCTAATGATAAAAGTGAATATATTAATGCTTCAGAGCTATTAAAGAGTCTCCTAACATTTCACAATGGTAGTGATAAAGTCTTGGGAAGCAATAGCTTAGATGAATTACTGGGAATGTAGTTTTCCCTATATAAGGGGCTTTCCAAGAAAATTGTTTTGGAGATTTTATTCACATTCTTCATATTCAACTGTATGTGTATTTTAAGTCAATTTTTTTTTCTAGGGGTGAAGAAAGCTGGGATTCTGCCCTAAGAACTGACACAAGAGATGTAAGAAGGAAAAAAATATATAAAAGACTACAAAAGACACAACTGTGTTGACCTGAAGAGGATACAGAACCAGCAATAGTAAGAAATGAGGGGCTGTGTTGGCAAGGATTGGTCTTTTTCAACACTACTCTGTAGTCACCCTCCAGCCATGGAACTACCAAGAAAAGCTGGGATGCACTCCATGCTTGTTCTTAACATTAGTAATGGGCAAAAGATGAAATTATTCTGTCCATTTTCTTTCTTTTGTAGCCTTTCAAAACTAGAAAAACAGGCATTAAAAAATAAATCCCAGAAGGGACTTACAGGTTCTATATACATAGTTCCTCAATAATCCCTGTCCTGAAATGATTAAAATACAAACACAGCAAGTCAACACTCAACAAAATCAATGGGATTATTCAGCCAGCTCGCTCTCAACCAAATCAAATAGTTTCAATTTACAGCCATGAAGGAACTGCCCCAGGTGAGTGTGACGAAAATGAGTAAGTGCCACTGCTTCCCTTTAGTGTCTGTTAACAAAACATCTCCCTTTTTTCCCTGGCCTTGTGAGCTAGCCAAGCAAAACCAGAGATGGGCCTGCTGTTCACATTTTTAGTATGCTCAAAAGAAAGAGCTGTGTTTGCTGTGCCATAACTCACACCCAGGCACGGGCTCAGCATTATCAATAACACAGTTCAGGTGCATAATTTTTTCAGTTCTCTGCTAATAAAAGCTAATCTGATTCTAAAGAGTGGTTTAAAATCAGACTGAAAACAAGTCAATTTAATCAACTGTAACCACCTTCAGAAAACATGAGGATGTTTCACTGGCATTATTATTTTTTGAATTGAAATGGACACAGTTGATACTGCTTATCTTAAATGATGTTTTGTATCCTCTCTGAGGCTACAGAAAAGGTTTATTGTTAAACTGTTGTGCTTATTCTTCTTTATTAATCCACCCTCATTTGCTTTTTTCCAAGTGCAATAATGCTTTTGATTTCAAGGGTCACATTCAAATGCCACTATCCCAAGGACTAAATGGAGAACATTTAAGCACAGGCCAGCATCTCACCAGGATTTGCAGAACCTTCTGTAAAGTAAATAAGGCCCTTGTGGCTTATCAGACGTTGGTGTGTTCAGCTTCCTAAACTAAGAGAATTGAGGGGATTAGTTAGAGGAGACATGAAACGTACCTAATTGATTCCCCAGATCCCTGCAGATTATATGGTATGTTAGGAACAGCAAGAAACTGTGACTGAAATAAAAAATACATACCTACAGCAATGAGCCTGAAAAATGCAGCCTTTTGTCCTTTACTTCAGTGTTAGTGATATATTAATAAAAGCTATTACATGTTACAGTTTTTTTCATTATATAACAAGTTTCCTCATGCCACACTTTTTTTTTTTAAATATATATTTAATACATATCTGAGAATTCCAAGTCTCTACATCTCTGACAAGCAGAAGAGAAAAGTAATGTTGGGAAATGGGTATTATTTATCCTTGTAGATTTGTGAGGGGTTAGCTTTGTTCTGTTTGCTTCTCCTCTCTACCATGTTCTGTTTTTCTCTGACTCTTGATCCATTGCATAAAATATCAACAAGATAAGAATTCATATGCTGCTCTTGGTGACAGAGATATGACCTTGGAAAAACTCAGGGGAGCCTAAAAGTCTTCTGGATTTAAGTAAGGACAAGAATAAAGCAGAAGTAAACTTGATTTCAGGGAGAAAAGAGGGAAAAGGTAAATAAAGATGACTAGTTCCAACAAAAGAAAAATGAAGGCAGTTTCAACTTGTCTGAAATGAATTTTATATTTTATTTCCTTTCTATCCCACTTTGGAAGAAGGACCTTAGTTGCCTCTACATATTCTCTCTTATAGCAGGGAAGAAAAACAAATGTGCTGCTTATGGAGCACATGACAACTTTTCAAAAATGATCTTCGAGAGAAGACTACAGAAACATTTCTCTGAATACATGTCTGCAGAGTTCTGCTGTTTTATATCTTTTCAAACCACATAAACTAAAACTGTATGTTTCTGCAGCTCTGGGCAGTTTTATAGAAACATTTGCCACGTGCTTTTGCCTTTGTTCTCACTACAGATTCCCTGTGTTTTATATAAATAAATACCTTTCTTTGTTTTTCCATCCTGTTTTGTGGTGCTCTCACATGCTCTCATCCATGGAATTGAATATCTGCTGAAGATGAAGGTTATTTTTCTGTTGGAGCCCTGTATAGTACCACTGCCAGTAAGTAGAAAAATTTAAAAGTAGAATTTCAAAGAAAGGGGTCTTAACTAAAGAGGAACTGAAGAGCCAAAGAGGAACTTCTGCACTTCTCTCAGCAACAAACTATGGTACAGCACGGAGAAGGGATGAAGAACATAAAAACCTGTCATAAACAGACAGAAAATCAAGTGGTTTTTTGTACATTCTGTAAACAAGAAAGGTGGTCTGAATTGACCACAGAGAAGGGCAGACAGGAATTCAACAAAACCACTATTTTGTGAAAATCACTCAACTACATCAGTCCCCAGAAGACAAAAGGATACAATTTGCAACCCATCAATCATTTGCCATAATAATGGAAGTAAATACATCATAATAGAGGGATGTCACTGGATCAATGTCTCCTATTTTCAAAATAAACATTTTGGGGATTGCTCCAGTATTTATTGTCCATAAAACAGATAATTGTAAAATAAATAACTGGTTTTACTGCAGTATTCAAGTGGCAGCAGGAAACCACTGCTTGGTGACATTTTATTTCAACAGCATTATCTCAAATAACAACAAAAAAATTAATTTAAAAAAGGCTAATTAGTTGTGGATCTATCACACACTCCATTTACCCTACCCTACCTACCAGTGGCCCTCTAAGAGCCACTGACTGACAAATAACGTCATTTTAAGGGAAAAAAGACTGTAAATTAGTACTAAGCAATTGTCTTCATCTGCAGATTTCTGGACTCATATAAGACCCACACACTTCTTAAACATATCTAAAAATGTACCACTAATAAGCTACTTATATTTGCCCCTCAAATGAAAGCTTACTGTGAAGTAGAAAGGTATCTTTTGGAGACATTTTTCATAAGGATGATGAAGTATTTGATTACAGATGACAACAAAAATACCAAAACCACATACCATTGAAAATCCTGACATAGTTTCCTTTCACTAGTACTGCTATAATTCAGTAGTTTCAGTCCCTTGAAATGAATGCCCACATTGTCTCCATTTTTGTGAAATACTGAATTACCTAATTGTTTTCCCAGTTTGATGCCTGAATAAACTGAGAACTAATCTGTGGGTAAATTAATTGAAAAGTGGCACATGCTATTTGATTTCACATGCTATTCACAACTTTAATCTTCTGGAACATCCAAAGACAAATTCGTAACTCAAACTGAAACTCAATGCATCTCAAAAAGTCCAAATAACTTAGCTATCATGCCTAAGCCTGTAGATAAGAAGGAAAAGTATGTGTGATCCTGCCTATAACCACCTCTTGCCAGTGGCAGACAGAAACCTTAAAAGATTGATCCTACGTGGGAGATGGTGTTGTCAGTCAAATTCCTCAGAAATGGAACCCTCAGATTTGGTTTGTTCCAGTTTAGGGTAGAAGCCTGAATCCTGTGCTGTAATTCAGGTCTTGACAGGTAATGTCTTTGAGTTCACCTTTAGTTTGGTTGCTTTAAGGTAGTGCTGCTCATGTAATGAGACAGGCTGGTGATTTCATACATCTCTAGCTCCTCTCCATTAACTGTTTGCAGAAACTTGTTTAAGCATCTGCTCAGGTCTCATAAAGCACCTCAAGACATACCAGGTTGAGCCAACCATCTCCTAGAAATCTGCATAATAAATTAACAGTGCAAATGTTTCCAAAGGGAAACATATGTAGTATGACCAAAGTATTATGCAAATGTTGTTTTTACAATGATTTAGCCCTGCCATAATATCTTATGCCATTATACAAGCAGTGCATTAAGCCATGTCATTGCTGACAAAAGCAGGCAGGAGCTGGACCAGACATCCTGCAGCCTCAGCCTGAATGTATGGATGCCTTGGGGGCACACTACCTATTAATTTAAAATTCTGAAACTAATTATGTATGTCAGGGTGACCTCTTTCTAATCTACATTCATCACAGAACACAAGCCTTCTGTCTCTGTTGTTCCCATAATAAAATAGCTGCTGATAGACTTATATAATTGACTGTATCTGAAGTGGACTCATACCACAGTGCTACACTCAAATTGTATGTAATCCCAGCTGAATAAAGATAAGCAAAAATAATCCAGCTATCTCAAGTAATTAACTTCTAAGGTTTCATAGTAACACTGGGGAAAAAATATTACCCATGATCTTAAAAACAACGTATCAGAGTATATAAAAGTTGCACTCATTGCTGAGTTACCAAGAAATTATTTAAAAATGTATGTAGAATAAGATGTAGCCACTTCTATTTATTTATCCCACATATAGCTTGACATGTTCAAGACACTTTGATGAAATACTCCCCTATACCTACAAAGGCCCTTGAACTTGACACTGGGATTTTTAGAGATGCCTAAAAGAATTAAGTACCCAATTCTCATTAAATTCTAAAGGACATAATACCTAATTCTCATTGAATTTTAAAGGAAACAGAGAAGAGCATGCATGGCAGAACATGTATCTTCTCCTGGACCTCTGCCCACACAAAAATCGAAAAACAGGAAAAAAGGAGCTGCTGTTGCCTTCTCCAGCCTAAATTGAAGAAGTCCTCAGAGTTGCTCTTAAATCCCATTGCTTTAAGAGAGTTCAGACTTACAAACAGTCCATTTATATGCTCAGCTTTGAATACTAACAAGATGAAATCCCAATATCCTTAAGTTCCCTCTTCTTTGGCATCGTGATTTCCAGTGTGGCTTGTAATCAAGGGAATTCCAAATGGCTTGAAAATATTTTAAGCAGTGCTCCTGAAAGCCTCGAGCCCTGCAGATCTCCTCCCTTTTGAGCAGCCCCACAATCTCAAGCCAAGAGACTCAGCCACATGTAAGCTTTTATAGGATCATGTTTCTGCTGAAGAGCTTTAACACCCCAAACAACATCACTGTATTGCACATGTGAACAGCAAGATGAAACTGAAAAAACATCATTAAAGAGAAACTGATCTCTGGAACATCCCAGCCCAACAAGCACATGTACTCCAAGGAGACACCTAAGCTGTAGTAGAGACAGGTACAGAATGCAATAAGTAATCAAAAAAGCAAACTTTGTAATAATAATATAAGAAGACATGACAGATACATCTTTTTTGAAGCATGTTGAATTTCTAGCGTTCAGAAACAGAGAGTCTGCTGAGGCAAGAATTCATCAGTTCTTCCTCTTAGAAAGCAATTATGAGTACAGCTACACTACAGAAAACTGGAATAGCACATTAAAAGATGTGAACAAGATCCAGCTTAAAAGTCAAAAGTACATTTATACTTGGAAATTAATATTAATTTCTATTACCAGGAGTGCATCAGATGTCTTAAAAATCACAAAAGCACTCTGTTCTGTATAAATGAGCTGCAATGATATGGTAAATGCAGTAACAAGCCTGTGTGATATTATACTATAAATATTTGATTTAATCAGTTACAAACATTAACATTTAATCATCAGTTAAAAACATTAACATTTTCACTAAAGAGGTCATTGTGAGCTCCTATGATAAATATCTGAGTTATAACTGTAAACCAGCTACAAACCAGCTTGAACCAAACCTTTCCCTTCTATGTGTAACTTATTTACCAAATCAATTCTGCTAGGCAGTAACTCAGTTTGTCTCCTATTTGTAGCCTGATTTTTCCCAAAACTTGTTTATGCTAATAATTAAATATTCAGATTTCTTTTTTCACTGGAATACACTCATTTGAACAGTGCAGTGCTCCATCAGAATCCATCTCCTCTGGAAATGACAGACACTCTACTTTTGAAATGCTTCATGCTTCTCTACAAGAGGCCCTTCTAGAAAAGCATGTTTTTTGGCTCCAGGAAAATGTAGCTGGATGAAGTTGTATGGAATCTGACACAGAGCACACCAGACAGTGTAACAGTCAGCCTTGGGAATCCTGTGATTATAAATCCCATAGGTCTAAGGACCTACATAAGCCACTTCAGGAAAAGATGAGGGGGTTTTGACCTCAACTTCTCTAATGGATTCACACACATGTCCTTTCCAAATAAAGCATTCCCCTGAACACATTTCTTATATGGGAGAACAAGCACATGGCACCTTCTGCACCACTAGTGGGATCCAAATACTGTGGTAACGGATGCACTGTAAGGATAGGACAGAATAAGCACAGAACATCTTCCTATAGTCCTCAAAACCTGATAAAACAGTGCTTTACAAATAAGGTTACTTTTCACACAGTTTAGCTGCATATTTTGCCTATTTGAAATGTAAGTCACTAGCCTTCTAAGAAAACATGAATTGATTATGTTGACTGAAAAATGCTCGTGAACTTAACTGAATGCAAAGCCAAGCTCCTGCAACAATACTACTAAACGGGACTAATGAATCTCAGTTTACAAAATTCCCCACTGAGCTTCAGAAAAAAAACATAAAAGACAACTTCTTTGCCAAAGACTGGTATTATGCCCTCCCTGAAAGGAGTTTCTCTGTAGAAGTCACTTTTGATATTTCATACTTAGTGGTCTCCACAAAATTCAAAAAACATACCATTTCAGGAAGCATTCACAAAATATCAACTACTACAATAACTGAGAAAGTATATCTTCAAAAGACCAGCCAGCTTATCTAATGCCTACTGTTTATATTCTTCGTGTTCTTATTATAGGTTCCACAAAAGGAGGCATTTCTTTGTGAGACTGCAGTACTTAGTTTTTTATACTTCCTACATACAAATTTACTCTTTTCTCAAGGCACAGTTTTACCTTTCTCTGTCTATTTGCTTGGGGGGGGGGTAAATTTCTTAAAAATTTCCACGTAGAACAACACATTTTCATTTCTTTCATTACTGACAGAAACATTTCTAAGGAAAGATGCAAGAAAATGATCCACAAGTCTGGGATGGATTTTTGAAGTCACGGATAGAGGGCAGAAAGCTACAACTAGCTTCCAAAGTCTGTCACAAGAACTTCTTCAACAGCTGTTCATGAATTTTCTGTAGCACCTCCTCTACAGCATTTGCACTTCTTTTGTTGCAAATTTCTTTACTAAGAACCACATACCTATCTATTCCTCCATTAGGAAGTGAGGGATGATTCCTGAAGTAATTACCATTACAGTCCTTCACAAAAAAAAAAAAAAAAAAAAAAAAAAAAAAAAAAGGGGATTTTGTCTTTTTCTTAGAATGGATAGTGTTTTACAAGTTATGTAACTTTATTTAAACCCTTGCAAGTGGAAATCTTTTCATCTCCTACAGGCAAAGACTGTTTCTACCTTTTTCTTTCAGTGTCAGAGGAAGGGCTTTTCCACATGGCCATTTGTTGCAGCCAGGCATAACTCTGGGCTTGTCAGAGAAGAGTGGAAAGCCTTGCAGGACATCACAGCTAATCCATGGCTGATCCAGCTCCATCAATAACTTACATCTCCTACTGTACAGAGCCAATGCCATGCTCAGTGGATACTTGGGGTTGTCTCACAGAAGACTGTGGAGTGATGTTTAAAGTTTTGCTAAGTTTGAACTGTTTGGCGAAAACTGATCTCACCAAACGTCTGCCCTGACTTACTTCTGTTTATTTGTTAACTTATTTAGTACCAGGCAAAATAGTATCCCATGGCTGGAGATCACACTGTTACAGGAACCGTGTCAGTACTGACGCTGAAACAAATGTGCTGTCTTTATGCTAAGAAGCTTCAGAAGTGCCTGTAGGTTTCACGGTGATTACTAAAAAATCCATTGCACAGGCTTGAAAGGTAAAAACACCTTTCCCAGATCTTCGTTCGCGAAGACTGGCCACTTACCCCTCCATGAATGCACACAAGGAGCTGGTTTACTACCGGGATTTCATCATTTCCACTTGACTTTGCACCCAGTGATTACAGTGTGTCTGTACACCTCACACTGTGTACAGTGGACACCAAGGCCATCAAACCTCACATCTTAATAAATCGAAAGAAATGCCAGTACTTTGAAACAATGCAAAACCTTCGTATCACTAATAAGTTATGGAAAATATTTAGTACATATTGTAGGCAACCTGTATGCTAATGCAGTAATTATACTGCACCCTGTACTTTTTAAATTTGCATTTTCTGCTGTAGGGGCTTGGTGTAAGAGCTAGTTTGAAGGAAACTTTATTTTTATCAATTCTTCCAAGACAGAGTGAGCCATTAAAAAATAATTTGTTGAGCTAATTTAAAGTGATTTGAGTAGACTTGTAAGTCATCTGGCAGTAGATTATTTTTATTTTTTTTTTTAATAATTTGATTTTTTAAGATCCCCCAAACAATATATTTTTTCTTGTAATCCACTATTTGCGATTCTGGGTGGACCACATTATAAATGTAGCAATAATCACACTTTTGGAATAGCCTGCTCACACAATATAGTACAGGTAGGAGCACAGGAAAATAGGTCACTAGAGCTTATCAATGTGCAGCTGTCAAACCTTTTATTCATCTCAAGGTTTGGTGGTTTCTGGACAAATGCACTATGATTGAAATCCCATTGCAGAAGTAAAGCTTTCAAGGTGAAATAGTATTTCATTATCATGAAAGAAAAGAAGAAGAAATGTCTGCAGTAGGAGACTGTCCCAGCAATATGTTGACTGGCAATTCTGTAACATTGTTAAGTGTAAATAGAAAGGTGTTCATTGCTGTCTTTCCCTTTCCTTCCGATGCCCATTCCTTTCCTTTTCTTTCTCTGCACTCTTGCAGCAAACAGAAGTTATAAACAAAACATGCTCCACCAGAAAGATGTGCTTTTGAGGCACTGTCCACAACATCACTGCCTTCTCTGGAGGAAAAAAAGCCACCACTTTGTCTCAGGCACTTTACAAAGAAAGTCAGAAAATGAAAAAAAAAAAAATAACCTTGTTGTCACATATTAAGCATAGCAACGTTTTTACATATTAAAGAACCAAATTGCAACATTTTGCCTGGTGCAAATCCACTCTCTCCTGGAAGAAGGCTGCCCTCTGTCCTTAATCCTACAAATTTGTCACAAGGCTGCTCCCAGTACTGCTTCACCAAAGAGGGAAAGAAGCAGCTGAATCTCCAGTGCAGCAGCAAAGCCGAGGCTGTCACTGCCAATGCTCCACGTCCTTTACACTTCAGTTCACAGGGGCTCTGCTGCACAAGTGTCTGGAGGGAGCCCTGTCAGACAACACCCACTTCATTATCAGCCCATCAGATTTCTGAACTGCAGCAATGAAACAAGGGAGTGTCCGGGGGAAATAACCATCCAGTCCCAGGACAAACTGGTAACATGGAGACATTGTTTTCTGGATTCCTCAATAGAGAACTCTCAAAATATATTAGAGAAAGCTCCTCAGATTTGGTTGACTGAAATTACAGACAGAAGATCCACTACAGAGGCAGGAAGAAATAGCACCTTGAAGGACATTTTCAGGCAGAACATGAAGCTTCCCACTGCAAGTCCATACTGGGCTATGTTCAGAGGGACTAAAAAATATGACAGAAAAATTGTAGAAACAATTCTTTTCTTACCTTTTTTGTGAAGCAAGAGGAAGTTCTTCTTAAGCTCTTGAAGAAGCTAATGCAGATCTGTTTCTTCTGAAAAAAAAAAACAAAACAAAAAACCACCTTGAACAAACCAGGCCTTGGTTTTCTTTCACATCACAAGAACTAATCACAATAACTGCTTCTACAATAAATTTTACCCATTTTTCTCATTTTAATTTGCTGGAATATTTTCCTTCTCTGTTTTAGGTTTAAGCAGATGGACCTGTGCTTTCTGGTCGTTAGGAAAATAGGGTTCAGGCAATCATTGCTGTATGTGCTCTCTATGTTCACAACTGTTGCATGACTTATATTTTCAAGTACTTGCTATTCAGTTTATAATTAATTTGCTCTCATTATATTGGTTCTACTTCTTCGGTGGGAACATGATGGGACAAGGATCTGATTGCAGGGTGCTTAGGTTTTTTTTTTAATTTACTTATACTCAGCAGTGGAATTTTTTTCTCTGTCTTTATCATGTCCCAATTTATTTTTGCGCATTCTAATCTTTGGGTGAGTTTGGCATCTCACTATGTGACATGAAGAGAACAGCAGCAAGGGCAGTGCTGCACCACCCTTGATACAGGGTCCCAGCACAGGGAAACTGTGCAAAACAATGTGCAAAAGTCTGTGAGCATGTTAACAGTTTGAAATGCTCACTTAGGCAGCAGTGAGTGCCCTAGATATTACATTTCTTGGCTGTAATCAACACTTTATGGCACCCAGATGTTTATTGCTATTCAGGAAAAGGGAAAAAAACTAATCTATATCCTTCCCAACAAACACTGGGAACCCTACAATATCACTACACTATATTACTAATGGATGAAGATAAATTGCTTGATATAGCAATTAAATTTGGGACAGTGCTTCACTGATCTGTGAAAAGTGAAACCCTTAAAAAGGCAACAAACTGCATCTCCAAGATACAACAAACAACTCTGTTCCTAGGAAAGTTTGTCTCTGACCTCTTGGATACATGGGAAAGGGTAAGCCTAAAACATCTGCTGCAAGATAGGCTTCAGAAAAATCTAATTAACACCATGCCCAGGAACGAGGAGAGCAGATGTATTCTGGTTAAAGTCACTGACAGGAGATCACTTTGTTATGCCAACACAATTTCAGCTTGGAAAGAAAAAGGTTTGGAAAAGTCTTCATTGAAAAATTCATCATTAAATGACAAATTATGGCAGAGGAGGAAGAGAATCACACCCCATATAAGAAAAAAAAATTGCATGAGAAAAAAAGATGCTGGGAGGGGGGATCCTATCCTTGCTTACACTGGACCTTGCAACTATGAAGGTCAATATATTAAGAAATGGCTGCAGATATTCTAGTGAACAGACTAGTGCCCTGAGCTGATATGAATGTTTTAGACACTATTGAATGTGTTGACTGTAATTAAAGCGCAAATAATAGCCTCAAAATACTGAGAGCAGATATCACTGTCTTTTCTGCTTGGATTCAGCAGCAAAACAAGCTTGGTATCTGTGTGACTTTGTAGCTAACGTGGTCCAGGATAAGATCCCTGCAATCTACAAAAAACTTCTCTGTCACCGAAACAAGAAGGAATCCATCACTTTTTTTTTTTTTCCAAACAAACTTGGACCTATTTTTGAGTGCAAGAGAATAATCCCTCATTATTGCATGTGTGGCCTACCCTTTACGGTGATTTTCACTTTATTGATTGGCACTGCCCAAATCTATTTCATTGCCTCCCCAAAGGACTGAACTCACAGAGGGAGATAAACAAAAAATATCAAGTTAATCATGTTTAGAACTGCTTCTCAGCATCTGTGTTTCCTCTCCTCACAACGACCTTTTTGCTGATAGCTTTTCAGAATGATTTTCAGAACAACTGAAGAGAAGCAATGGCAGCCCGGTTTGCTCTTAGTGTTGTGATACGTGTCTGAGAGATTAATGTTTTGATTAAAAGAACCTTGATTGAATTTTCACATAGAAAAATCTTTCATAAGCACATGTGCCCCTTATTTTTTGATCCTGGGTTGTTTTTTTTGCTTACAGAGAGGCACTATATGGAGAGGAGGAGGAGAAGAGAAGGGAAACACTAAACCCAGGCAGTGCTCAGGCGTGTCATGGTTAAAAGGTAGATGGTAGCACAAAACAGGCTGTCAGGCTTCATGTTCATTTTAGTGCCAGTTTGGACAACAGTTTCCCTCCTTAATCAGAGTTCACAGGTTCCCATAAATAACTAGTGACTTCATTGTACTGTCTACTAAACATTTTACTAGTGACAGGTCATGTTTCAGGAATGAAAACAGATATGACACAGATGGCAAGTAATACCCTCATTCATTTGGACTTACAATTAAAAACTTGTCACCTCAGTGTTTCTAAGTGGTTCCAAGGAGATTGATTTTTTTTTCCAGGTTGCTTTTTTTATTTTTTTTTTAAATAGAGGCATGCATTAGAACAATCTTTTGATCACATATTTATGGAGTAACTAGTGGGGAGAGAGGAAGCTGGCAATGAGGCTTCCGGAATTTTACTTTTAAGGTAAGTCATTAATATCTATGTTGCTTTTGGCAAGTCATTTTTTGTGTTAGACTTGATCTAAGCATAAAATACTATAAATAATGCAGGTGTGCTGAAGTCTATCTAATCTCTGTGAATCATTTTGCAGGATTTAAGCAAAGCAGATGCCCAAACACCACTGCAGTGGGAGGGATAAAAAAACCCCAGCTGGACTAGAAAACCCAGTACTGTCTTTATTGAGGCTTTGAGGGTCAGTTTCAAAACAAGCAATTTTCAGATATCATTCCCATACAATGTTCATCTGCTAGATTTTTTTTCATTAAAATGTTTCCTTCAGTCACTGACAAAATAACATTCGGTTAAGTGTTAATGGTAGGGTCAGATGACTTTTTTTTTTCTTTAGTTTCAAGCCCAATTTTTCCATCAACTTAAATCCTGAATAGTTCCTTTACCTTATGATTTTTCATTCACTTTGAACAGATATAAACGAGAATATGTGGTTTAAGGTGGTATGGAAGCAAGTTTTTGATGCAGAAATTTGAATAGTTAAACAACTGTCATTTAGCTTTCATTTTAGTATCCTGAGATGGAATGGAAGGAGACATCCCATCTCCAGCATCCCATAATTGCTACAAAAATGAAGGCAGAAAGCTATTTTCTGTTGGTAATTTCTGTGCTGTTTATGTGTAATAGTAATAGAAAAAGAAGAAATTAAGTTATTCATCAGCCTTGGAAGGAGATTCCATGCTCACAAGACAGTAAGAAAGAAGCCTTCGAGATGTTAAATCAAATATAGACATTGCCAAAGAGGAAGGAAACCAATACACATAGGTAGACAAAGGAAGCCGGCATGCTGAAAAGCTCTGAAATGAGTAAAAACACTTGGATTTGCTGTTGAAGAAATACAGGCTAAGAAGGTATTAAAGAAGGGATGCAGGGTGACAAAAAAATGCAGAGAAAAAAGGAAAACTGGGGGACAGTGTATCTCCAGTGAAGTAACAGATGACAAAAAAGGCATCAGATACAGTTTTAAGCAAGAAGCAAATGCTGAAAAAGAGCTGACAACAGTGTGTAAAATAAGTAGAGAGACTACAAAAAAGGAGAAAGAGTAAAACCAAATACAGAAGGCATTGTTCTATCTGAAATTGTCTTTCTTTCAGTTTCCTGATTCACCTTGTGTGATATTCATTAATCATACCTCTAATCTTTCACCTCATCACCCTTTCTACAACATTTAGCAAAAGTCTCTCAGGATTGTGCCCTTCTTCTGTCCCACAGGCTCTCAAATGTTCCCTCCACAAACACAACTCAGGCTTCATCTATGATGTCTTGTCATTCTGCTCTCCACTCCAGACCTGTCTTTGCTCAGACTAAAAGAGAAAGCTGCATCTGTGACCTCTCCTTATGGATCTGCATGATGCTACTTGCATAGAATTACGTACATAACTAGGAGAGAGCTCTCAAACCCTCGTTTTCCCCTAACATCTTCCCTTACCTCTCTCATAAAACAAAGTATCTACAATCTTCTCAGCCTTCCTTTACTGTCCTCTTCTCGGGGCTTAGGGTGCTCTTTAGACATCCAGCCTCTCTGCAGTACCTCACATCCAGAGCAGGCCAAGCTCTTACAGAATTTTTCTGTATGACATGCAAAGTACACAGGTACTTACGCAAACTTTCATACTAGTCTCTGCAAACACAATTTTCCTGACTTAGCAGAGGAGAAGAAGGAAGTGCCTCAAGAAAGGGTGTGTAAGAAAACAGTTACCGCAAACATGAACTGCTCATCTCCATGTTCAAAGCCCTCCTGAGCCTTGGTCTATCTTGTTGACTCTCCCTGAGTATTAGGAGGTCAACACCCACCTCAGGTTAGACTGTTACATTTCAAACAAGCACTTGCTCCCCAACTGCTCAAACACTGGGAAGAAGTCCCATAAATATCCAAGAAATTATCCCATTGTACATCTTCAAACAGCTCTTTAAACCCTACTGAGATGCCCACAAAAGTTTTAACAATGTCTAAATCACTTGTTTTATAAGAACACAGACAGTTAGTACTGTTTCTTATGTCTCTATATATCTAAATCTGTTTTATCCTGTCAAATACTTTAGGGAGATATCTGTTTCTCTTTTTGATCTGTGTTTGTAACGTGTCTGTATATATCTGTAAATATATATATATCTGTGATTTTCCAGATGTTACTACACAGGGCCACAGTTCCTATGTGCTGCATTGTTAAAGTACAGAAGCATGTACTTTACTAAATCATGCAGGCATAAAGCCCTACAACAGGTAGAATGAGGCCCTTGAAAATGAAGCCAAGATTTAAATCACTGATTCCAAAATCTAAATTTTTACATCTCTATTATTGTCATAGTGCAAGTATTAAAAAGAAGCTATGACGGAGTTTATGGGGAAGCGCTAATGAATTGTAACACAAAACAACAGAGACTGATTTACAGACTGACATGAACAAACCTTGGTTTTTAAAACATGACTTTTTTATTCTTATACTAACATCCATAGTTACAAGAAATGAGTAATTTTCTGCCTACCGCATGTTTATAATTCTTTCTCTTGCTGAATCAGGAAATGTGAAGCCACCTGAATTCTAATTTGGAGAAGAAAGTATTCTGGGGAGATGTGCTCTGTTTTTTTTAAATATCAACAATATGCAGGATTTTTTATTAAAATCAAAATCTAATAAAAATGAATGACCAAAACGTTGAAGCTTCCAGTGCTTCAGAAACCCTGAGCTGAACAGAGATTCACTTATTTACCACGCTTTGACATGTGCTTGATTCCTCAAAGTCATATTTTAAAATAAGCGATAAGTCTGAAGAACCTCAGTGTTTTAAATGAAATCATTATTCTGCAGACTGAACCTAATGCTGAGGTAATGTAGAGTCTGACCTTTCCAAATAAATCTCTCTTAATAAATGTTCCTCTCCAGTTTCTGGAACAATAGAAGCCTCTAAGGCAGCAACAAACTAGAAACAAGGGCAAGATACAATAGTGAAGCAAGAGGCAACATGATTTAAAGGTGAAAGGATTTGGACATGACCCTACCGGGCAAAAAGAAGCAGAGAGGCTACATTTTTCATGAGTGCCTAGGGCACGTTGTTTGCAGAGTGTGGACCTCTGGTGAACAGCTCACTGCAATTCCTTACTTCTGTTTTTGAATTTTATCAACTGGATTTTTATGTCAAAGAGATGAGAGGTACACTGCTTGCTGTATATGAATTTACAGCAGTGAATTATCACTTCATATACTAGACATTCATAATACCATTAGAGTTGTTATTATTTTTACCAGCATCAGTAAGTTTTAATTCCCATGTATAAAGACCATTTCTTTTAAAAAGTTAGTGTAAATTTAAAATAAAATAACCCCACATAGACCCTTCTCTGGTAGGATGATGCTTCACTTTTCCGGTAAAGCAGGGATAAAGGATTGCAGCAGAGGTGAGACAGAAATGATGCTAATAACCTATCTGAAATGAATATTTGAGATTTCCTGAGTGAGGATTAAACAAAGGGGCACAGCAGGGGAGCCATCCAGAGTCTACAAGGCAGCACTAAGAACCCACTTAGGGCACTTTGGTGGAGTTCTTAAACAAATTGCGCCACTTACCGAGTGCAGGGAAAGTTCCTTTCTCATGTAATACGCTGTAATGGTTCCTCCTTTGTTATCCGGAGCATTCCAGACAATGCAACTCCAGTTAGACGCTGGTTCTGATTGGACACCTGGAGAGGTAACAGCAGTCAATGACACATCATCTGAGTGACAGACCAAACACAAAAGGACTTTTGAGTCGTTTCTAGGATGAGGTTAAGATACTACACACAGAATCACACGCTGCAGAAATGCTGACAGAGACGCACAGCAGAAAAGCAACTTGCTCACACATCTTAAACCCCAGGACTATGTATTTATCCTGAGATTTCAAAGCGATGCTCTCTCCTCAAAGCAGTGCCAATTCTTCCAATCGATGTTTGCTACCCAGATAAGGAGCAGCTGAGCACCAGTGAGGCCCCACACTGGCTGTTCACTCAGTCTTTACTCAAGAGTTTATTCAATGAGTTCAGACTTCAAGAAAATTCTGGATGGATTTTCTTCTCCTCCTTCAAACACTTTAACAGTTTGCATACAAGTCCACTGCAGTGTCCTCTAAAAATCCTTCTGGAGAAAATATATAAATAAAAATTCCTTGAACGTTTGGTAACTTTGCTCCTATAGAGGACACAGAGAGACCTATGCTGAGGTAATACTCCAGTTATGCATTCCTAGGTAATGAGCTTTATCTCTCAGGATCAATTTTCCATTAATAGCATTCAGTGCACCATCCAACTTTCAAATTAATTTGAACTGTGAACCCTGGATGCTGCTTTTTAAACTACTGGAATGTAATGTCAACATAACACAGAAAATTTACAGCAGCCAGACTTTAACGGCCAAACTGATGCTTATTGGAGAATTTTAAGGCAGCTTAACAGCAAGCAAAGAGCCCAAGTTCAGATGACACTCGAAAAAACCCTAAAATTAAAAGACCAAACGTGGAGAACATTTTTTAAATACAGAGGTATCTGCCATTTCTACCTTAGCAGTTGACTCAGTAAGTTAAGCAATCTAAAACTGCTTTTATCAGGATTACCTGAGGCAAGAAAAGAAAGCCTGCTATGCTATTGATCTGCAAGAAGTTTATTTCTTCCACTCTGCAATGTTAAAGGAATCAATCTCTTAACTAAAGAAAAAATAACGGTATTGATAATCAAGATGTTGGCTGAGCTTTTGTAGGACAACGAGCGCGTTGTGTCAGTGGTTTAACAGCGTAAATGCCAGGTTTGATTGTGTCTTTGACATGCCAGCTGGTAGGTTATGATTACTGGAATCAATTCTTGACAATGAAAGAGACATCTCCAAAATATTCAGTGGGGCAAGTCAATTATTAGGACACTGACTGCATTAATCTCTCAGTGCTGTGCATGGCACAGGTATATTTTATTACACACAGTCCAAAGGTCTGAGGGCACATTCAAGTGAATGCAAATGAACTAACTGTAGCCAATGTCAGCTTAAAGTACATTTCCAGCCCTATATCTGGGGCTGTATACATAAGCTTGCATTCCTACCTGCTTTATTTAATGTTTGTTTGGGGTTTGGGCTTGTTTGGATTTTTTTGAAGAAGGTTTCTTAGTGGGCATTTTTTTGGTTTAAAAGGAAAGAAAAATCTGCTACACCAAAAAAAAAAAAATTATTGGAAAAAGTTGCTTAAACTTCTATAATTAATAGTTTTTCCAGAATCCAATGCCTTGTTACAGGAAGCAAAGATTAAACTGTTTGCACTTATCTAGAAGTGTACAGCCAAAAGATAAGAAATGTCAACTGTTTTCTTGCATTTTTAATAAGCAAGCAAATATCACCAAACGTCAATAAAGCTTTGGAATATTGAGGTTTTGGCTGTGAAATGCAAGTTATAACTATTTTAGGAGCATAGTTAAAGATGTACACTAATAATTTAAACCTTGAAGGTAGTGAAAATATACTGTGCTTCAAGAAAAATGTTATCCATGAAATAGTTACTTCATCATGGAAAGGATATCCAAGTTTATCAGTGAAGTGAGAAAGTACTGGCACACAGAGTAAGTACTGCAGATCTGTGGGTACTGGAGCGGATGGAAAGGATAAAAATAGGGGTGTTGCTATAAAAGAAGTGCACAGACATTCAGAGTAACAACTGAAAAAGCCTGTTTTGTATGCAATTCATCAATGAACTGAAGCACAGTGAGTGAGGTTACACACATCAGTCTATCCCTGACCTTTTCACTCTGCTCTGACCCTCGGGTAGTCACCTCCCTGGAGCTGTATCTGCATAAGAATTACCGCCTTTTTGGGGGGGGTGTTTTTAGTAGGTGTTTTGGGGTTGCCTTTTTTTCTTCCCCTTTTTCTGTCCGTGGCCTTTTAGGTGATGCAACATGCTATTATAATTTAGGGGGTGATCTGTCTTTTCACCCATAGCAAAGGAGAAGAAATGGTAGATCCTACACAGCTGAGCCTAACAGAACACACTATGATTTCCAGAACTGGTACCAGCCACAACAGCAATGGAATCAGCTATGGGAGAATTCAGCTCACAGCTTTAGGAAAGCTCATGGAGGAAGGAGCCTGACTCCCTTTTTTCAAGTCTTGCCTTTGCCTCTTATTCTCAGGAAAAGCAGCTAAATCATATAGATGCTATCTGTATTTTGACATTGCCTAGTGCAATGGGGCTATGGCCTCTGAGAGGCTTGCAGTGTAAATAACACAGAGCAAATAACAATGACGTGCTTTTTAACTGCAGAAACTCATCAACCATGCTAAAACATACATCACACACACTGCTACTGTCTCTCAGTATTCATTAAAAGAGAATGAATCCTGAGGGAGGCATCACTGAATACAGATATGTCTCCAAAACACCAAATCATATCCTGAGCCTCCAGTAAAGCTAATAAAATCATATTAAATACATTCCAAAAGTTCCCTTGGCTAAGTCCAAGCCACTTGGGCAATTTATAATTTAAAGGAGAATATAAGATTAGAGTGATGAAAATAGTGTGATCTAGAATTTGAAACAACAGTTTTACTGTTTTGTCATATTCAGAGGATGTACTGGTTTATAGTACATAGTACTGAAATTTGCTTGTAGAGAACTCTGAAGTTCTCTGTATTTTCACTTCCATAAATTGCATTTAGAGTAATGTTGGACTCCCAAATAAATGACAAAATATCTTGGATAATCAGTATAGTCAAACCCACACTGTTTTAAAGATAATAGTTTGTGACAGTGATTGCACATATATCTATATATGTATGTTATATCCACCCTAACAGTCAATAGCATCCTACTCTCTGGGCTGATGTGGCTTTTAAGTGGCAGTGCCTGAGATGCACCTTCTGCCCTTGTCTAAGCTTTAACCTTTAAATGGTGTAATATTATAGTTTTATTATTTTAATCAAAAAGCTCACCACATGATTGACTACGATCTTACCATAAACAGTGATTCTTTATGAACAAGTGCACTGAAATTCAGCTTGAACTCTACAAAAATACCTTAGCAAGGTTTTTTGAATGATTAAGATGGTATCAACTGCTGTTTCCAGTCAACAACAGAGGCTCTGATGCTGATCTGAAGCAATGATGCTGCTCTGGAGCAATGCTGGGTACGGCCCCTTTCCAAGCAGAGCTGTTTCACCACCTGAGTTCTGCCACATGCCCAAAAAACAATGTCACAGCAGGCACACCAGTAAAACCTGCAGTGATAATAACTTGTTGGTTTTTTGGGGTTTTTTTAATATTTATAGAAGAGACTGCCTGCATTGCCCTTCCAGAGAAATATAATCTCTGGATACTTTCTCCTCAGCAAAGAGTCTGTGTGAAGTGGTGGTGAGATAAATAAGCTTAGTGTGATGTCAACTGAAAACTTCATATTTATGTTTTTTCCTATATGCTGTTGAAAATACAAAATTTCATTTGACTTGTCTCTGACTCAAAGCAATCTGATGATACTGAGTACTGACTAGAACTACAATCCTCTAAATGCAGTTGACTGGTAAATCCTAAAGCTTATTGTTTTACAAGGAATACCTCCCTTTGACAAAGAAGGTCTATTTGAGGTAATCAGTGCTTTTCAAAACTTCTCTTATTTTTATAGACTAAACTGCCCTGGAAGATTAATCTAAAAACTATGCAAAAACCCAGGTACGATTTTCATCCAGAAATAAATAATTCATGCTGTATTTTGAGGTATATCAGGGAGGCATTCAGGTAGACAACTTAAATCAGGACAAGGTGAAAGGGAAAAAACCCCAAACTTGCATATATGGTAGCATCAAAGTCTGTAAACACTCTCTTCCAGTTCATCTTAAGTCTTAAAAACTGTAGGAACCCTTAAAACAAAACTGTTATTATTAATATGTCTGAATGTGCTAAGACACAAATTTCACTGAAGCCACCTTAATTTAACATGAGTTTCTTCCCAGACTAATCAACAAACTGTCTTTAACTTTTTCTGGAGCACCTACAGAACTTCTCAACCAGAAGAAAAGAACTCTCCTGGGTATTCAAGTAACCAGATAGAATGGGTGCTGGCTGCATTTTCCTATTTGAAGATTTCAAGAGCAAATCTTCATTGCAATTTTGAGAGAGTTTTTTCCTAGTCTTAGAATAACACGAAACAGTGGAGGGAGGCATTCCTTGATGTTTTTCATTTGTTTGAGGATGAGATATAAAAGTATCTGTGCTGTAGGTGGTTGCTGCACTGTCAGCTAAAAGAGGAAAAGCGCCAGGGAATTCTACAGTTCTGATACTACAGAAGGACCTGCTGAAAATGAGCAATGACAATGTTGCCATATACCCCTAAATAACAACAAAAACACAAACAAATAAACCCCCAAAAAAACAGCAGCCTTGCTGTTCTTGGACTCTTCTTGCAACAAGTTCCACATAAGAACACAGTGACAGTGGCCAGTTTAATTCCCTGCCTGACACCAGCCCACTCAGCACTTGTGCAAAGCAAGTCAGAACATCACTTCTTGGCCCAGCAATGCTGAGTGAGCACTCTGACATCCTAACCTTCCCTCAAATGATTTGGTTCAGGAAAAACCATGGAGACTCACTTATTTTTGAGTATTTAGATAAATTCTTGGCTTCTCTGTTATGTAGGGTCTAGTTCTACCCTCATATGCTCCTGCTGCAGCCCTGCCAGACATAGAAAGGGTTCCACCTGCAGCTGCAGTGACACAGTCATTCCTAGCAGTTCAATTCCATAGTGCACCTAATTCAATGAAAGTTACAGATCATTAATGCCCAAGAGCAGTACCAAGAATATTCACTGGCCTCAACTCTCCTTCTCCCTTTATTCTTTCTATTCCAGACATTTAGCTCAAGTCAATCTCTTAAAGAACCAAGGGATTCCTAAGAGAAAATTAAACTAAACTAAGAATGACCATAACAAATAGTTGATTAGTTTAAATGAACTGGAGAACAATTACTGAGACAATGAAGTGATAAAGTAAAATGAGTGAAATAATGTGAAATAATGAAAACAAGCTTCTTGGCTAATTCTATCACAGTTCTTATGAGAGTCAATTGAATATGTAAGGTTTTGACAATGGCAGTAAGTTGCAAGAGAAGTTTAATGTGAAATTCAGTGATGTGAGTTTATTTTCTTATACAGCATTTTACATCTAAAATCCCTTTCTTGATATCGCTGTCTCACAGTGTTTCACTAAAATGTTTTGCTAGTACATCGGAGCTTCCAGACTGGAGTTGGCCTGGAAGGGGTTGAGGGACTTTGTTCAATTCAGCAGTCATTGGGAGGGCAGAAATTCCCCCACCAACACACACTGCCCTCTCCCAAGCAAGATTCCCACCACTTGGAACTTCTACACAGCCACTGAAGGCTTCAGCCCTGTCTTCTTAGATAATGGAGAGAGCAAAATACCCACCTGCAGCACTTCCTTAGCAATAGATTTAAGGACACTCATCCCTGTGAGGTGGTTCCTAACTTTTGCCTAATTATTGGTTCTTTGTGAGGTCTGCCCAACAACAGCCAATTTATGTTGTAAAATATTTATCTCCTAAAATGCAGTGACAAGAACTTATCCTTAGGAGTCTAGTTCTCTCTCCCACATAACTTTCAGGGTGCACTTGTTTCTGCAGGATACATTAAATATTAAAGCTCATATCAGTATGTGCCAACAGAAAACTGGTGACAGCTGAATCCATGAGCTCGATTTTCTCCTCACCAGTCCCTGTCCTGCCCCTGCTGATCAACCACTGCTCTCTGGACAGGTGACTGCTCCTTCCATACTGCTGATAAGCATTCATGCTTCTATTTTTAAATAAGGTAAAGTCTTGGCAGTTTAAACTGAAACAAGCTGCTTCCTCAGCACGTATCAGTCCTTTGATCTGTAGTGACTCTACAGTCTGTGAAGACTTTGAACCACAGATTGTCTCTTGGTGTCTTTGTAGAGCACCTCCCACAAGAGAGGATTGATCTCACCTGGAGCCTTTCCAAATTGCTGCCACCATCATGACTGAGCTGAAGTGGTAAGACGGAAGTTAAAATCATCACTAGCTAAAGCTTGAATTTGCTCTCGTCAGAAAGGATTTTAGTCTTAAAGACTGGGTTTTTACTCTTAAATCCAAATTATCCTACAGCAGTATGTTTTCCTAAAGCAGAAAATTTAAATAAATAAATAGGATACATCCTCCACAATTACTAACACAGAAAAGACAGTAATTCAATCTAGATGCCACAGTTTTAAACTTGTGGTCAATGCACAAGTCAAGCATTATTTTGTGATAAATCAATTATGAAGCTAATCAAGAATAACTTATGAAGAACTGTATCTCTTTTTTGCATATGCAGTCTTCCAGATGAATCTCTCATCATCTTTGGTACTTCCAGTCTCACTTCTGAATGATGTTGTCATCATGCATTTTATTGGTATTGTAAGAAACACAAGAAATTTACCATCCCCACAGTTTTCTTGTCTTCAGTTTGTGATGTTTGTCTGCTCCTTAAATACTTTAAAATACTTTACTTGAAATACAGATGTCACCTGATGTCAAATTTTCCTCAGTTTTCTCTCCCTTTTTTTTTAAACTACCCAATTTACTCATTTCTCCCATCCTTTACACCTACTGCATGATTTCTGTTTATCCTCATGTGTGTTCTTAGGTTCATCCCTCTAACCTCTCTAGGACAAAGTGACTTACACCTGAGACTTAGATTCTACTGGAATGAAAAATTTCATCAGGGTGTTGTTGACTGTGACTGACATTTTGTTTCTTAAAGTCCAGACATTCAGCTAGAGTGGATTACAGACCATTTATGTTAACCCTGCATTCAGAGCTACATACAAATTCCTGCAGGGATGAGTGCATACAACACCGCAATAAATAGAAAACCTAATTCACAACTGCACTGTTTCATCTTGAAGGTTTCTTCTCAGGGAGAAATCCTCCCAGGGCATCAGCTTAGCATGTAACATGGAATCACTAAGGTTGGGAAAGACCTTCAAGATCATTGAGTCGGACCAAACACTTGCTTGTCAAGCCAGAGCACTGCATGCCAGTTGTTTCCTGAACACCTCCAGAGGTGGTGACTCCACCACCTCCCTGGGCAGCCTGCTCTAATGCTTTAGCCACCCTTTCAGTGAAGAGATTTCTCCTGATGTCCAACCTGAACCTCCCCTGGCAGAGCTTGAGGCTGTTTCCTCTTGTCCTGTCCCTTGTTCCCTGGAGCAGAGCCCGACGCCCACGTGGCTCCCTTCTCCTTTCAGGGAGTTGGAGGAAGTGAGAAGGTCCCCCCTGAGCCTCCTTTTCTCCAGGATGAGCCCCCCCAGCTACTCCTCATATCACTTATACTCCAGACCCTTCCCCAGCTCCACTGTACTTCCCTGGACACACTCCAGCACCTCAATGTCTTTCTAGAAGTGAGGGGCCCAAAACTGAACACAATATTTGATGTGTGGCGTCACCAGTGTTGAGTATAGACATCATATAAGATTTCAGAGAAATACCTGTTTTGATCTCAAAGAATCATACCTTTTATGTAGCTTTGCTCATTAAAAACAAACAAACAAAAAAAATCCCACACAGAGCTAATACTATTCTCTGCATCTGTATTGCATCAACAAATCTGGAATTAAAAATAAATCTAAGGAAGTTATTCCATATCACTGTTGATCCCAGTCAGCTTTTCCTTTGTATATCAAGATGAACTATTTGATGTTTACAAGCCACAAAATGATGTACAGTTTTATATGGACACTTACATTAGTAGTACATTAGTATTGCAGTTGTCTATGGCATTTAGAGCAGTTGCCTTTTTGAAATAAAGCATGCATTCAGTGAAGTCACATTAAGGGCAATTGAATTGCCCTTCATCTGTTTCTGGGGCTCTGAGGACTAAAAAGCAGCATCTGGAAGCTTTATGGGTATTATCTGGCTTTCTGTTTTATTCTGTTTCAGCAGACTTGCCTGTGTTTTCACATATTAGACTCAAAGACAAAAGGATTTCCAGCAATAACCTCCTTCTGATGAAACTCATCTTTATCTGCTGCTTCTTGTTTCTTAGCAAGTGACAAAAAAATCCCTTATGGGCATAAGATTACTTAAATCAATAGTGACTTGTCCATGCACAGCAGGGCTCAGCTGCCTGTTCATCAAAATGTCTGTTTACTGGCTGCACTGACTGTCAGCAGGAACACTCACCTGTCCAAGTACTTAGCTCAGTGTCAAACAGGGATATTCCAAATATTCACGTTTTCAGGCTTATTGGTATCAGGGCAAAGTTTCGCTATTTATGATGGCAGTAATGCCACACTTGAAGACAGCTGGCAGTTCCTAATAACTGGACAGTTTGTTGTCCATAGCGCAGCAAGTGCCACCTTATCATCGATCCAAAAAAGTGGCTGGTACTTGCTTCTCAGGAAACTTTCCTGAGCTTGCAGGCTGGGCTCAGTCCCAGGGATGTGTCTGTTCAGCTGTCACTGGCCTCCCTGTCCAGACAGCTTGCAAAGTGATTACTACATAAGTATGAATTACACACCTTGAAAATCAGTTCTCTTTGGCAGCCCCACGATCCCCTCTCTGTGCCTGCTGGCTCCTTTGACCTCTGCTCTCTGGACAGCACTTTATACCACACTTATTGGATATTTAACTTCTCATTTTCCTTGCACACTGCCCCAAACAGCCAGTCCAGTTCCTGCTGACGCTGACCTGCCAGCTAATCCCCGCTGGGCCAAGCTAAAGATATGCTCCTGACATACTGTTAGCTGGCACATTTTGGTGAACATCTGGAGGGAATACCCCAGGCATAATGATTTTGGCTGTATTAAGAGAAGTGCTCATTTATTATATCACTTGAAACCACTTTGTTCAACAGGGCATTTTCAAGGCCAGGTTATTGTGCCCAGAGCAATGAAAGCACTGCAAAGAGCTGTCCCTGCCAGGAGGAAACACAAACTGGAGCTCCACTAATGCCCAGATTTATACCCCTTCCACAAAGGGGAAGTACCTGCCAGCTCCCCAGACATCAAAATCTTCCTTACCACAGACTTCAAGAAGAAATTCACCCTCCTGTGATCCCAGGAAAAAATACGGATCCTGAAGTAGGCAAGAAAAAGCTTCATCTCAAGAATTGCATCCTGGGAGAATTTTTGCTATAAAAATGAAAGGATATGAACTAACTATGACTTGTCCATGTAACCATGTAAAGAACATGGATAACAGCAGAAAGCACAACTTCTGGAGAACTGTTGGTGGAAGGGAGGCAAAAAGTGGCTAGTTTCCATTTTCTCTCCGTGAAGGTTGAGTGGAAAAAAAAGGACTGAACCATCCTTATCTGGTGCCTCAATCCTTTCCTTTAACAGGTGTCAGCCTGGTCTCCAGCTATTAATCAAACCAGCCTTACTTCATTAGCTTCTTCACCTTCTCCTGGATCTTTTCCCACCCTTGACAGGGGATGCTGTGTCACACAGCAGGAATTTTGGCCAGGTAGGGCTCTGGACATCTGCAGCTGACTTTGCATTCCCACCAATGCATCACGCCACACAGCAAGCCTGGTACTCTCCTTTTTGAGGGGGACATACATGGGGGGGGGGGGGGCAAAGGAGAGAAAAAA
>JAWWLV010000030.1:5911016-5929161 GCA_035041135.1 Platyrinchus mystaceus
CCCCCCCCCCCCCCCCCCCCCCCCCCCCCCCCCCCCCCCCCCCCCCCCCCCCCCCCCCCCCCCCCCCAAATGAGAGAAAAAAAGAGGCAGAGAGGGATGGAAACACTCCTCCAGAGAGCAGGTTTCAGAATAAGCATACCTTAAAGAGCACTGGCTGACTTCCCTTAAGAACACTGAATACACAGGGGTCCTACAGAACCCAACCTGTTGATTTAGATACCTTCTCCAGGAGTACCACAAATTAAATACAAATTGGGAAGGCGAAATAAGAGGATACAAACTAAATATCACAAACATTATGTGGCTTGATAGGTTTTCCTATCATGGTATGGGGTAGGATGACATATTTTAGCCGTGCAAGAACCATTTTTGTTTATTTTCTTAGATTAATGTTGTTTGATAGTTTAGAAATCATTTAATTCCTCTGAACAGTCAGCAAGTCTGAGTACACATGATTCTTATTATTTTCCTCTTGCATATAAGTGAAAAGGAAGTCTGTTTTCATTAAGTCCTGTTAATAGAACACAATCAAGAAGTCCATTGTCATTACCAGAAGGTTCTGTTACAATACCACAACAGGCAATCTACACAAGGGAATAAAACAGCATCCTCTGTTCCCTAAATGACAAGGGCAAAGCACTATATTCACATTATTTTCAACCAGCCGAAGAAATCAAACCTTTGTTAACATAGTCCATAAAATTAATCAGGCAAAAAAACCTTTCAATTAGGTTAGCTATCACATCACCCTCAGTATTTTAAATAATAAACAAAAGAATGACTTAAAAATACCACAGTGTCAGCATAACACACCTCATTCAATTCAACAGCCTTGAGTCTGCAGAAACTTTCATTGTAAAAGCTTTCCGGAAACCGACAGAAATTTTGCCAAGTGTTTGTGCACAGGATTTATTTTCCCCGATCTTGTTCTATAAACTTATGGCTTCCATGCTGCAAACATCATGGGTAGCATAGCAAGAACACTACCATTTGAAATGCCAGACTGCTTGGACATTGAATTCAAAGAATTTTTTCTCTCTGACTATTAACATCTGAAAGTCCTGCCAGACTTGGAGAAATGCCCTAATTTATACAAGTTCTCTGTTTGGTTAATGGAAAAATACACCCTTTTGCCCCCAATCCAGTTTGGTGTGTGAAAGCATAGACATTTCATTCCAATAGAGCAGCAGAGCACAACACTAAATTTTGTACACTCTTAGCATGATTACTTTGCAATTATGGCATACGTATTATGGCAATCCCAAGTAAATTATGAACTCTGTACATTACAAAGGCACTGTGAAACACTGATAGATTTGGACAGTTTGTAGTTAATTAGGTTCATTTCCAATTCCATCTCTTCACACAATTTCAAAGCATTCTGCATTGAAAGCCCATTTTCAATTAGTAAGGAGGATGAAACAAAAAAGAATTAATTATAAAAGTGGCAATCCCCATTTAAATCTTCATAGTGCAGCAATTATTTATGTAAAGTGTTGAGAAACTGGAGAGTTGTACTTGTCTAATATAGTTTTTCCTTGATATATATCGATATATATTAAATCTGTACAAAGTAGTGGCATAGCATTTTTTAAAGTAAAGACTAAATTACTGCTCACAAGCTTGTATAAAGCTCCAAAAGGTAGAAAAATGTCTGTGCTTGGCTAGAGTCAAATTAAATGTCCTGACTTTATTCTTCTCACTACTACTGCACTTTTTCCTTAAGGTAATTCCATTACTTGGATTAAAGCAAACATCCACATGGGAAAAGCAGTGAAGGAATACTGATACCAGCAGAACTTTATGCTGCCAAAGGACTACCCAAAAGCAGTCATTCATTTTATTCTGATGTTTGATGCTGTTCAAAATGGCACTGCATGTCACAACAGGGAAGGGTGGGCAGGAAAGCTTTAGATATCATTTTCTAAAATCCTTTTCACCTGTACATGCTCAGATCTTCACATCTGGTCACCAGTTTCAGATTTTAATAAAGTGAGAGGTAAAGAACCTCATATTATCTATCTCTTTACAGAATAGGTCCGGGCACCCTTTACCAAACTGCTTTTATAAAGAGTTAAAAAAAAAACCCACCGTTCATTGAACTTCTGGTAACATGAGTAAAAAAAAAAAAAAAAATCACTTGAATTACTGATGTTATTTTTATACGAAACAGATATTCTTTAGCTCATTAATACCTTGCTTCATTTGAGCCAAATATCTCCAATGCCCATTAAAAAGAGAGAGAAGGAAAAGATTCAATGTATTTAGAGGCATCATTTAAAGATGACATATCTTAATTTGCTGATTGCATTCTCTTCACCTCTCTCAAAGACTGTCAGCCACAAACATGACACAAAAATGAATAAGGCCAGCAGATGCACAGTGCTGTAAACCAACTTTTCCAACTTCGTTTGCTGGATTCTAAACTGTCACCTATCAGCCATTTGTCACTGGTGCTGACTCCCTATTGCAATGCCAAGATGACTTCTTTAACCACTGGCACAAACTCCATGGCCTGACTCAGGGCTGGCTCATTCCCTCTGTCCTTTTCCCTGCCACTTTGGTAGCAGGCTTTGTAACAACACAGCAGGCAGAAGGACAGCCAATAACAAAAAATAACAACCAAAAAGGGCTAAAACAGAGAGTAGGTCTTTATGAAATGGGAAAACTAAGTTAAAGGGAAAAAAGTGAAACTGAAATAAATGCAGACAGTCTTGAAGCTTCAAAAATGAATGCAGATTTTTAAAAAAAGGAACAGTACAAATCTTTCCCACTTGTGAGCTGCCTGCAGTATCCTGTGATGTTCTCAGCTCTCACTGTACCATTCAAGCTTTATTTTTCCACTATACAGGCAAAAATATATTTAAACTAAGGCTATCTTTTTTGTTGGTTTGTTTTGTCCGGGTACACTTAACTGTCCCACACTGGCTCTTCACCTGAGGAGCAAGTGCTTATCACAGTGACCAGCACTGATCACAGTCACAGCTGTGATGGACAAACAAGCAGGAAAGGTTCAGACACTGAAAATTCTGCACCACTCAGGAGTTTCTAAGGAGCAGGGCCCTGCCAGGGTATAACTGTGTACTGCTCAGGACACAGAGAATTCAAGGCAAGTGAGTTCAGATTTAGACTTTATACCATAGTCTTGGGAAAGCCACAGCAGCTTCTCCCACACACACACCAGTAATGGAACCACTGCACAAGTGCTGGTCCTCCAGGAGCCCCACCTCAGGCAGAGGGAATCCCCCATCAGCTCTGATCTGCCTAACTGGGCTCTACAAAACTGAAGAAGCTCAAAGCACCTGTGTAAGTCCAGAAAACTGGAATAATTTCTGCCACTTAAATCAACAGTTGAGCTCCCCTCAATGCCAGCAGAAATAAGCCGAAGCCTCCTGTTTCTTAACAACCTCTTCAAAATAACAGCAGCAACAAGCGTGGGATTGGGTTGACAATCATTTACATGCAAGTGTGACCTTTTTACTCGGTGGTGACATTTGTATCCTATTAGCAAAATACTGTATTGTATTTAAGCAATAACTGCATTTTCTATGGAGACAAATGACATGTAAATCAATAAGTGACGAGGCTGCAGGCCAAGCACATTATTGATTTTCCGTCATGTTCATCTCTGAGCTTAATACTGAGAAAATACAGTATATGCTATGATTTTTTACAAGTTACATCTTTTGGGCCAGATAGAAGTTTTCTGAGAATTAAGAAATGAGAAAGGTGCTCTCCAGCTGAGAGAGGAGATTAAAGAGGAGTGAGAATTCAACAACTGTAATTGAAGTTAACACCCAGTATCTTAAAAGCAAATGCTGAACAGATCAATGGCTTGTATGACACCTTTGTCATCTCCTCAGCTGCTATGGTTGACCACACTATGCATGCATATCACTTGCATCAAACCAGTGGTTAAATGTAACATCACTGAAACAAACCGGAGGTTTACAAAATTCTTGGTGATAACCACTCTCCATGAGAAAACCAAATTATTCAAAACCCACCACAATAGGACCTCAGCAAGGGGTGGTTATGAAGAAGGGTCTTCCTGAAACATGAACAGTGTGTTTCCAAATATTCTACCTTTTCCAGATAACATAAATTGGAAATATTAATATAAAACTAAGAAGAGAAAGGAATAATCTCTCTGTTTTCCTTTTATAAATAGATAATAAAATTCTAGGGTCAGGTTTTTCTGTGAATAGACCATGAAAAAGCCAACTTTCAGAGGAAAGCAGCTTCAATTTAAGAACCAAGCAGTCAGTTATTAAGGATATGGTATTCCAATACTTAAATGGGGACCACGGTTTTATACAAATTTGTTTTTAAGAACACAAGCTTAAGCAGTACATGGTAGTTTTTAAAAACACAAACTTAGGCAGTTCACGAATCCTCTCTTCTGTAACTGCAGAGAAAAAACCAAGAAAAATCTGGAATGGCTTTCCTAATGGATCAAAACAGTCATCACTACCTGATTGCCATAAATTTGCACAAGTGAGTGAAGAAAAACCTCAACACACAGGCAGCCCCAGCCATCCTGGGAAGATACAACCAACCTTCGCTGTCAAAGGGAATGTGAGACAAGATGTTGTCATTTATTGCAGTAGAAGCACTGACTTTTCTAAATCTCTTCTTAGATCATTAGTAAGGTAATTGACTCCTAAGTAAGGAGACTTAGCCAGCCTGATTTGGGATATTGTTTCCCATTTCTCTGTGACAGCCATAGTTTAAGAACCCAGTGTTTATAACTTCTTTACTGTAGTAAATTATGTGATAGAAAAACTCTTTGCACTTGTAGCCATAATATCAACAAGTGGGGTGAGGAACAAGTGAGGAATAATCCTGCAATATTATTTTATGCTGACCAAACCTTTCTATACAATACAAAAGGAGCAGACACATTCATTTCAACCACAAAGGCCAATTTCCTTCCACTAGGCATTATTTTGAATATGGATTATACAATCTAAATGCAGTTGTTCAGTATGTAAGACTCCATAGTATCCTACAATCGAACCAACAGGTTAATACACTTTTCATCTGACTGCACTAAATTATTGATCTACTGGTCCCTTTTTCAGATTTTAAATCACATCAACAGAAGGAAAAATAAATGCATTAAGACTTTCCAGTCTCAGTGAGAAAATATATGTAGGTAGTTTGAGTCCCAATAGTAAAAATAATCACATATATCTTGCAGTCTGATTTTGAATTAACCTCTCAAAAAGCAGTTTATTTTTAAAATATATTTTTAGTTTCCTTGAGAGTTGACTATATAAGTCCTATCTATCAATTCCTGTAGTTTGGGTATTATGATATGAATAATATATGCCTTTGTCATGTGAATAAGATAACAGCCTTCACTCCTCAGTGCTCTACATTTCTTGCTCCAAATATGACATAAAAGACAATTTTCATCAAGTAGCTGAAAAGAAATTTGGAATAAATGAATTATGAATAATTCAAGGGAGATAGACACTAATTTTTTTAGGGGAAAAAAAGAATACTAAGCAAAATATCAAGAATTATTCATTAACTTTAGTCAGGCATGCAAAAGGGCCTAAAGATTTAGCTGAAGAGTGGCGTCTACTCTCAAAAAACACATGTGAATACCTGCACCTAACATCTTTTTAAGTTACTACTTTGAAAGTTTCTTAAGTCCTTCTGAGCCTTTTTCAATAGCCAGCAAGCAGCATGCCCCTTGACCACCTGCAGATGTGAATTCAGATGGATTCAATTCTGGTCACTTTGTCTAATTTTCAATATTTTTTGCTCTATTTTATTTATTATGGAGGCTCTGGCAACCTCTTCCAAAGCATCAGGAAACTGCATCTGTTTAAAACAGGTTCCAAGGCTGGGCAGAACACAGATACCATCCCATGCAGCAGCTCCTGAGCTCTTGTTTTGCAGAGCCATGATTTTCATTTCTGAAACAATTCAAGCAATATATTTAAACATCTGGTTCTTTGTCCATCAAGCAGCATTATGGATCTGCCTGGACTCTAACTAGAGTACATACAGCCTTGGCAGCCTAAATAATCATGAAAAATTATGAACTGACAAGAACCACTATTAAGTGATCATTTAGCCCACAGCATATGACTGAAACCTTCTCTGTATATATATTTTTGTCCTGTAGCCTCCCTCCCCATTTTTTCTTTTGTTCTTAAAAAAATTAAAACAAAGTCTTAGCTTTCCCATTTTTCACTACACCAGACAAAAAGGAACTGGAGCTTTATTGTGACAAAGAGTCAGGAGGCAGCCCAGTACATATTTGTTTGGAACCAACAACTGTTTATTTTTCCGATTTCTTTTTTTCCAGGTTTTTAAAACTTGGGCACACACAGTTATTTGGGCTGTCACAACAACTGTTTAAGACATCTCTGTGTTTGATGTATGGTGAAAGAGTCATAGAAAAAGACAGGAGTGGAAGAGTCAAACATTCCATTGACAGGCAGAATTACAGGCAGAATTACAAGGAGTCATGGTGGGAGGGAGAGGGAAAAGAAGAAAACAAGATTCCACAGAGCAACAAATTCAACAAAGCACTGAAAACATCAGAATTTTAAAAATTTTCAGAAGTCCTTGGATTTCTGTTCTAAAATGTGTACATATCTTAATTTTTCAAGACTAAAAAGAGTAAAATGAGGATTTTCAGAGAGAAATATTTCTCTGGTAACCCAAAATGATTTTCAGAATTATTTTTCTTTTCCTGTGCCTGAGAAAAACACAATTTAGGATAATTCAGCAAAATTTTCTTTCTGCCTTCTCCTCTGGTAAAATAAGCAATCTAATAAGATAATTTATTCCCACAGATGTAATCAGTAACTCTACGGACCTGCAACAGCACTTCGCAAAAACCTTGGGAGCAAGCCTTGGGCTGGTGGTCAGGATGAGAAAGCAGTCCAGCAGTTTAACAGCAATGGACTTGGGCTTTTATTCTGCTGTGGGACAGAAAATATCCTTATGTCAGATATTTTAATGGCTTGACCTTTAAAAATCACAAGCAACCCAAAGAAATGCCCCAGATGGATAATGGTTAATGATGTTCACCAGGGCACAGAGACATCATACTGAAGGGAACAAAGCCATATCCCTGCCTCTCCTGTTACCCTTGTTAGAAAGGGAAAGTCACAAGCACTAAAGCAGATGATAACATTTGTTTTAAAGGAAATGTTAATTGACATTGGCATACTGCTGCTCACAGCTAGGAACGGGACCCCAAGAGATCAGCAGAAAGAAAAGGTAAAAAAAAAGGGTGAGTTTTGCCAGATGAGCACTGACTCCCAGCCAGTGATGGGGAGGGCTTCCTGTTTGATAGTCCATTTTTAACTACAGCAAGATTAACTTTGACCTGAATAAAAAGCCATTTCTAAAGTGCAAAGAGCCTATTATCTGCTCTTCTAAGCATGTGAGTGGGAGGTGAAGAAAACAGTCACAAAAGATCTACATTTTCTTAATTATTTTTTTTTTAAACAGATACTGGGACCTGAAAATCTCAAAATAAAATAAGAAATAAAAATATTCATTTTAATGCGTGCCATATAATGCTTATCACTTAATCATGGTGAAGTGCTGTCAGGTTTAATTACAGTCTTCAATGGCCCAGCAAGATGAATAAGTCATGAATCTTTACACCCAAACCATGAAGTTAGCTCTCTCCTCCCCTCCCAGTGCGTCCTGGATCCCTTAGAAAAACCAACATATCTTAACACCCATTTCTAAGCAGAACAGCAAACTAAAGCAAATAAAGTCTTTGTTAAAAGCTGGTTTTATAGCAGGGACCAAAGTTTACTTATGGGCAAGAAATAACCTTAACCAGCCTCGCTCTGCATTAGTTACCGTTTAGCAAAGCAGGAGCTATTCAGGGGCTGCGGGTGCTGGACAACACTTGGGAACAAAACATCCAGGTACCAGTTACTGCAGTGACTGAACAGAGAGACAGAACAACCTCAGAAAGCTCGGTGTAGCAGCCTGTCAAGCCCAGGAGCTGCTTGCCTACCATCAGGAACTGTGGCACACTTCCCAGGCATAAAACTCCAGGGATAAGACCTCTTCAAAGTTTTTTTGCCCCTGCTCTGCTCCACCTCACAGACATCCTGCTGGCAAGAACAACTACTAAACCTTAAGATGCTCATTTCCCCAGGAGGTTGTTTATTCATAAGCACCTAGATGTTTATCTAGGTGTTCAATGCTATCTAAGATGTACCAACACCTGAATGTTTTGGGAATGGCACTTAAGAACCTGATCAATGAAACATCTTTCACTGACTTTGAAAGTCCAATTTCAGATGAAGGTATGAAATGCTATTCAAGGTATCCAGCAACCGTTCTCTGATATTTTGAGGGCCATGGTAATAATTTTTTCTTGTTACAACTTGGAGAATAGACTATAATTGAGAATAGAATGCAATTTGCTGGCCTTTGGGAATGACCTGCTGGGCATCCGTTATAGGAGACAGGTCACTGAGCCCAGTTTTCCAAATACATTTATTCACATCTCTGGTCATGAGAAAAATCAATACAAACTGAAGATTGTGTCACAGTCACAGCCCCATGGCAGCCACTCCTTGTAGGGTTAGACCCCTTGCTGATGGAGATGGCCTTGGCAGCTGGACAATTCACTTCCTTTGCACTGCAGGGTCACCCCTTCCCCAGTCACTGCAATGTTTTACTGCTTCCAGACGCCAATACAGCAGGAATGAGTCTGATCCAAAATTCACATTGTTCAGCAGAATGCCTTCACTTTTTTTTTCAAACTGTCTACCAGTGAGATTTCCCTGACTTTTGTCCTCTCTTTTGCCCTTCTGCATCTGAAAAGAAATGCAAAACACTGCTCTCTGTCCTTTCTTGCCCTCTTTGCTCTCATTGGGTCTACTCCTATCCCTAGATTACATCTTGTTCCAATGGTTGTGTGTGTGTTTGGAAACCCACTTCCCTCATTGCAATAAAAAAGCCTCCTTACAACAACTGGCATCTCCTAAGCCTTTCCAATGAGCTCCAGTAATCACCAATGAAAATGAATATAAACATCCCCACCCTGAAAAAACATATGTAAGAATACTTAGGACCTAAGACAGTTAAAGGCTTGCATGTACAGAAAAATAAGAAGTTAATTTATAGATAACATCAAAAATAGTTAAATTAATTCCTCTGAATATCAATATATGATTTTTTTCCTTCTTATTCATTATGTTCAAGTTGATTATTAGTTGCAATACCCATTGTTTGGAGAAGAAACGGACATAATTTGCTGCAGCTCTTTTCTGGCCTGAATGGGCTGTTGCATTTCAGATGTGAATACTCAGTATTGTCTCTTTTCACAGTTTTTTGACTCAGGAGCCAAATGATGCTTTTAAGGAAAAGGAAAGCTTAAGACCCATACAGGAAAAAAAAATGGATGCATTAGAGCTGTGGAAATAATTTATTCACACCCCGGTGTGCAAGAGCCACTCTCAGCCAGACGCGTGCAGCAAAACTCTTTAGGAAATCAGCCTCTATAATAGAACATATTTGGAAAGGTGAAGCTGATAACCTATCTGAAGTACATTCAATGGGCTTCTTTAAGCTTTTGTAATTACAGCATTAAATTCTCTGCTTTTTAATGCATTAGACACACTGAGGACAGAGGACACTCACTTAATCAGCTTTATATAGGAAGAAAAAAGTGAGGTCTTCACAAAAGGACTCAACAGTGGAATTATATTCTACATACCTGCACTGAGCTTCTTTCTGAGAAATAGGAAGAAGAGGCAGAAACATTTCTAATGGAAAGGAGGATCACCTTTTTGTTGACTGATACTTTTAAACACTACTTTTGACTATGTTTTATTTTGATAAATATTAAATATTGGAATGTAGAGAAATTGAAGCAGTTGATAGAAAAAACCTGGCCCATCATTTTCAAAGCTGCATTCCTGTATACAGGAATCTAAGCTTTGATACAGGCACATACATGGAAATTCATCCCAGAGCAAGAATTAAGAGGCTCCTGATACAGAATAATTAGAACCTTGGGGAGGGGACAGGTTGAGAATTCAAAAATGTGAGTCAACATAGCTTAGAAACTGATATAAAGTGTAAGGATTTTCTATTAATCAGTCTTTTAAGATGGTGGAAACTCTCTATTTCCCACCTGTGATTGCCTGCAATGCTTTTTGTCAATGCCTTATCACCAATATTCATTTTCTTTATTTATACAGCTCTGAGGGGAAACAGCAGATTCCCTGGAGTTCAGAAACAATTCATCCACAGAATACAGTGTATGATTCTGGGTACCTCGTTGAAAGACTGAAGTTATCACAGCTCTAATCACCTTCCAGTATAGAGTGGGGGTGAGGGAGGGAAGGGGAAGAAAAGCAGTCCCCTTGCAGAGGTCAGAGCAAATGCCGCATGTGTGAATTTCCAAAACTCCATTCCAAAGTTGTGTTCTGAAATAAGGGATTAACAGAGCAATATTTCCATTCTGTTTCTGGCACTGTCATTATGCCATCAATTATTATAGTGCCATCTTCTAATAGGAATTTCATCATGTATTCAAATTGGTGAGCAGAGTCATTCAGCAGCCACAACAAATTGAGCTCAGCAGGCTTTATTTCAAGAACTACAATGGTGTCAAGTGGTCAGTCCCTCATTTTTAATTTCTGGTTATATGAGATGCAAATGCATGATCTTTCATTCTAAGAGCCAGCCATGGAAAATAGTTACAATTACAATCTAACATACCCTTAAATATGGGCAAACAGTATTATCAAGCTGGGGATGGGGCAGTTCAGATCCCAAAGAAAAGATTTATTGTATTATGGAAATTTTTAATTTATTTTTCTCTTCATTGACCACAGTCACGTCTTCCTAATCAGAAAAGTAAACACCAGAGTTTGTACCTTGAGCCAATGTACAGAAGTTCAATAATTGCATGAATTACTTTTTTCCTCCTTTCTATATACATCTGCAAGCTTGAAAAGATTAATTAATTAATCATTCAGTTCTTCAGTCAAGAGTCTCTGTTTCAAGGACCTTCCTCAGTGATGGTAAAATCTTTCCTGTTTTTTTAACTCCTTTAACTATCAACTACTTTAATTTGGCACTACCAAACAACGTCTTCTGACATATCACATCTTTGAAGTCCAACCTACTGTTTAAACAGCAAAAGTGAAGCTGACACTCCTTCGTCTACTTAAATGGAAAAAAACCAGTCACTACAAATGAAGCTCCTGCTTCAAATGTTGATAGAAAAAAATGCTGAAATTTACTGTAAAGGAGTTCAAAACATGCAAGCTTAACATTTGCTTTCTGAGCTGGCCATGTCAGTAAAATCTTTAATTGCGATACGTGCGCTAAGAAAATGATGCCCAAAACAAGATGCCCAAAACCTGTGAACAGACCAAATTCATTTAAAGGAATAATCATGAATACTATCAGGAATTTTATTCCTTCTGTGTTGCACATCCATATTCTGAGCCTGAAATGCATCCTGCCCTTCCAGCAAGCCATTCCTTAAGCCCTGATGAGCTGTAAACACTTGTTTCTGTTGCCAGCGTGCCAAGCAACTGACCCATAGCACCTTATGGTTGTTCTGATTTGGACAGAAAGCTTGAGGAAGATGCTCACTTCAAATGCCAGATCCATTCTGCTGTTTGCACATGGGAAGCTCTTCCGTGACATTAATTGGGATGATTTGATGTTTGTAAAATCTAGTGGAATGTAATGGGAAACAGGTCACCTGGTTTTGTACTGGGACACCATAGAAGGCAAGAGTGGTTAATCCTCACCCAGACCCACCCATGACACAGATCTGCAGCCTTATTTACACTGTCACAGCAGAGTTTACTTAAATTAGAAGGTTACACATCACTGGATAAAAGATGTCACTTTGTGAGTTTTTAATTTCCTCTGTAGTGGTTGAATACTGAACTAATTTGAAAGAATCCTCTCAGAATGCAATACCAAACAAATTACAACAGAACCTGCTTGTCTCTACCTAAGTTATCTTTGCCATTCATTGGCCAGTCCTCATGATCCAGGCTCTTCTTTCACAGTGTTCTAGTGAACTCCAAAACGCTTACGGAACAACATCTAATTATTCTCTTTCCTTCCAGTGTGCACAATACAGTTTTTTTGCAGAAGAGATCCGTTTAGCATTGGTCTTCTCCCCATATTATGCTTAAGATAAACATTACTGTTTGGGAGTCACTCACCCCACATTTGTTCACTCACAATGTATCTTCAACAAATGGCTCAGTGAAGAAACAGGCATTTCTCTCTCCTTTGCACATCCCCAGCCTGGCTAAGGTCCACTCATCTCACCTTGTTGCTACTGCCAGGGCCCTGCAGAAGTGCTGTGTAACACTGCTAATTCCTGCAACACCCACACAAAACTGAACCCTGACTTTATTCTGGATAAATTACAAGTGATGGAAAGAACTTCTGCCCAGGGGAAGCAGAATATTTATTTCAACAATGCTCCAATTTCCAAACAGTCTTAACTGAGGTGGTTGTCTGCACAGTGGGATTACAGTGCTTTTCATTGCTGTACCAACAGATGGTGAGGACTTGTTAAAGCTGAATGCACTGCCACTCTGCTGTTTTAACAAATTAAAACTGAAGTCTTGAAAAGTTAATTCCATCAACAGCAATAACAGAAATGTAAAGTTTAGACCCTTGATATACATGCACATATATAATTTTATAGGCACTTATGCAATCTTCTGAGAAACTCAGATCATTTTTCCGTGAAGATTTTTGGATTTTATCTTTATACATATTCTAGATAACAAACTGCAAATATTTTCAAGTTCTGGTATGGCACTTGAAAGCTCCAGAAAAGGCTTCCAACAAAAATATGAAATGGATTGTGAACAGCTAATTAAGTGTGATAGCCAGCCTTGTGTACGAGAGAGCTGTCTTTGGATGTGTTACATTATTACAGCACTTTCTGAAATAATTTTCTTAGGAATAGGATAAGATTTCACTCCCTGTCCCACATCCACAAAACATCAAAACCCAACAATGCTGTGACATTTCTTACTGTCTTAAAACCATAACCAGGTTATCTACAGCCATTATTCCTGAAATAGCTGCTCTATGGCTGGAACCATTGCAATGTGCTCCCTGACTGACTCTACTCAGGATGATTTCTGACCAATTCACAGACTACAGCTATTTTTCTTACAATTACTGTATCTCTTAACAATGTTTACACATCCTACAGTATCACATGATATGTTTTGTTGTCAGCATGGACACTTCTGCTGAAACAAATTATGATTATCCCCATTTTACAGATGAAGCAGAAAGATGATGAATCTGGTTTGGGTTTGGAGGGGTTTTATTATTCTTGTTTTGTTTTTTTAAAGGCTTTTGGATGCCTGTCTGCTCCACAAAACAATGGTAAGCACTTTATTAAATGCTCTGAATCAAGGCAGATGTTCTTTAACAAAGATGCTTTTGGAAATAGACTTTATGCCTCAGAGCACTAAGCAGATCCATATTTGAAATATGGGCTATGGGAGTACCAGAAGGTCACCCAAGAAGTTCCCAGCAACACAGGGAAATGAGCCATAGCTTTAGCAGTCTGCACTCAATCTGCTGAGACAGACTCTTTCCTTGTGTAATCCCCACCCACTAAATTCTATGACCCTCCTTTTCCTTTTATCTGCTCTCCTCTCTTATCCTCTCCTGCTCCAAAATTGCCCAGTTCACCTTCACATATGCTCTTGTTAAACTTTTTAACAAAATACACAAGAACAAATCCTCATTTAAGTCCTTTTCATAGCTTTTCCTCAACATTTGTCTTTCTGTAGCCCAAAAGTGCCACGGAACTTGCTCAGCATTCCCTTGTGTTTGTACAACACCTGAAAAACATCTCACTGATCCACTTCAGGGTTCCTTTGGTTACTATGGAGATAGAAGTAACAGCAAAAAGATTTAGGATGAACAAGTCTAATAAGAAAAATACACAGATATAAAAATTACATCATACTGCCTAGGCCCTTTGAACTCGATGCAATAAACTGATTGGGGTTATGTTTCTTCATTGGGGTATTTAATGAGGAAGGAAATAAAAATTTTTCTCCCTGATGCACATGACAACACTCCTTTGAACATCCAAGCTGAAATGTTACTGAGTTAGAAAACAAGGATAGGGGAAATAAGCTTCAATATTGCTTATACAGTGAGGGAAGTTTATCAAGATTTAGAGAGAAGTGGCCTGGAAGTCTGCTGAGGTGTGCTATGAAACCATACAAATATCCAATTAGCACATTAAAAACTGTTAAATTAGATTGATGCTACTATTTGGGCCTGATTTAAAAACCTGCATGGAATTGCCAGTCTTTGTGTCTTGTAAATATCTATCCCTGCTAGACACATTAACCCACTGGCACAAGAATTTCTTCAGCCGCTGTTCCTCATTTGTTCTGCATTTCCTCCCTCTGTTGCAGTTCTGAAACTTCTCTCTTACGCTGCCTGGCAGAATTAATCCCAGATATTTAATACTGCAAAGGAATACTGCACAGAATTTTACTGATTCACAGAATATTCTGAGTAGCAAGGGCCCCACTTAAGATCATCACAGTCCATCTCCTGGCCCTGCACAGGACAGCCCCAGGAATCCCACCATGTGCCTCAGATGCACTGGAGAGGAACTGATAATAAGCATCATGTTCAAATGAAACTTTAGCAGTCTTTAATCACAGGAAAGGCAAATTTATGTCTAATAATGAAAAAAAAATTTAAATGGAAAACCATATGTCCATTTAATTTGGAAAAGTCAAAATATCTCCTCTAAACCTTCTCACTTCTACTTTTAACACCAATTATTCTGTATTTTTTTATTCAAGTTAATACACATAGTCCGCTCTCAATAACACTCTGTGTATACAGGGCACAAGACAATAGGGAAATACACAAAAGTTTCACCATTAGAAACAGAAACAAACCTCAAAAAATTTCAAAAGGCAAAAAGAGCATGACTGCTATAGGAGTTATACAAACATTCATTCACAAAATCATGTATCTATTTTGTGCATGCACAAAATATGTAGCTCCCTGCCTCGACAAATTCAACATGTCTATCTCAGTAACTATTTTGTGGGGCTTTTTTCTTTTTTTCTTAAAACAGGCACATTTAGACTATACCTGAATTTTCTGGCTCAGATCCATTGGTAGCATTCATGTTATGTATTCAGAAGGGAGATTATCCCCAAAGGAATATATGGGCAGGGCTGCTCCTTGCTGAAAATATTCCAAGTTTTTTCAATAACTATGCTTCAAACTTTTCTTGCACAGGTCAGGAATCAACTAAACTGTTCCATGTGCACTTGTAGAGCGTGATGCAGCCACCCACAGGGGATGGCTATTTGCTCCTTACTGCTGGTTGTAAAACACCGGCACTCAGAGCCCACAGAGAGGTTCCAACATCAGAGCCACAAGACAGTGAGAATGAAGAAATTAAAAGAACCTAGCAGCTGGACTTTTTCCTGTCCTTCTCCATTTTTCCTGCATTGTTAGGTAAGGGAATTAAAATGTTAACAATAAGCATCTACAATAATACAACTTTTGCCTTGAAGCTTGTCACACCTTTGTGTGTTACTTTGCTTTTGTTCCTGGACAGATGTGCAGGAAACTCCAGGGATACAACAGGAGTAGGGACCTCTGGACACCACCCTGCTGCTTCTCAGCACTTTACTGCCCAAAGGGTCCCCTCCCACTGCACAGACCTCCTTTATCTCACACAGATGCTTCCCTCAGAATCTCCAGGGTTTTTCTATCAGCAGTTTAGGTAAATAAAAGTTCTCCACGCAGAGGACAAGATTTCCTAAAATGAAGCACTGTACTAGAAAATCGATGTTGTTTCAAAAGCAAACCCAGCATACCTGTGTCTGAACCAGACTCACGTGAAAAATCACAATTTAGGTCTGTGTGCAGAAGCAGCTACTGACAGCTACACTTGCTGGTGGATATGGTATCATTTCAGCATCTATTTCACAAATACCCACAAAAGTATTTTGATTATAAATATACATAAGGTGCAAATTAGTGGTTTCACAGCTCTTTTCCCTTTCCTTTCCTCCCACAGTCTGCTACAATAAAACCTCACTTCACAGAATCCCAGTTAAATATAAGGAAGGTCTCTCACTTGATCTATGTTCAAGCGTATCACCTTTCAAAATTAAAATACTGATTATTTAAGTGTTGCTGACGCCTCTGAAGCATGACATCCGCATGTTAATATTGATTTTCAGCTGGAGAAAATAACTGGAAATCCCAAAATATTTTGAAAAAAAGGCCAAGAGATTAAATCAATGGCCAGTTCAAAATCTGTAGAGTTAACAAAGGTATCACATGTCGCAGTTCCTTCTTGAAAAAGCTTATCTCAACAGTGTGAATGTCAGACAGCACCATTGTAGCAAATCATATTTGCTTTACAAAAGGAGAGGTGTAGCTTGGAAACCATTGGTATGCTGAGTGGGAGGAAAACAACACTTTCCAGAGGGGAAACAAAAAATCCCTTTCACTCTTAAGCAAGGTGCTAAAACAAACATCCATGAAGGTAATATAAAACATACAGGTCCAGTCCTGAGTCCTGACTCCCATAGAGCCTCTGTATTTGAAAACACTGACTCCTAATCCCACACTTTGGCTTCCTTAAGGTATATTTGCCCTAAAGAGTAGGGCTCATTAACTCAGTATTGAAGTCAGAAAACTCACACTGGACAGACAACACTGTAAGGAAACCCATCCTGATCTCAGGACTGAAGAAACATCACCTGCAGCTCCCACTGCTGCTGACACAGTGTGTATAGATCATTCTAAGGATGGATTCCTGTGGAGACCACGCACACAACATCCTTATCCCGAAGGCATTGCATGCGGTTTTTATAAATGCTGGTAAGTTTTAATGAAAAAAAAACCAAACTGGTTTCTTTTTAAAATGAAGAAGATAGGCTTTCAGTTCCAGGCTCCTAAATTAATTGTATTTAAATATTTAATCTGAACACTGAAGAGATTAATCCCTATCATTTGCTTATACACAGTAATCACATGCACGATATCTGATCTATTTACAGCACTGTTGCACCTTTTACTAGGATTAAAAGAATTCTTAGGGAAAAAGTCCAACTTGCAGCTGAGCTGGAGCTGATTTGTGCTGCAGACTCTCCTCAGCCATCAGACAACCTTTGGAATGTCAGAACTGCAGAGGATGGAGGACAGCACTGAAGGAAACTTTCCACTGACACCACTGTCTCAACCCCGAGATGTTGTAGAGCTTATTGTGTTTTGGTTTACACGCACTAGGAGAAATGCAGCAGTCATGGAACACCTGCCTGTGTTCCTTTGTTTTCCTTCCTTCTCTTGCTCAACATTTGTTTTCTCCATCATCTGATGTCCTTACCAGAGAGAAGAGTTAAACATTTACACCAGCTCAGGCAGACACAGTGAATCCCTTTAACAATTCACCTGGGAACTCCATCTGTCTGATTTAGTTTTCAAGGAACCACAAAACAAATATTCTATTCTATGTATACACATGACACTAGTTCCACATTCAAACTATATTCCCCCAGTTTCAAACCCAATACCTGCATAAACAAATTCCATTTGTTGTGCTCTTTTATTCCACTGCCTTTACCGATGGATCTAAGCAGAAATGTCATCAATGTTTGAGTGATTGTTGGATATTATTTATTTGATCCAAAATGAGCACTGAATGAATTGGCAAATTAATCAGCAAATCATATTATTACCTTGAATAGATTTAAGCTATTCCATGTCAAACTATAGCTTTTGATTATATGACTTTGATCACTGGATAAACATACACAGGCTACAAACGTACAATGCCTTAGGAATGATTTTATAGAAATAAGACTAGTAAGTATAGGAATAAGGTAGATGGTGGAGACATTGTTCACATTTCATATTAAAGGCCTTTTCACATAATAAATAGGTTCATATATCACAACTCGGGGACCCCTGGTGGTCTAGTGTTTAAGATGTGGCGCTCTCATCGCCGTGGTCGCAGGTTCGATTCCCGGCCCTGCTTCAGGGACACTCCCCCAGGCAGATGGAGCTCATCAGCCCCTAAGGCCATCCATCTAAGAGAAGGTCACTCTAAACAAACCTACGTCCTGAGGACCTC
>JAWWLV010000030.1:5930165-5950885 GCA_035041135.1 Platyrinchus mystaceus
GAAGGTGCTCATTAGATTCTATGGGACTTGCACCTTCTTCCTTGTTTCAGTGGTGCCCAAAGGACAACTCGACCACCATGTTGGGGCACCACTAATATATCCATTCCCCAGGAGAAGACCTCCACAGCAGTCAGCAACTGCAACCCCATTAGACAGTTCTGGTTGCTATAGTTACTTGTTCCACCAATTGTGTTCTCCCTGTGATGTAATTCCCTCTCCCCACCTTCCCTATGCCAATCCCTCGGACTCACCCTATCCCATCACCAGGTTTTGCATACTCCGGCCTTGCTCTGCCCGCCTTCTAGCCCTTTCTACACCAAACCCTATATAAGCCCGTGTTCCCCCTAACAAAGTTGAGATCGCTCTCGGACATCTCCTTGCCTCATTTGCTATTTCTTCCACCTTCGCGCGCTGCGCCACCCCTGCTAGCATACAGCCCAGCTGTATTGCTCCTGCATATCAACCAGCAGCCCAGCGGCCATCGCCGCTCAGCTCGCAAGGACCCGCGGTCTCGGTTTGGTTCCCTGCCCCAAACCGTGATACTGTAGCATATATGTCTATATATTCTTTAACACACACATACAAAACAAATTGAATTGTCCTGAATTAGGACTTTTCTGTATATTATTCTGATGATATTCACTGATGACCACAGAGTGAACTGTGGTCCTATTTAAATACTTGATCAAAGAATAGGATAACTTTTAGAAATTAATATTGAACTAGAGAGGCCAAGTCACCATATTGCATATAGGCCCTTCTCTTAGGACAAACTAATCACAAAAAAGAGTTTTCACCCCTAAATTGAAGTAGTCTGCAGGAAATGAGCTGTAAAAGAGATAGGAGGCTTTTTGGCACAGCTGAAAGCTTATGAAAAATAAATTACAGAAGAAACATTTTTAATAGGCATGCTTAATGTTTTTATTGGTGAGTGTGCTCAAGTGGCTGCCAATTCAACTTTGCATTCAGATTGTCAAACATAATTGCTTGTATATGTGACATAATAAAAAACTTCATTGTAAAAGTCTTAAGAACACTAAGTAACACTGGCTTTTACAGCACTAAAAAGAAATAATAGACTTGTGTCCAGTTATCAAATTTAGAGAGATGCAGAAAACCCATTAGATTTCATCAAAGACAGACAAATTGTTAAATGGTTTTTGCCACTTTGATCTGCACAAAGACGAAAATGTTCCCAAGGAATGATTTCTAATTTAAACTTGTCTCCTTAAAATATGCTTTTCAAAGTGTGCATTAAAATAAAAGCTACATTCAAATGCAAACACTCAACTTATAATGTCTCCATGTTGATAATTGTATTAATCAGGTAGCAATCTGTGCATCTGTGATACTGTTGTGACCTCTTCAGCTGAAAGCAACTTCTAATAGGCACTCTGAAAATTCAAGAGTCATTGACTTGAGTGCAAGAATGTTCTATTTACAAAGAAACGTGTTTGGCTGGTAAACAGGAAAAAAAGAACTCAAGATAATCTTAAAGATGAAGCAAACAAACTAGGATCAATTGAGGCATAATAAGAAAATGGAGTAGCAAAAACAATTTAAATGGTTCTCCTGCTGCCACAACTAGTCCAATATGAAAGTTTAACTTTTTTCCTTAAGGAGAGAGCAGTCCTTCCAAACACTTCCAGTCTAAGCCCAGCACATCTGGAAGCTTAGCAAGGGCACAGTCTATTTCCAAGGGGAAAATTAGGCAAAAACAAAAATCTGACCAAGCTCAAGAAGGTTTTTTTCCATGTAGTTACGTAAATTCCTGCCCCTTGTCCACACACCAGAGGATTTTTCCACCACAAAGCTGCAGAATGAAGCAGCAGGAAAACCTATCCTACACATACCATGGGGTAAGATGTGAGAGCTACAAAAAATCTCAGGAAAACTCATGTTACTTCCTAGAACTGCTCCCTTCCCTGGGTTGGTTGCTCAGCTGACAGCAGGACAACGCCCTTGGCCTCAGCACCTGACACAAGTTTCTCACAGGAACTCTAAGATTTCAAGACTACGTGAAAAACTTCAGGTCCCTCTTTCCTTTGCTCAGCAGAGACAACAGTGCCTTCTAACTTAAATATGAGATACTGCAAAATATCTAGTTATAAATGGCACAGTATGTACGTATGTCAATAAATCTATATTTCCATTATACTCAAAATAAACAAGGGAGTACTACACCAAAACCAGGATTTTCCACTCTTTCAGTAAGAAAAAGAATATTATAAACTTCCAATTTTGCATTAGGACAATATGACATCGTTACCATGCGTTACATACGTAGCTAATATGTTTTAAATGAAATAAACACTTGAAAAACAGAAAAAGGATGGGGTTTACCCTAATGAATAGCTATGCAGTACACATGGATGTGTGCAGAGAAGAGCTGGGGCACATCCTGCTGAAAGGTTTTAGGTCATTAGGAGAAAGTAAAGGAACAGCAGTCTGTTCTTCAGCCAGCCACAGACTTGGCAAGTACCCCTTTCATTTTGGTGTTTAATAATGCTCTAGAGAACTGCAGAAGACACACAGAAAAATCAAGATTTTAACTGGAACAGACAAAGAAATAATGAAAATGAACTCAGACACTTAGAAAGCAGAATGGAACAGAGAGGGAACTGAAACGGAAAGAGGAAATTCAAAATTATCGTGCAGGGCACCTTTGGATAACTAAACATTTAAGTGCTATCCTGATGAAGAGAAACTTCATTAATCTTTTCTGACAAGTGACTTGCAAGAAACAAAGTTGTGGCAATATTTCTGCTGCTAAAGGAAACTTCCATAACAGTAGCAGCTGCAACTGAACCAATATGGTAAAACCCACCAAGAACACAATAAAATTGCTTTAAGGAATTGCAAACATAAATCTCTCTCCTGCAACGTTATTTTCTCCCCCAGTGCTAAGCTTTATGGGCACACCATCAAACAGAGCATTGCTGCAGTGCCATTGACCCCAGCAGAGCTGATGTGGAACTACATCATGCCTGGCCCTCAATCTGGGTTTATTTGTCCTTTTAAAGAAAATATTCTCCTCCCTCATAATTCAGGTGCTGTTTCAAAATCAGAAAAGCAAAAAGTTTTCATTTCTTTTCAACCAGAATAGATGCCTACTTGTATTTTGAAATTCTTTTTCTACCTTTACACATCATCTTCCCTTAGGGTGGCATCTCTGAGATGGGGCTACAACAATGGCAGGGGAGGGCAGGAGGAAACCTTGACACTGCCTCTCAATCTTCCTCCTCCTCCTCCATAAAACAGACCAGATGCTTTTAAAGCAAAACCTTCAGCCTTCTCTGAATGCCCAGGCTTCTCCTTGAACTTGCCACCAGTGGGAAGGAGGAATGGATGGCGTGGAAGGAAAAACAATGTGGCTCAGAGAACAAGGCCAAAAATAGTTTTATGCCCTGTTTTCTTGTGACAAAGAAACAATCCGACTGTAAAATATTGAAACAACAGGTTGACTCCACAGTTCAGTCATTAAAAGGTGTCTTGCACTTAATTCTATGTAGAGGCAAATTTCCTCTGCTCATACAGAACGCATGCTCTTCCTGAAAGCAGGAACTGGCCTCTCCCCTATGCAGCAAAGGGACAAAAAATAGAAGGTTTCCTTCATGGGAACACACACAGTTTGATCACAGTGACAGTGATTTATGCAAAAGCTTATTTGCTTTCTTGTTTATCCCATATCAAGAAAGTTTGCTTTCTTGCCTTAGAGCCAACTGCTTGCCATCAGAGGAGATAGGGACCTGGAGGAGAAGGGGGAGTGCAGAGCCCTGCACAGAGGCAAGAGGAGCTGAGATGTTGTCAGAAATGGGCCCTTTTTCAGGTTTTTGAGACATTTGGGACTAGTGCAGAGGTGATTTCTCTTTTTTATTGGGCATAAACCCCAGTAATAAGAGCTTTTGCATACAACTGAGAGGAGGGAAGCTAGAGAAGAGTCAGCTTTGACTTTTTTTTATGAAAGGAAAAAAGAGAACAGACCTTAAGATTAAGACACAATATAATAACCATGGCCCACAGAGAGAGGGAACAACAGCTGCAGGCACCCATCCATTGCTGCTTTCTTGTGACATGAACACTTTAACTGCTTCATCAGAAATGGGGACTACATATCTATGAACACACTACCTGCAAGTAGCAGGACATGGTGCCCATCTCAAGTGAGAAAAAAATCAACCTCTTAATACACACACAAAAAAGCGCTTGAACAAAATACAGGTTTTCCTCCATAAAAGTATAGATTTTTACTTTGTATAAAACAAAGTCAGCATTGTGGGTGTTGCTTTAGGAGAAAAAGAATTTAATTAGAACATTTTTTATTGAATTAAGTACAAGACAGGGCAGTTCATTTAATTCAATAAATGCAACAATAAAGAGAGCTCCAAACATCAGATCTTCGTAACAACAGTATTTAGATTCACCCCTCACATTAGGGGCTGGAAGGCAAATCAAATCACAGACTGAGAAACCCTTGAGAAGGCTGACTCCAGGAAACCGAGGGCAGTGGCACAAATACACATTACACATTCTGCAAGGTTAGATTAATGTGAAGTAAATTCCTCAAGTTATGTAAATAAATTATAGTAATGCTGTCTGACAGCTTGTATTAAGTAAGATTAATTCAGCAAGCATAAAATATGCTGGGGACTTAACAAATCCACGAATCCCAATGCCTCTTACAAACTCCAGGCCCGAGGAAGATGCTGCAGACTGAAAGCCCACACAAGTCTGTGCAGCAGTGGCAGGGCTCTTGGATGGCTCTGGAAAGCTCATTTCTGAGGCTGAGCCCATCTGATCAACGCTGCAGACAGTGCATTCCTGCAACACAGTAAGGTGTGAGACACCGAATTCTGCACAACTACTGCAAAAGGCAGAAGCCTGAGAAGTGAAGCAGGGACTCCTCTGCCTCTTACATCGCTGTAAACTGACCACCAAGTAGGTTTATAAACTGTCCAAACTGTGGAACAGACAAACCAGAGAACTTGAAGGTAACTCAGTGGAAAAGGAAATGGTTTTTCAAAATTCAAGCTTTTTTTTTTCTTTTTAATCTTCTTTCACAATCAAGACCCCTAATACAGCCAACTAAAATTCCACCAGGAAATAGCAGCAGAGGATCACTCCTCCATAATTAACACTGATGTATTTATTTTTCTCTAACATCGTGAAAAGCTTCCTAACCCAAGGTACTCTTTAGGGGAAAATTGATACAATTCCATCAAAGCTACCATTAAAGAATTCATATTTTGTCCTATTCTCCCCCTTCAGAGGGGCTTGGTATCCAGCTCCTGGAAGGTCCATTCTCTGATTCTACTTTTACAAACAAAAGAATGTGTTTCTGTAGTAAAAATAAAGCACCACATAGACAAACATATCCACACTGCTACAGAAAAAGGAGAGCATTGCACTGAACTTTGGGCTTTTGAAACTCAGCCTTAACCATTTTACCACAAAAAAACCCCAAAGTACTGGATTTTATTCTAATGATTGTGTGTAATAGTATTCAGTTTATAGACCAAGTAAAAAAGGAAATACCTTAATTAAAGGACGAGTAAGCATAAAAAAAGGGTTGTTTGGAAATCTCAGAGTAACCCTAGCTATGGAACAGAAGAAAACTAAACATGTGGAGACACTAAAAACAGCGCTCTGTCCAAACCCATAAGCCATTCATTGCACAGTATATTACCATTAGATTAAGACTGACTTTATCCATCTATTTCTTTGCAGGCGTGACTCGACTCCAGCAAGCAAAATTGTTCTGCTCTTGTTAGGTTTAATCTTACTTCTTAATCTTCATTTCAACTTTCATCTTAAATTTCCTGCTTTCAAGTATCAAGCCAAATTGATTTGATGCTTAATGCTTGACAAATAAATAATGAGCCTTTGAATTAGCCCACGTGTGATAAGGCAATGATCCCATTATTTCTAACATTCTTATAATCAGGCAATGATTAAATTATTTCTAATGTCCTCAACAGAAATGCAAAAATACACTAAAAAGATCTTTAACAAAGCTCCCCACCATGTTTTTTTATTAAATGCTCTTAATTTGAGTATTTTATCACATGATTACACTAGCTGGGCCATAAGAGCTTATTTTAATGAGAATGGGAAGAGCTCAAACAGTGGGTGTTCTGCATATCTCTTTGACATCTTTACAACCATTTGCCATTTTGAGTGTGATTAGCTGAATAGCAACTATTAGGAAGGCTGATTAATACTTTTTGAATATTCCAAATCTTGGATAGCACTCAGCTTATTTTCTTGGGGAACAGATTGAAACAAAGACTTCCACCATCTCCACCCAAGGACACAGCACAGTGTAATTTGGGCAACAAAGACAAGACCTCACACTCAGCTCACTGCCTGCACCACTGACATTCCTATTTACAGAGATCTGCACTCATATCCAAGCACTTATCTTAATTAATATCATGTCCACATTAGCAGGGTGAGCACAGTCCCAGGTAAAGCAATGGTGTAGGCAGTGTGGTTTCAATGGGTGCCTCCAGGACACTGCAACTCATAGCAGACACCTATTAAAGTGCTGAGAATCAACATGAAATGTCATTTAACATCCTATTAAAAAAAAAATTTAAAAATCCCCATATATTGAGCTTGCAGAACAAAGAAGCGCATTAAAAGCACTGATAAGGATATTAAAAGGCAATATTTGATGTATGCCTATCTAGTACATTAATATTGAATCTGGCTGTGATATGAGTTGCACTAGTTAAAATTACATATTTCTCTTTTTCCTTGAATCAGAGGAGACAGTTACAGGAAAAATCAATATCTAAAGCTTACAAAGCCAAAAATCTTCTTTCACCACTAAGATACCATGGTGATAAAGGCCATGAAATAAAAGTCAGAATATATAAAATAGACATTAGATGCAGAGAGACATTTGTAACATGTACTGAGATTAGTAATGCCTTGCTCTTACAGAGCATTACCCTAAGACCTGCTCCTGCCAGCAGAACACACCCTCTTCTCTCCACCAGCCCACAGGGGTGCAGAACAGGCCAAAAGTGAGTAACTTGTCTGAACTGTGTGCCAGATTGTGGGCAAGAGGTGGGGAAAACTGCATTGCTGGCACTAAAAACAAGCAAACACAATCTTCTGTTATTTGCCTACTATTCATCCTTAAGGCTAAAGTCACTCATATGAAAATATTCCCGAGGAATTCTGGGATGCCTCAAGTCTCTGTGGGTGGCAAAAGAAATGGCTGAAGGCTTCTTAGCTCAGCAGCAGTTCGAGTTACTGCAGCTTTTTGAAAACAGGTGAGGGACAGAATTTTTTGAAGAGGTGGGGAATGGAGGAAGTGATACAAAGCCAGAAAACCATATCTTAATGTGCTTTTCCATTGGCTATAGCTCATGGATATTGCTCATTACCACAGAAAGCAATTACAGAGTAGCAAAACATATCACTCCCAGCTGTGGTAAGCAAGCAGAACTGCTCCAAACCAAGAGCTACACAGGCTGCCAACACTGTCCCAGTGAACAGACAGGTTGCAGGACACTTCCAGGTACTTGTCTGGCTTCCACTGATTCAGACAGCACTGAAAGGGAAGCAGCACAGACTGTGCAATTAGCAACTTCTTCCAACACAAATGTCCCTCTGGAGTACTGAAGGAAGGCTAATGGGAATGAATCTTGGTTAAGTCATATATTCACCATATGACCAGTCGTTACAAGCATGTGCACACACAGTTGTGCTGCTGGTCATCTGTGTACTTTAAAAAAAAAAAACTCAAGGCAAGAGTTATAAGGCAAATTTTAGGTGGAAGAAACAGCCATAACCCGTTCCATTGTCCCATGTTTTCCAGGCCGAGCTAGAAGACCGTCATGCCAAGCCAGTCCCTTATGAGGTGAGCTGTAATATTTTACTGAGACATGAACAAAACATGGAGAGACATGGAGGCACTGAGAAGACAGCATGTGTTTGTCCGCAGTTGAGAAAACAAACTGCAGAGGAATTTATGCTCCAAACGTACTCAAAGTTTAGACTGTCACTGGTAGATAGGACTAATCCGTGGCTTCTTTATGTTTTTGTGCAGTAATTCTTTTGTATTAAGATGAGAGGAAAACTTTAAATGTATTTGCCTCATCAAAGAGCATGAGAAGGGGCCAAAAAAAAAAAAGAGGTAGAAAAAGAACAAGATGGAAAAATCAGAGAACTGGCATGACTGATGTTTCTGTAAGGAAGAAGGTGTTAGGATTGAATTCAGACTGCTGTCAGTCTGAATTTCCTGGCAAACTCCTCTACACCTGCAGTTTGCCCTGGTGTGCCTCCACTTTTAAGGAGAAAAGAGCAGAAAGGACTGGAAAGAGATCTGGAGGAAGGGGTAAAGGGGAGCTGGAACAAGAAACAGAGAACAGTGCAAAGGGGAAGGGTGTTATGAAAATAACAGAGATGAGCATGTGTAAGCAAAATGGGTAAACAGGGATAAAGGGAAATGAGAAGATAAATCAAAACCTATTCACAACTATTACCAATTTTTTTTTATTGCCTGTCTGAAGACTACAGAGCAGGAAGGGAAAGGAAGCATTCCCAGGGGACTTGCCAATGTCTTCTCATGTAGGGGTGGATGAACTGCCTTTTTAAATATATAATACAGTTCTCCATTCCTCCAAGTCTCTGTTCTCACTGCTCTTAAAAGAAGTTGTATTTGTCATGACTATATGACAACTGTAAAGGAACAAAATTTACATTTTGTGCCCCAAGCACTGAGGGTGGCAGAACATACTGATGCAGGGAAAAGGGTTCATTTTGAAACATGCAGAAAATAAATGGAAAGTGTAGGAGAATGGAGAGGAGGTTACATTTACTTTTGAAAAATTAAAGAGACAAATAGCTCCTTTTCTGAGATGACCTTGCAATTCCTACCCTCAAGGGTCCAGAACTTGAAGATGGGAGCACCAGGCATTGCTTTCCCTGGCCTGTGTTGGTACAGGGGCTATTTGTGAAAGTGTCAGAGCAGCACTGGAACCATCAAATCTTCCCACAAGTAAGTCATTCCCTGTTAGCCTCATACCTCTTTAGCTTTTATATTACAATCCCAAAAACTTTCTCCAGCAAGCTTCCCATGCAATGGGAAGCAAGCTTCCTTTGCTTCCCAAGTCCCTGCAATCAGACAAGTTTGCCTACAGCAAAGCAGATACTAAACAAACAACCTTCCCTTGCTTTGTGTGCATAGGGGAAATCACATTTCTGTAGACAATTGCTCTTCATTTTTCATGAGGGGAATAAAATCACCAAAAACATTTAGTCTCCATGAAAAAGCAGTGAGCATGCTTGTCATTTTGCAGCAGGATGCTGAGCTGCAGGTGGAATAGCTGCCAGGGCTCCAGGCTGCGTTACCACTGTCCCTGCTCACATGTTTAAAGCCACAGAGCACACCACCCTAACAAGTCACAGCTAGGTACACACACCATCATGGTTATTTTCCAGCAGTGAAATGAGGCCCTTTTCTTGAAGCTGATTCAGTGAATGGCTAAACTGAGGGCCCAACTTACAAACATTCCCTCAAAAAAGTTAAATGATATGCAAATATGAAAGGAGTTCTCAACTCGTGGGAAGTCAGTACATCTTCACTGTATCACCTGGCATCCAGCACTAGAGATAATAAGACAGAGGACACTTCAGAAGTGGTCTGGAGCTACAGGCATCAACAGATTGCTGCCATTAAAACAACATTTATCAGAACACTGTCAAAGGGGCTTTAATTTCGACAGTGAATAGCTGGCCCTTGGTAAGATTCTGGGTCAGAAAACACACAGAAGTGGCCAACAGCCACATTCATACCCACACTGCTCAGCTAGTTATTATGACATGCAGCAAAGTAGTTATAAAACAATCTTGTCTCATCCCCTGCAGAATGTAATTCTACCACCATCAGAATTTGCTGTGTCCTGAGCGTGCTTCATCTGCACAGCTCTGCAAAGAAATGGAAAGGACAAGCAGCATTTACCCATAGGACAAGATAAATCCAGTACCACAATCATTTAATGAAGACTACAAATCCTACTAAGTGCTTTTTTCATTTATAAGCCCCAGATAAAGGGGCAGGACAAACTATGGTTTCCCTCCAGAATGCTCCAGACAAAGACAATGCCAATTTTGGCCTCACGACGATATGTTAATACAAGAGGATCTGCAATAAAGCCTTTACGAAGAACACCACAGAGTATATGTTTGAGTGACTGTACCACAAAACGGAGATGCTTTAGCAGCATAATTCCTCATCATTATAGTCATGCTTCACTGAGGTGGAGTCATTTTCCCATTACAACACTTTTAACAGTATTATTCCATTTCTTTTATGCTGTGTAATAAACAGGAGTTTCAATTACTTTATTTGGCAGATGCTGGAGCAGAACCAAGCCTGTTGTTCCTTGTCACTGAAGCTGTTATGCTGCTTTAAAAAGCACTTCCATGTGCTGTTTTCTTCTTACCAGATCAGTCAGTGGGACATTTCCAAGACAGTCTTTACGTTATCTGGATCACAATAAAATACATTAAAGATAGGGAAACAAACTGGATTAGAACAAATTACAACTCCCACACTCATCTTGCCTAATCTCTTGGGTTTGAGATCCTGGAAAAACAAACCAACCATTTCTGTTATTAGTGGACACAGAAGAATCACGCTCTGCTCAAATGCAAAGTCCTTCTCCAGGTTCTCTCACTAAGAAAACAACTTACACTATCACCTTCACACAGTAACTATCACAGCATCTTCAAATATCAACATGCATCTGGGAGAAACAAACTTCCACTGAGACAAATCAATGACAAAAACAGGAACACAGCCCAGGCTGCACCCAGCTGGCAGTGCACACAGGCTTTGCGTGGCATTCTGCACCTTCATTCTGCAAACAAAAATGAAAAACACAATGACGTCTCATTTTCCCTCCAGTTTACTTTGCTTCCGTATCCCCCATGTCCCATCCAGACTGTTGCCTAACAGGCAGCCTTCAACAGGGACAGGGCCTCAGCCATGTGGTCCCTTACCCATTCAAGGCTTAATGTCCTGCATTCAGTGTTCAGCTCCACTGTGCTTCTGTAACTCACAGAGCCTTTCTAACAACACCAAGACATGAGAGTTGACTTCTATACATTATTTGAAAATTAATTTCCACTCACCAGGACAGTTCCTACTGAAGAACAGGCAGAGCCATGTGTTCACATGCCAGCTGTCTCCAGGAAAACAATAAAGTTTATTGTTCTCCTTTCGAAAGGCAAAAAACCTGCCACCTTTGCTCACAGTTCCTCGTAGCTTTGCTTTCCTCTTCATCAGCTATGAATGACCAGCAGCCAAACATATCTTTACCACCAAAATTGCAGAGCACATGCTCCCCCTTGTCAGCTAACAGAGGTGGGACTGAGGAGTAGAGGCTTTCTTGCTTCTGGGCTTCCTTTGCCCTTGATCACCCCAGCAGCCACGCCAGCCCTGGCCAAATCATTTAGGTTACAAGAGCAGAGCCCCAAATCAAGGGGTACAACTGTGAATTTAAGAATAATGCAAAATTGTCTATTTTATCTGCCAGAGAATGTAATGATTAGAAAAGAACATTTATCTGCAATTTCCCCACTGCCAGAATCTGCCGAGAGAAACCACCTTGTATGAATATAGTCTACATTTAGATTGGCTTGGTAATTCTTCTAGCACCTATAACCTATGTCTGTTGGTGAGAGTATGAACCTCCAGCTCCCTATATAGATCTCCAGTGCAGAGAGATATAACTTGCTGGCAGCTGTCACCACACATTAGTTTGCATTATCAGCACAGACACATTGAACCAGTGAACCATGGACACTTACCCTCTTAACCCACTTCAAACACTGCAAGGGCTGACGAGAGTCTTGCTATCCAAACTGATAGACAGCACAGGTTTCCTTTCCCTCTTCCCCATGCAATAGGGTAGATTACATTGCATTTTGCAGTGGAGTGTAACGTCAGTGCTGGGATGTTGTGCAGTGACACATCACAACACAACACGATGAGGGGCAGCATAATGGCATTTGAGATGGGCAGCTGGATTTGTCAGTAATCCATATTCCAGTGAGCCTTCCAAGTTGATGTCTATCTATAGTCTCTCCATCAATTAGTGTCACGCTGACAAAGTTATACATATGTACGTGTATGTTTTCTCTTTACATATGTATGCTTGTGTGCACCGACAGCTATCTGCTCAGCAATCCTCCTTTAATCAGTTCCCCATTAAATATAAACATCTACATTTCCACACTCTGCTTTACCTCATCATAACTACAAAAATCCCTTTATGATGACTAAATTGGCCTTTTAGTAGAACAGTTCACCTGCTGGAGGAGGGAAGGGGACAGGAGGAAGATACTAATTGTGCAAGTGAGAGTTATGAGGCAGGAAAAGTCTTTGCACCTTTTAAATAGGTTCTTAATCAAAGAACTAAGTCATCCTCAGCACTTAAGAATCTGAGAAAAAGCTTTTTATGTGAAAAGTGCTTGGCAAATCCGGTAGCTCAGGTTCCCCCTTGAATTCCCAAAGAGGACTAACATTACAAGAGTGCACAACACAGAGCTGTGCAGCAACAGTTCCTCAGACAGCATCGTTCCTACCTACAAACTCAGAGAACAGAAGGAATGTATTTCTATTTCTCAGGAATACAAAGGACATAATATAAAATGTCAAGACACACTCGATGAAAAGTTTCCATCATTACTGTGTTATCATTTAATCAGAACTAGTTAAGTTTTTGCTTGCAACTTAAAGTAATTATCAGAGACTCTCCACTTATATGCAATGTGCATAGAAGAAACTAATATAGCTTTACAGTACCTTGAATCTCCAAATTCTTTTGGAAACTCATGTGTTTCTTGTGTTAAGGTACAGCCTCAGTCCAGGTTAGCCACAAGGAAAAGAATATCACAGCTTCACTGACACAAAGCCAAGCCAAAGAAAGCCAGTTCTGTTTGTCTCACAAGCATGGAGGAGATCACTCAAAAAATTCCTAACTGGCAAATCCTCACCCATCATTATCTCTTAAACCAACCTGCAATCTTTTTCTGGCAAACATCAAAAAATAACATCTCTGTAACTTTTCCAATCTGCTCTCCTGACGATGCATTACTAGGAATGAATTACACTTTGAATAAGGCACTGAAGGCTATACTTGTTAATACAGCACTTAAAGTTCTCAGAAATTCGTGTCCTTGGAGAAAAATTGAAGCCTTTCACCCTTCTTTTCTTCCAGAGACACAGACTGATAATATGGTTTCTGGGGGTGACACAAAGATAGCCTGATTTCTTAAAATCATTTTTGTACATTTGTCGCTACAGCAGAGTGAGAACATGAGGGCAAATACTGTTTCAGCAGGAATAAGAAACACAGAACTGAATCTGCTCAAACTGGCACAAAGAAGATGAAAAAGGACAAAATTTGGGGTGAAGTTTATTTTTTTTTTCCTGAATAAATGATCCCTGCATTTCCTGAAATGCCACAGACTTGTTGAAAAGGCTTACAAAATTACATCTAAAAGTTTTGTCCAGCTTGAAATAAAAAGCCCTGATTGACAGCAAAAATAGGTCTTTGCTAGTAATCAACTTGCTTTGTTTTTCAGTCTCTCTGCATTTTGTGGACAACAGCCCAAATTTTGGCAGATTATTTCATTAGGGGAAGCTTGCAGTTTAACTAAACATGGCTTTCTCAACAGAAAATTGATATCAATCATTTCACATTTTTTAAGCAGACTGAATGATTCATCTCCAGGAAATCTGTATGAAAATCTAGAGTTACAGCTGATCAGACAAAATTAAAGGCATAAATCAGTTGATTTTTGCCACTTACACTATTGTATCTTTACATATATGCTGGGTTAAAAATAAATAAATAAATAAATAAAACAAATCCCCAAACAAGTCTGAGTTTCTTTAGTTACTTTTCTCCATCTTTCATCACAAATTTTAACTCTTAATATATCCACTGCAATCCATTTTTGTGCAGAAAGGTAGGAAGAATACAAGCTATAGCTAACTACTATAACTCATCTATTGCTTTATGACATTCACTATTTTCTATTCACAGTAGCTTGCATAGACCTTTTTGTGGCTGTGTTTCAGCTGCATTTTGCTCCCAGCATCCTGCTTAGACACAGTGGGTCTGAACAAAACTGCTTATTTCTGCCAGGGATGGAGGGGAAAGAAAAGGGGAAAAGGAGTTTTATTAATAAAATTATAAATAGGTCACTACTCAATCATCAAGCCAAACTTGCCTAAGCAACCCCATTTGTTCAGTATTTGATTACTGGAGACATCTCAGGCCTCAATAAACACTCAAGTGAACAAGTTTGACTGTCTAAACTCCACTGAACTCAATGGGGCAGAGGGCACAGTTTCTCCCCTGGACTAGTTTTAAACTTCAGTAGAAACATGATGCATATCTAATCCTACTAACTTATTTACCAATCAACTAGACCTACATTTAGACAATTTTCTACAAGATATGCCCTAGGTAAGTAAATAACTTTACCTGGGTCCTCCCGTTCTAGATGCCCACTCAGAACTTTGAAGAGGGTCCTGTGCCTCCTCCGGCGTGGGGCACAATAGAAGGAAACACTCCCTACCCCTCACCTGGGCTTTAAGACACAGGTGAGTTAGAGCTCATCAACATTTGGTGCTACATCATGCTCACACCTGATCGCAGTCAGTCATTGTGTCTGCCCACACCTGATCACAGTCACTCATTTTGTTTGCCCACAAACTGTGGCAACACAGTGACTCCAGTTAAAAGACGACGTTTTATTTGCTCTCTGAGAATTTTTGTTCCTCCCTAAAAGAAACTAAAGGCCCCCCCTCAGCAGTTACTGTTTTACTTAGCCAAGGCATTGCTGGGTCAGACAGTCACTTTAAAACTAGAAGAAACCAGGTGCTTCTAATATAAACATAATTAAGCAATTTAATGAAAATCTGTTGCGTCCACCTCTCTCTGAGAATATGCAGGGCTCAGCTTGGTGTATTTCTGCTTGTTTTTCAATGTATGCTGCGCTTAAATGTAACTTTGCTGTCACCAACAGGTTGTCATGAGAATTAAATGTTTTTCATTTAATGTTTTTTGTTATTTTATACCTCAGGCTAAAAATACAAATGTGACTCACCCAGACTTAGTCTTAGTGAGTATTGTTTTAATTTGGAAGTAGTCCTGCTAACTTTGATGTAATTAGTGATGACTTAGTTAGTAATCTCTGACTAAGTGGGATAAACGTGGTATGGGAAGGCAGAATAAAGTTGCTGCTGTTCAAAACATCACAGACAAAGAGAGAACATAATTAAATTATCTATCTGATTTTCAAATTGTAACAGAGATGCATCACATAGCATGTCACTTTTGGTTTTTCAGAGAGCTTATTCTTCTTTTATTATGAACAGAATCATCTCTATCCAGTGCATGAGACAATTGATTGGCTTCAGTACAACTGAATGTTTTGCCAGCCTTCACTATGCTCCCACTCAATATGTCATATAAAATAATGTGCTGAAAACTGCCTGACCTACCTGTCTGCTTGGTGTTTATAAGGAGTTTGTCTCCATGGTATTTCAGTTCTTTATCAGAAAACAAAACAGGAGATACAGGAAGCCAAGGAAACCTTGAAAGGAAAGCCATAACAGTGATAAATAAGATTTGATGGCCCAGACACAATCCTGGGAGGCTAATGACATGTCAGCGTCTCACCCTGCTTCCTGAGCAGCCCTGGGAACACCACAAGTCTCTCCCTGCTTCCACCTTACTCAGGGGATATATCCTGCTCTCCTCTCATCCTCAGCATATCACATACAAGGAGGCTGAGCTGCCAAGCACTGTGCTGGCAGGGAGGACAGAGCCAGAGCATGACTCAGTCCCCACCTCCATCTGTACTTCACCCAGTCCAAACTGCTTCCTCCTGGTTCCAACTGGGATAGTTTCTTAGTAGCTGGTGCTGTGTTCTGGATTTAGTATGAAAAGAATGTTGATAACACAGGGATGTTTTGGGTTTTGGTAAGCAGTACTTAGTTGCCAGCTGGGATTAAACCACAACAGGATAATTAATACTACAGACACAAAAAGCAACAGCTAAGTCTTGAAGTGCTTGAAGGAAACTGCACAATAGCAGCTGTGTACAGGAGATCAGCCAGGGCACTGGAAAGCTGAGTATGGAGGCAGGAATCAGAGAGTACTGGACATTTAGATCCAGGGCTCTGTTTGCTACCGTTGGGGCCAAGCTAAATAAATTTTAGGAACTGAATCATGAGTTTGTAGCTGGGACAACTCCATTTGCCACAAGTTAAGCTGGTGTTTTGCCCAAGGTCTATGTACCTTTTGCACAGAGCACTGACTTTATCATGCACATTAGGGCTGAAGGAACGTAGAAGCAAAATGAAAAGACTGGAAAAGAAGACTTAAATTCTCACTTTCTTTACTCTCTCATTTTGCATCTAATCCAAGTTCAAATAAATGATAGGCTAAAAAATACCATTCTGTGGTAAGAGATGAAAGTCTTCTTCATATGGCTTTGTTTCAGCAAATTCAAGGGCATCAGAGAAGAAACAGAAGCTTCCTAAAATCCAGGTTCATATCTAACTCACCTGGGAAATTTAAACTACTTGTTTGGTTTCTAGGGGTCTAGCACACATTAAAATAGAAGGAGATTGGTCTGACAGAATTCATGGGTTCCTGCAATATCTGCTCAAAAGTTTTGACAAAGTTGAACTGGTATCAGAGGCCTGCAAATGCCAAGAGTACACAGCAGCTGCTCCTACTGCTGTTGGCTTCTTGCTGGCCTCTGTGAGTGCTGGTGCCAAGAGAGCCCCTCAAGAAGTTCACGTGATGAAGAAGAGGGTCATGTCACAGATGCTGACAGAGAGTGCCATGTGGCCATGAAATAAAATTTTTTGATAAAGAAGTTGAGTCATCCAAGGAATGTGCCTGATAAGAGACTCCACTGGGAGGCTGCAGCTCATCCTTCATGGCACCTCCCCACACACGAGGCACTGTCCAGAGCAACAGAGCAGGCTCTGTTCTGCACAGGGGAGACCCAAAGCAGCCCTGAAGCCCTGCCAACAGCAGGGAGCTCAGTGGGTCTGTCTCTTCAGATGGCCTCTAAACCACAGCCTTTGATACAGATTTCTTATAGTTTGGCAAAATGAAAGACATTTCTGCTGTCCCTTCTTTTCACCACTCTGCTTTATCTACCTTCATTTGTGTTGGCTCTAATGTTTTCCGTTCCTTAGACAGCTGTCTCTTCTGCTCACACACTCATGCCACCACCAACTACAACCAAGTTAGGGTGTAATTCTTAGAGTGACATATGGCACAGCAATAAACAGCTCTCTAGAAAGCACCTTATACCATAAGGCTTTTTCCTCTTGGCAAACAGGAATGGGTTATGGAATAGGAGTGTGCCTGCACCAGGATAACTACATCTGGAGAGGACAATAGTGATTAAATGACACCAGTATCATAAAACTGGTACAACATTTATGTTTAGACAAGGTTGTAGAACCCTCCAGCATCTGTTGTGTAAATGGGGATCAGGACAAGAACAAGAAGAAAACAGGAGTGGATGAATTTCAGAGAGCTGCCAGGTTAAAATGGCCTCAGTGCTGGAGCAGCTCTGTGCTGCAATCTCACACAGCTCAGTGTGCTTGGGAAGCAGCTGAGTACAAGACAGAACAAAAGCAACAACAAAAAAAAGGAACTCATTCACCACAAGGAAGGTTTTCCCTAGTGTCCTCAGCTAAAATGTTAACCTGGATGTCTTTCAGGATAAATATCTCAAGAGTTATTTGTACACAATGCTGCAGTGTTTACCTTTTGATTACAGATCTTTACACGCTGTCCATTATTATTGAATGCCAGGATGAAAGGCAGCCTAAGGGCTTGAATGCAATGTTCTGTCACAAAGAAAATACAGCAAAAGTAATGGCAGGCTCTGAAAGTAGAGATATATGAGGCTGGAAAGAAATACGAGCACAGTATCGGGGTTTCTTTTGCAGGGTGTTTGGCTTTTGCTTTAAGAGAAAGTTTCATGCAGTTTTGCCTAGACAGTGACATGTAAAGCCTGGATTTGGATATAAATTTAGAATGTGTGTATAAAATCCTCATGACTAATTTCTGTCTCTTGCATTTGTGTCTGTACAAATAAAATAGGAATTACAGAAGTGTTAGTCTACCTGTATTTCTATCCAGAATCACAATGAACACTAGACTTCTTAAGCATTTTAATGAAGTTCAATTTGCAGCTATACTCATGTTTCAAATTATTTGTACAAATATCTACAATTTTTATTAATCTTCTAGCACAGAGTTTACTCCTTAGTCTGCTGCTAGACTTATACAACTCCTTTGCAATTTTTACCCTCATGTTCCAGCAGTCCAGACTTGGATTTTGAAAGGCCAAAGCCTGGGGCTGCTCCCAGAAAGCATTTTGATGTGTCAGCAGATACAGATGATTCACATTTTCAACGAGGTCACTTGTGAAGTGTTGACAGCAGCAGAGGTATCCAGACTTCTTTTATAATTGCATCATGATACTGCCCCACTTATCATCATACTTTCCTCCACTGGCCAAATTTTGGCAAGTTTTTTAATGAAAAACCTTTCCACAGCTATTTATTACCGCACTTATACTGGCTGGTTAGTGGAGATTTCCTGTAAAACTTGAGCTTAAGTTTTTATTCTTAGTTTTCTTTTACAGCTTCTCAGTGCTTGCTGCAATACTTTTAAGAATACAAATCCCACTTACTACACTTCAAACATAGGTCAGTCAGGCTATGTTACAAAATACTACAGCACCACCTGACTTCACAGAACAAGAGAAAAACTGACTTCAAGTACATACCACTGCTTTACATTTAAGAATAGGAAAGCAGGCAGTAACAATTTTTCATACAATCTTGTGTTAGATTTAATTCTTATTAATAAGAAATGAGAGTCATTAACACTATTAAAATCTAATTACATTAGCAATTTTCTATCAAGTCATATATGAGTAGTTAAGTATTGATATTTGTTCTTCCTAATGGGATTCAAAAGTCTAATTAAAAGTCTCTCTTTTGTGGTTAAAGTGGAATGAATCTTTCTAAAAAACAAGACACTTCTAATGGCCAGAGATGGCCTATTTCCTTAAATATTACAACTATCTTCCCCTTCAGCACTTTAACCAGACAAGAATGATACAGAGGCAGCCAGAAAATCAGATAAACTGACTTGGTGCTACAAGAGCACAACTGTGAGCCCCTTTCTCCTATTATTCCCCTCTCCATGCCCAGTTGTTTTACAGGTTATAAGAACTGGGTAATGGTAATAAGGACAGGTATAACAAAACCTTTTGACCCTTTAAGGTAACACTGTCTAAGAGTATGATTTTGCAACATTTTTCAGTCATGTTTATAAAAGCTCTATTGTGGACAGAGATACAATGGAATAAGTTATTCCTCTCAAGAAATCAGAACAAAAAAGAGCAAAAAAAGCCAAGTTTGCCTTACAAGCTGCCCCATACAGTTTGTCAATATGCCCTACATTTTAGCACAGCTATTCTAACAATGTATGGATAGTTTAGGCTGAGCTCTCCATTTTATTTTCTAAGCATAATGTAGTATAGATTGTACACTAAAAACTGCCATTGTCACTGGAAGCTTCCCTGATCTTGAAAAAACACTGCCTTCAACCCAGTGAGCATTTCGAAGAGACTTCTTACCTTTGCTTGTGTTGGACACTGAATCACATGTTTATGTAATAGAAAACACTTGTAAGATGGAGAGAGACAGCAGAGGTAAGAAAGCAAGAGCTACAGATGTTCAAGATGTTCAGGACCCCTCAGAACATCAAGAAAAAAATTAAATAATTATGTGAATTCAGCACACCAGTAAAACCAGCTATTCCTTAACAGCCTAGGACTTGGACTACGCCTGCAGACTGAACCAGCAGTCCCCCTATCCTGAAAGCAGCTATGCCACTTTTTTTGCCAGTGATGATATATGGGGATTATTTTGCATATCGCTGAGCGTCGCTCCTTTATTCTGTGAAAATCAGAGCACTTTACCACAAAATGCAAATCTAAAGTGCTCCACAGCATGCTGGCTTTGCTTTTCCTTAACACGTACAGATCAATGACAGGTTAATGCTTAGTTAACATTTATTAAGAGCAACATGGTTTCAGAAACTTCAGACTAAAGGTGTCAATTAGATGACAGATCCTTCATGAAAGATGAAAGAACCTCTGTGTTGGGCAGGTACTCTTATGTTTTGCTGTCAATGATTTATTAGCTACAAGGTCCCAAGTGTCCAAGCTTATCAAGAATGAGAAAAGCAAGTATGAGCTAAAGGACATCGTTGATTCTTTATTTCACAGAATCTCACTAACGATGACTGGTATGGAAATAGTCCAGAAATTACAGATTCACACAGCCTTACAGTGACTACCACAAAGTAACATAGAATGGTTTGGGTTGGAAGGGTCCTTAAAGTTCATCTCTTTCCAACCCCCTGCCATGGGTAGGGACACTTTCCACCATCCCAGGTTGCTCAGAGCCCAATCTAACCTGGCCTTGAACACTTCCAGGGATGGCGCAGCCACAGCTTCCCAGGGCAACCTGTGCCAGGGCCTCACCACCCTCACAGGGTGTCGGGGTTTGAAAATTGTTAACTATGTTTTGGTTATTGTGTATTGTATTCTGTGCTCCCATTGGTTCCCATGAT
>JAWWLV010000030.1:5951111-5991602 GCA_035041135.1 Platyrinchus mystaceus
TTTCCTGTTTTTGTGCACTACTACAAATAAAATATGTGCAGTTTGCATAGGAATTCGTTCATTTTTTTCCAAACTATTGTTCGTCCCCCCACAGTGTCTGAGGACAGGGCCCCCTGTTTAAAAAGTTTGGGTACCCCTGCTCTAGGGTCTCCCCAGAGCCTTTTCTTCTCCAAGCTGAACAAACCTTGGCTCTCTCAGTCTGTCTCCAGAGCAGAGGGGCTCCAGCCCTCTGAGCATCTTCATGGCCTCCTCTGAACTGACTCCAGCATGTCCCCCTCCTTCTGGACTCTAAGTGCACACTGCCAGGTCAAGGTGAGATTCTCATCAACACCCATAAGTCCTTGTCCTCAGACACAGCAGTGGGTAGTGACCTGGTCTGAGGTAAGTCTGCTCAAAGCCTCTGTCAGGGTAACCAACCTGTACTCAAGGTCACTCTAAAATCAGAAACATCATTGCTGATTGCAAATTAAAATCTCTACTGTCTTTTGTTTTGGTGCAGACACTGAGACTGTGTGAAGTGTCTGACATCCTGCACATAATTACTACTAAATCTGAATGGGAGTAATTCATACCCACTTGAGCAGTGTACAAATGCTGACAGGACAGCAGCAAGTTAGGATGCTTGACTAGCATCTTACACCCAAGAGGTTTTAAGGCCTTTTCAATTTGTGAACTCTCAACAAATTGCTGGTGCAGGTGTAAACTCAGTGCAGCTGTTTGAAAATGGTCTTGCTTTGCCTGTTTGTGCCCCAGAGATCAAACCCCACTGCACTAGACTGCCATTTTGCACAGGTATGAAGGGCTACACAAACCACAAAAAAAGTGAGCAAGAACCCAGATTTCCTACCAGTACCTCCAAAGCCATCTCCTAAAGAAATATCACAAAATCTCTGCTAGAAAAGACATAATATCAAATACCATATTTTCTCATTGTCTTGTGTATGGCCTAGACTCTCTTTCATAGCAGTTATGACAACAATCATCCTAAACCTGCAAGAATATTTCCATTATACATATTTATTCTGTAGTATGTACATCACTGAACCTGACTTCAGTTTATCAATAAGAGGAGTATTGGGAATACCTTTTGGTGCAGGAGTCTCATTCTTTTTTTAATCATCACCTGTCAGCAGAAAAAAATATCCCTGAGCAACAAAATAGTGGATTGACAAAATTTTCAAGTAAGGAGAGAAAACCGGATCTTTTTTACAAAAAACAGAGACAGTAAATTCTTTTACAAAATGGTATTACCAGAAGCTCTTCTGAATCACAATCAAAAGGCTGCAAGCTACAGTCTTGAATTTCAATTGCAGATGGTAAAATGACGTACAATTAATATGATTCTATTTATGTAGTCTAATCAAAGCACAAGAGAACAGGAAAAACAAATATAACATACTGTGTGTCTTCAGTTTCAACCTATGTTGCACTGAAAGAGAACATGAGCATTTCAGTACCAAATTCACAGTAATCTCCCTGCATCTGCACATGTTCCCTTCTTTCTCAACACCATCATGCCATCCCAAGCCAGAGGCAGCTCTTATCTCTGAGGTGTTTACAGAAACTGCCAAGAACACAATTTTTTCCTCTCTGGAATGCACCAGGTGATGTATCAGATATCAGATTTTTCTGCCAAAGTTTCCCCAAGGGTAGATCATAAAAATCTTCTTTGTTATATGTCACTCATCTCGCATTTGACTACCCCCTTCCCCTGCTCCTCTATTATTCTTTGTGCAAGAAAACCACCTACTGGAAGAACAATGTTTTGCTCCTGATCACACTCTGACATCTTCACTTTCTGTCTCTGCATCTTCTACAGAAACAAAAACCTTCAATGCTTTCCTGCTCACCAGTGCACCTGACTGAAATCTCAGCACACGGTGCTGTGATCCCGTTCTTTGTTAGAGTTCTGTATCATTGCAGTGACAATAGATTTCTGTCCACCTGGATTACCGAAAGCTGCAGAGAACAAGGGGAGTGTTCTGCAGGGAACAATGGTGCTTTGTTAAAAAAAAGATAGGCATTAAGATGACTAATAACTCTTCTATACCCTATCATGCACAAGCGTAGTTACTTTTCCTAAATAGCTCTCCCTTTCTTAAAATGCCTGTTCTTGACATAATAGAGCTCTGCTATTAGCTACCCAGTTCTGATTTTCTGATATATCACCACATCAGGAGATAAAAAAACAACAGCCACATAACACTGCACTGACAAGGAAACATATTTTGAACATAAAAGGGACACATTTATGTAGTCTGATCTTGCAGATACCTTATTTGTGGTTTAAACTAAGAATTTCCTTGAAAAACAGGGAAAAAAAACCACACCAAAACCAAATCTTTAAAAAAAAGGAAGATCTAAAAATGATGAGAGAATGACAATTTACTAATTTTTCTCAGTACAGCACTATAGTCATAGAAACCATTGGCTTATTGCTCCCAAACTTTTCTATTTTTTTACTCCTAAACATTTTATTGTATCCATTGATTTATTTTACTGTACCAGGTGAGGTACCATGTGTCCCTATTGTCCTTTGCAAGGTAAGACACACATGGACACACTGAAGCCTGGAAAGAGAAGCCAGTTTGCTGCATCAACACCACCACCAGCTCCTGGTTTGGCTGAAGAACTGCCCGTAAACACATCATCCCCCAAATGGAGCTGTTTCTTCAGCTCCAAGACCCTCAGATCAAGCAGCAAAGACACTCAATCCTTCATGCAAATTCATTTCACTCATCAGATGCCTCACAGACTGGCATTACACATATTCATCAGCATTTACCAGAGCTGAATCTCCAGCCACAACCAGCATGGTTCTCAGTATGTGGCTGCTAATATAGAACATTAACAGTGCATGGGGCTGTACCACTGCACAGGCTGAACTTCATCCTTTTAACTGCATGACAGGTCATTTGGTACTGTTTCTGCTCCCCCTTTGGATGAGAATAATTGTGTAAACTCTCAGATCAAAACTGTGCATGTTCGAACATGCACATCAATAAAACCTTCCTCCTCTGAACCTCCCAAACAATAAAGAATTGTTAGATAATGCAATCACACACTCCACCATTACCTCCTATAGAATTCTTTACATATTATTTTCGCACACTGAGACTTATCTGTCTGTGTCTGACTTGGCAGCTCAGCTCAGAAGTTAGTCCATTCATAGTGACTTAGTCAAAATTAATTTTCATCCTACATATGGAATTAAATCCACAAAGGCCATTGTGCTGAGAGACATAACACCCTTTTCCACCCCATGCACTTGTTACTGCTACAGAATACAACATATGTATAGTGTGACAAGCATGTAGAATGTTAAATGAAACATGAATGAATAATTCTCCTTCTATGCTTAATTAGTTAATCAATTTTCAAGCATATAAGTAAATGTTAATAGCAAAGGTTTAATGCCAGTGCATAATAAATAAACTTAAATATCACTGGCATCTATTTTGAAACATCAAAGGAGGGAAAGGAAAAAGGAATTGTGAAAGCGAACAGTTTAAAAGAAACTGAAGTTTAGGTGACCTAATTAAAGGCTTTTCCTCAGCTACAAAAAAACATCAAAGTGCTGCTTCTGAAGTTCTTTTACCAAACCAACAGCCTCAAATTAAAAGACTGCATTAATTTCAAGGAGTGAGTCAGAGAACTACTACTGTAAGAGCCTTCAGTCCCTCTGTGTTGCCACAGAAACAGAACATTATGGCTAGTTTATAATCCAAGTGTTCCATTTATATAAGAGAATTTATTTTTCATTTTCACCTTTTCATTTACTTATCCAGATATATAAGAAAGCCCCTCAGAAATTAATGATGCCTCTCCCATGACTGACAGCTGGAGTTTGGATGTCAAACAATGCCGGGTTTACGTTGTTCTTTCCTAATGGCTTTCTGACAGGAGTGACAGGCAGCGTTCTGGGTATCTGCAAAGCAGAACAGCCAAACAGGGCATTCTCTGGCAAAGCTGGGCTCAGGTCCTCAGAAACAAAGCCAGGATCCAGACACTGATCACAGCTCATGGCAGCGACGTCCTTGAGGGTGGGCACAATGCAGGAAATGCACCCAGGGCAGAAAACACCTTTCTGGCAAGCCCAGATGTCACCAGCAATAATTAGGGGATACCTTGTGTTGTCACCCAGGTCCAGTTCAGCTGCCCACAAACCCTGGTTCCTGTTCACTCTGACAGGTTTGAAGAAGTACCACCAGCTGCAAGTCTGGACCAGTGTCACAGCTCAGGGAGAGGGAAAGCAGAGGTTCCCCAGCACCAAACACCTCTGCCTCACATGCTGCTTCTGCCAGTGAGGTTCCTTTTGCCACTGATGTTTGCTGATTTTAATGGCTGCATGTTGAACCTGGAATAATCCATCTTATAATATAAACAGATGAAATTTGGGATAGATGAGCTGGTGTAAAAACCCTACCCAAACAGTCCCTTTTAGGGTAAAATTGTCATAAGCTTTCATTTTGTTCATCCTGTGTTCACTTTGCTACAAAGGACATAAACTGCAGATTCTACACAAATTCAATATATATACACTATGCTCAAAATATAAGTTAATCAGGTTGAGTACTACCTTCTTGGAAACAACTAGCAACATGTCTTGTTTCTATGGCTTTTAATGAATATTCTAAATTCAAGAAATGCATAAACATAAGGGTAATTTACATTGCTAAAGTTAATCAGTTTTCTTATATACATTTTATGCATCCGCATGATTTTTCATCTGTATTGCATAAACGCATCTTCTCATTTTTAATATGCATATGTACATCCAAACACTCCACTCACAGTGCCTTCTTGCTTTTACAAATTTCTAGAACCACGCCTGTCTCAAGATTTAAGGAGTCCATGGCTTACAAGAAAAATCATCAGCAAAAGGTTGTAAAATACTTAGAGATTCTGGGCGACATTTAACTTAGATGTGAACTTGCCCTTTTGTAACTCAGTTTTTCTATCAGTAAAATGATAATAGGAGAATCTCCTCCAGAAGCTGGCATATCAGCAAATGTCCAACACAAAGGACAACTCCATTATAGAAATGGGTTTGTACATACAAATGTTAGGTAGGAAATTTGACAAGGGTACAGCAAATCTTCACTGATTAGCATTAGCAAAGGTCTCTGAGATGCAGGGATGAAAGGTCATCACTATGAAACAAAATGCATATTTGTTGTTAACATCATTCTGCATTTAAAAGCTTTCCCAGTCCACCCTAACTAGATACTAATGAACCTTTGAATGTTTCTCTACTTCATTCCAGCACAAAATCAAGGACTTCTAAATTCTCTTTTAGCAGAGTCAAGAGAATTAGGTACCTAACAAAATAACTTATGGTTGTTTTCTCAAAAGGGTTGACCTTTACCTGATTTTGTATAAACCACTATACATCCAAGTCCCCACCACTTTACACAGGTAGAACTGGGAGCAGTATAAACTTCACCTTTTAATATGCAACATTTCATTATTTACAAGCCAACAAAAGAGGTTTAATAATATAATTTGGGAACTGAAGCACATGGGCTAGTTGAAGGGACTTTTAGATCAGTGAAGCTGCTATTAAAGTGCCATCAAAGCATTTTTGACTCCATAGAATTAATCATGAAATCTGCTCCTGCCAGCTCACTTATCATATCCGAAATATTAATTTTGAGCAAAATTAAATTGGACACCCACAGACAGCAACATTTTGCCCTTCAGAACTCCCCTTCACATTGATTTATTAACGGCTGCCAGAACAGTGTACCACAGCAATTTATTACTACTTTCTCGATGTTTCCCTGTGCTTACAAATAGTTCTCCAGAGTGAAAGGTGCTACCTGACAGCATCCTGACAAAGGTGCATTTTTCAATTTGCATAATGTTCTTCAGATTTATTAGGATGTAAGAAAAGGTGTTTCTTCCTATTAGCAACAGGAATGGGTGATTCAGGTAAAAGAACTCAGAGTGGAGGTTCTGTGTTGAATTGCTTTCAAACAAAGCAGATCCAGCATTTTCATTAGGACTTGATGTGATTTCAGACAGAAGAGTCAGCAAATTCTTTTGTTTTATTCATCAGCATCATTTCCTTTCCTTGCAAGACAGCCAAAGACATTTGTACAGAGCAGTAGTAGAAGCGGGTCTGAAGATGCAGCATTAGCCTGAAAAGAGCTAAAGGCATACACACACTCTCTTACTGCTTTTTGAAAAATACCATGTCAGAAAGGCTCATTTCATTGGGTGAAAACCAAAAAAAACAGCCACCAAAGTTCCCCTCTGACCAAACTGAGGTTTCTTCCCTCTGCAGCTAGAAGCCCAGGGATATCCACACATAATATGAAAGTTTGTCATGGGGTGTTTTGATTTGGCATTGTAAAAGTAATAGCTAATGGAAGGGAAACTTCAGGTCTTGGTATGCCTACTCTATATTAGAGCTACTCTATCAAATGGTGAGCCTGTTCCAAATCCTTAACTTTCAGTGGCTTTTTCAATCTTTGAAGTATTTGGTGTCTGGGAGAAGATTCTAATTCAGCAGCTTTTAATTCCTTTTGTAGAACTATTCCATCCTTTCTGTTTCTTCCATTTCTGTGGCTGCACAAAGCAGAAACAATCCCTCTCTTACTAGTATCGGTTTATGAACTTATTGCTTGAGAGAAAGACAATTCATAAATACCGTGGCTGCTGCCTGTTAATACTCCTGGCTCCAATCCAGCTCTTCAACCTACGTGCTTATTTTTAAGCATGAATAGTCCCATTAACATCACTTGGGCTGCCTGTGTTCTTAAGTAAAACAGATGTTTAAGCACTTTGCTGCATCAGAGCCTATGAATGCACATCTGCCATCTTCCTTAGCTCAGTTAAAGGTTCCATCCTAATCATTAGACATTTTTCCAGGAATTCCTCTTGTTTATACTTGCATACACGTTCAGACCTTGCAACAGATTACTTCACACATTTAAAAGCAATTGTGTTTGTAATCAGAGACAAAATTGTCTAGCAATCTAAATTGGTGTATGTGTTGAAGGAACACACAGAGCTGAAAGTATAATAGGAGAGAAGAACACCCAGTTGGACATTAGTGGACGGGAAGCCTTCAGTAATTGACTGGAAGGCAAAACAAGTTAAACATGCGCAGAACCAATTAAGACGCTCCAGATGGGGCTGGAAAAAAAAAACGTCACCAGCATGTAGCAGAAAGCAGTCCTTTAAAACATGAACATTAAAAGTAAAAAAACTGTTAATGCTGTTGCCAGCTCTGAAAAGTCATTAAATACAAAAACTCCTGTCCTTTCTAGAGCCACCTATGGAGAACCTGCTGCTAGCAGTTATTTGCATCGTTGTATGTAGTCGAGGCCAGCATTTCCAATTCTGTGTGAAAATGGAACAGCGCCATGTTCACAAAACATGAAAATTCTCTCATGTCCATTGCCATCGTGCTCCTGGGTATATATGCAGCATGCTATGATGTTTTATACTCTATACTGATTGTCATTAGGTGGCAAAGACCCCTCTCAGGAAGATTTAACATGGTTTTGCCAGTCTTTGACAGTCTAACAAGTGCCAACTTCCTTGTAGCTGAGTTAGCTCCCTCACACTGTGCAGTTTGGTATTTTTACCTTAAAACTTGAGCCATTTGGCACAGTCTTCTACCTCTCAAAGAAAGATAAAGGAACGCAGATACACCCCCAAAGTCACATACTGATGTACCAAAGGTTACAATTCTGCCCAGGAGGTGCAAAGGTGACTGTGGCAGGAAAGGGGCCAGCACAAACCAATCTCTGGAATTTGTCAATTTTCTCCTGAATGTGGCAGACATAAAGCATGCCTCTAATAGAGGAAAGGACTGGAGGAACAGCCTCTTTTGGACTGAGGTATGTATTTCTTGAAACCTGCTCCAAAGCCTAATGGATTATCTAGGTTTACAATGGAGCTCTCTTTTCCAGTCTTCTGATTTGCCTCTTCGAAAGCCTATTTCCTATTAAAGATTTTGAAGTTTAGCCTTCAGAGGACTTTCTGCTGTAATCAGACTGCCAACAACAAGGCTAATGTTGTAGTCTTCACCAAGATCAATCACCTTCAGTCTTGCTCTTCTTTCATGAAAGATAAAGTGTCCCAATAAAAGCAGAGTGAACATTAGTATAGGGCAGAAGTACAAAGGCTTTAGACCAGGGGTCCTCAAACTATGGTCCGTGGGCCGGATACAGCCCCCCAGTGTCCTCAATCCGGCCCGCCGGTATTTACAGAACCCCCCTGGCCCCCCCACCGCAGATGACTTCCTGCCACTTAATCCACGTGCGGCCTCCGCAGCCCCTGAGCACCCGCCAGGACTGGGCTGGAACCAGCGCCTCGTCCTCACCTGCCCCCAGGGGGCACCTCTCGGCTACAAACCGCGCCACCACCGCCCCGTCCTCCTCCTCCTGTCAAATATGGAACCTAACATTGACCATCTCATTAGCCAAAAGCAGGCCCATAGTTCACATTGAAATATTATTTGGTTTTGTTGGTTACAATTGTTCTTCATTTTAAATATTGCATTCTTTTTCCTGTTTTTTGTGCACTACTACAAATAAAATATGTGCAGTTTGCATAGGAATTCGTTCATTTTTTCCAAACTATAGTCCGGCCCCCGACAGTGTCTGAGGGACAGGGAACCGGTCCCCTGTTTGAAAAGTTTGTGGGCCCCTGCTTTAGACCATCACACTGCACTCAGGATTAGGAATGGGAAGGGTCCTGTCTAGTTATTCCCTTAGCAATTCCAGATTTCACACCATGTGGTATTCCATGCTCCTTTTCAAAAACTATTTAACCCACTTCCTCTCTCAAGTTCCTTCTACTGTCTAGAATAATTTATTCATTACTTTGATAAATACCGTTTGACTTCATTTTACTTTTTGTTTCATAGCACCCATTATTCCCAGTCATAGTTTAAGCAAGCTGTCAGGTTTTCTGAACCTAGTTATCCTTCAGTGTTGTCCGATGTTTATTACACGGATATTTTATCATCATTGTGGCAAATTGTTTTTATTTATTCAGCTTACTGTTTTTTCTTAATCAACTTTTTCTAGTTGTTTAATCAATCATTTTTGCTGACCTTTTCTACTCTATCTCCACTTTTGGCAATTGCTGTCAACTTTTCATGGGCATAAAGGAGCAGTATTGTCAAAGTAGTATTTACAATTTAAGACTCAAATACACCAGGATAAGGTTAAAAACACAGTGCTATTCAAAAGTACTTGAGTTTCATTTTACTAGTCTTATGAGGTAATTCTTTTTCTTATTTAAATACCAGAAGCTAAAAACTCATTGAAAATTAAAAATGAGACCCTTATAATAGCATCAGGAACACAGGGCTTTCAAGAAAGAAGAAAGATACTAATGATTTTGAATTTCATATGCCAAATCCACAGCAAGTCCAAGCAAATGTAGGAATTCAGTCTTTACCATTATTCTGCACTTAGTTTATTACATAATAGCCCTGTAACTATTCCTTGACAATCCCTTCCCCATTATTTTGCACACATTTCACATTGTAAAACCATACTAGTTTCACTATCTCATCTCCTTTGTGTTGAAGTATTGCTCTCTTATTACATTAAACACTAGTTTCTCCATTTGCACACTTTATAGGTTACTTTATTTATTACTTTCTGTCCTATTTTTAACTGCAGGATCTTTAAGTTATCATCCAATATCAGAGGTATTCACAGCTCTTCCAAAATTTAATTCAATCTGTGTATTTATTTGCCATGCTGCTTACTGTGCCTCCTGGATTATTAAGGTGTTAAATAAAACCAGGTGTAACAATAAACTCAGAGATATCTCCCTGTATCCAACTCACTCTATTTACCAACTTTTGTGACAGATAATGCTGATATCTAAGATAATTTGAACTATTTTTTCCCAAGTAAGCTATGGCAACCTACAAGATTAAATTCTCCTCTTGGATACTACTATGCAAATACAAAACATAAAACCAATGTAGTCTGGGAGGGATCAGTTTTGATATAGATCTCTAAACTAACCATTGCTGTTGATCGTCCCTACATTGTTAGACTATATATTTTATAGATAGACACCCAATGACACAAGGAAATCTCTTTGTTTCCTTAATAGGTTCACCATACTTATTGCTCTCAAACACATTTATACATTGCTTTAATCAAATTTATCAGACAAACATTACTATATGCACATATTAACAGGACACATATTAAGAGCTGACGAATCAAAGTATATGACCCTCAGAAATAGAGAAAGAATACATTAACCGCATGGGAACTAAAATAAGCCCCAGTGATCAGTTTTCAATGGCTTGAAGACTAAATGAACAAGAAAATGCTCCAATATAACATAGAAAGTGTCCTCATCCCGAGGTAAGAAAAAAGTACTCTACACTGCCTAGTCCCTCTTAAAGCCTTTTGTGCTCTGGTCCCTCATACATCCATCAAAATTAAAAAGAATCAAGCCAGGATCTGTCACTGAGAAAGTCTTCTCCTTCCTTCATTACAATCAAGCAACTCCTCGCCCCTCTGCCTTAATGGACTCTGCTGCCCTCGGCACCGGTGGAAAAAGCCCTGCCTATCTCGTTTCAATCTTCTCTAAGTTCCTGCCTTCAATTTACACACGGGGATGAATCTGACTCGGAATCCCCCTCCCCCAATTCTTATCTATTTATCTTCCTTAAGAGAGAGAATTTTTACTGAAGGACCGGTCTTGCAGCCGGGATTAAGCAGTGCAACAGTGACATCCGATGGCTGCCTACATCAGGCTCCAGAGAGCTTTCCTGACTTGCCAGTGGCCTCCTCTACCTTAATAAAGACAAGTGATGATGACTGAATATTAGCTGTCTGCAGTGCATTTATTCATTTACCTCTACATTAAAACCACCTGGGCACTTTTCCCCATTTTTCCAAAGCACCAGGAATTGTCTTGGACACAGACTGCCTGACTGAGCTCTCATTGCACTGTATGGTAACAAGACAGACTCAGGAACAGACAGGTGCACAGGTATTCCTATAATTCCTCATTTATAGCTGCAAGGGAGGGGCATGTGAGGCATCTTCTGTGGGGATCACAGCTCTCAGAAGTCTGCTGCATTTCTCCATTTATCAAAAAAGGTAACTAGAGCCTAGAAGAAACACTGGTGAGTGTGTGTGCAGCAGTGTTCTGTATGCCAAGGGAATGGAAATGTCATGAGAAGTATTAAATACAAAATTGCTATTTAGTTCAAAGGGATCCAAAATCTACATTCCTCAAATCAGAGGCTATTCAACTTCAATGCCAAGTGAACAAACTAAACCCGAGAAATTTATATTAACACCAGAAGTGAGGAATAGTTTTTATAGTTGGATGGCAACAGATTTTAATATGCAACCTTTATTATGTTTATCTAATGTTGCTTTGCAATACAGTGTGACAAGGAATAAACAAGTTTTATTACGCCCTGGACTTTCCCTAGCACTGAGTGCCCTATTCTGATGCTCCCTGGGGTGGCTATGGACCTCCATTGGCCTCACCACACGCAAATGCTCTGTGTTTTCTCCCTACAGACATAAATTATTCAGTCTTGACTGAACAGTTTGGTAACTTAAGTAGCAAAGCCTTCCTCAACACAAGATAAACATGACACAACAGCCAAACAGAAGCCGTCCAAAGAAACTACACTACTCACGGTCAAAATGGATCCACAACTCAAAGCCATAAGACAAAACCAATGACTATCCTGATCCAGTATTCTGCATTTGAAGGCGACCATCTGTGCTCACATAAAGCACTTCACAAATTATGCAACAGTCTTAAGACCAAAAGTCATAGGTACATTGTGTCATAGGTGGAGCTGAGGTGCAGTTACACTGTTTGTTTTAAAGCTCTGTTTGGACCTGACATCCTATAACATGTGGCACCTTCTACTTCATCCATTTCTTTCATAAATTATATTTGTTATGTAAAGCTTTAGTATTAGCTAGTGCAGTAAGAAGCTGATATTTTTTTAAAGCCTGAAACTTCTTCAAATGTGTTCTCTTTATAACTTGTGTCCATTGTAGGGAAAAGTCATCATAAAGAACTGCCACTCTTCCCACAGATTATTAAGAGAACTGCAAGCCATGTGTAACTATTTTTACTCTATAGGCTTTCCCTTGTGTGCAGAATATTCTCTAATTTACACACAGACACACCTTTCAAACTAAAATAAAACAAATTCCTGAAGTGAAGGAATTTTGCCATTTTCCTTTTTCCTTCCTTTTTCTTTCCCTTTGTGTTTTTTGTCTACTTTACTCTGTTTTTTTCCACTGATGAATCTTACTTTGCCCAAGTCTTATTGTCATTTTGTTGAAACTATTCAAAGTGTCTCAAGCTGCTAAACAGCTGGCAAAATACACAAACATTTAAGACTTTAAAGTCTGAATATTAAATCAGGATTTCCAGGAGAGAACAATGGGGTCCTTTCTGATTTAATACTTTCTTTTGAACAATATGTCATTTTGGCTTTCAAATTAATCTGAGCATGGAAAACAGGCTGAGTATATTTTTATTAGAACACACTCCAAATATTTAGACAGTTATTTGAATTATGTTTTGGCAAAATGATTATGCTTGTCAGTCTGGAAACATACAATTTCCATATTTCCCTTACATTAACTCTCTTTAACAAAGGATTATTAAAATCTTAAATGCTATTTTCTCTTCTTTTCCCCTCCCTCTCTGGCATGAATAGTTAAAAGAAGCCCTAATAAAATACTTGGGCTGCATTAAGAAACATCTGAATTGCAGTTGCAATTCTAGTGTAGTCACAAGCTTGTCATTAAAATGCGCAGCACAGTGCTAGTGCAGCTGTATACAGCTTTTATTATTCAGGCTGCTAAATGGAGAAAACGTATTTTAATTCAACGTAAACTGTGCAACCAGAAACACAAGAGCATGAGGCTTTTTTATTTCCTTGGGAGGAGCCCAGATCCTTGAGCTCAATAATTTCTCTTGGCCAAGGGCCAATCTAGATTTATTGCAAGAGTCCCTGTGCTGCCTCTCCAGACACACATTTTGCAATACTTTAAGAAGTTGGTGTGAATGGCTTTCAGCCTCTACCACCTCTTTTTATTAACATGTACCTGTTAATATTTCCAGGCTCTAACTCTGTATTCCCTAGCTAGGATACAGGCACAAGCCCTCAGGAGTCAGCTCTGGTACCACAGGAGTTCAGCTTACACAGAGATGCACTAGAGCCCAAGGCTTCCCTTCTGAGCCAAAAAACAAAAATGTCCCCAACCCTGCAGCTTTGGACACACACTGCACCTCCTATTAATGTCCTGAGGAGTTCACAACAGCTTAAACACTCTCCTACAAAGACTCAGTCAATCTCCACACTGACCAAATTCTAGCTGACCAGTGCTTTGACACAAGCTTTGACACAAATTTCATGTCTCAAGCATTATACTGTGTTATTAGCTGCTAAACATCGATTATTTCTAATCACAGCATCTATAAACATCCCTAGTTTTTATGTTGAATTTCATGTATCAGGACAACAATAAAGCAGAAGAAATGCTGCAAAGCTCACACACAAATCATTTGGAATATGTTGTTGGAATAACATGAAAGAACCACAGAAGCACACTGAAGACCACACAGAAGTGTACTGAGACACCAGCAGACAAAGAGTTTGGCAAATACAACCCTCTTAGGGCAGATTTGCAGCAGAAATGCAACAGAAAATAAGAGTGCAGGCCCTGAAGGACAGCCAGTAGAGCCCAGGAACCAGAAGAGCCATCAGTGTGAGAAGTAACCTTAAAAGGAAGCAAGTCCTTTGCCAGATTTCAGCCCTCTGTAAGCTCAGCAACAAGGTATTTTCTGGCCCATTGTGTGCCCTTCTATTGAGGTGGCAGCAGAGTCTCATTATCTCCACGGGCTGTAAAAGTGTCTCTAATTAGCTAGTCACCAATGCTCTACCAGAGGGTATTTTGGAGTAGATATATTCTAATTGTCTCTGTTGGGTGTCCACAGTGATTCCATAGAAAACAATCTTCACACAGGGTATGCTCAGCTTGCAGGCATTCCTGTCCGCTCCTTCACTCATTCACAGCATTTTAAGCCTGGATGCCACATAAAGCCGAGATGGACGTGCTACGATTAAAGACAGAATAAAAATGAAATGAACCAATAGACCGAGGTTAAAAATTGGAAGTAGCAACAGCTAATTAGTTCCATAGCTGAAAAGAGAGAAGCCACAGTGCTTCTGTTCAAGAGGCTACTGCTGTTATTAGAATATGCTGGTATTCCAGTAATGAGTTTCTACTTTTCTATTTTTTAAAAAATAAAAATGTGTATTTTATTATTGATTTCCAGTTGCTAAAGCTTCAGTATTTCTGTTTTGCTATAGCAATCTGTTGCTTGTCACTCTGACATCTACAATGGCAGTCATTTCCTACTTCCCCCATACCACAAAAGAGGGCTCTGTAATGCTAAGTAAAAGAGAATATTCATTAGCTATGACAGAAAATTACTTCATTCACAGTCTCCATCCTCTTTTCCTCTAGTTAAAGGCTAAGACAGCCATAAACATTCAGTTGACTGTTATCCCTTCTTGTAATATTGGTGATACATGCACAGGCTTTCATTCCCTCACCTAGATCCAAAGGGCCAAATCCTCCTGTATCCTAAACCTACAGGGTTAAGGGAATGCATAAACATTAAACATTTATATTTATGGAGAAGGGAAAAAATAGTTACTTAGAAAAGCCCTTATGCTACCCTGTTTTCAGAATTTGTAAGATCCAACGATCTTAGTGATAGGCTCTTGGGTAACATCTTCTGAAGTGCAAAATGATTTCATATGATTCACACATTTGGAGGGAAAAAAAAGTTAAGCTAAACAAAAAGTCAGATAGATATATATATAACACAACATCTAAGTGATTCTGCTGGAAGAAATTTTAATTCTCTAAGTCTGCTTAGTCATTCCTCTGTCATATCTCTAATTATTACTCAGATCTTTAGATAGGAGCAAAAGATCTATGAATAATGATGTCAACATTAGAGGCTCAACATACACCAGTAACCTCAGTCTGTACTTATGTGTGCTGCATCCAAGATTATTCCTATTTACAGCAGGATATTTCCAAAAGCTCTCATTTTCCATGCAATTCACATAATTTTTTTTTGGCTGTTTTTGAGCATATTTAATCCACTTTCTTGAAGTTTGAAGGTTACTGGAGGTGCCATTCCCTCCCATTTCACAGGCTCAGGCTTGACTTACACTTTGATCGCAAATGCAAATCAGAGCAGCATATTTTCATTAATTTATTGCTTTTAATCAGAAATGAGACTTTCATGTCTGGAGATTTATCTAGATACTTCATCACTTAAGGTAGGACACATCTTAATGAAAAAATTACAGGATGCCAACAACACTGGTTGAAAAGTTCCTATTTTCTACAAACACAATGTTCTTCCATCCCTCCTCCAAATCACATGTCTCTGTGTCTAACAATATGAATATTTTTCAGAAATAGCATCTGAAGCAATGTCCAACTTCCCTTTCGTTCTGAGAAACACATTTCAGTTGACTGAACAAAATAGTTCACATAAAGCATACAGGTAACTGAGTTTCTCTGCCTCTCACTCCTTTTAATCTTGCTGATATGTTATTTATGTTCTGTTCAATAAATAAAATCAAGATTAAAAAGTTGAGCTGCCTGAGGGTACTCATTGCTAACAGAGATTTTCTTTGCTAACAGATATTTTCAAGTGTACAACTTGTTTTCAACTTTTAATAACATCCAGAGAGATACTTTGTTTTATAAATTACCCATGTGAGGTGTGTGCATAATCAGTGGAGCTCCCAAAATTAACATTTTTCCTTCTATGTACCTGCCATCTACTTTGTTCTCTACAATCTGTACGAGCATTCCACTCTAACAGCACCTAACCAACTTCCTGGATTGGGACCAGGAGAGCAGGAATTCATGATGTGAACACAAAGAGAAACCCTCAATGAGAGTAAGGGTGACAAAGCAGTGTTTAAGAATTGCAGTGCTGATGTACCTCACCAGTGGAGAACAAGGACTGGGCTCTGGGTGGCACACTGGGTTTGTTGGGGGGACTATAATGTGTAAGGCCCCAAGCTGAGTGGGATTTGTCGCCAGCCCAACAGTTGTCAATGTTTATTAGAGCCATTTTCCCTCAAACAGTGGACTGAAAGTGACAAGAAAATAATCAACAGTTGTCTGAGAATATAAGCCACCAGCAAGCAGCCCTTCACAACAGCATGGAAACCAAAAAAAAAAGAGCAGCCATTAAGCTGCTTATCACAGCTGGAACTGGAACTGGCTCCATTTCTGAATTGCTGCTGAAAGCAATGGAAAAGCCCAATTGAGAAAGAAGTAGCTTTAGTAGCCAAATTGCAAATGGCTTGGAAAGAGGCCTTTTCAGCTGGCACATTCTTCAATGCTTTATAAGAGGGGTCAACAACCTCTGAAGATTGATATGACAAACTGTGTACTTCTTTCCCAAATTAGAGGTTAAGTGTGCAAGAAGGACCTTGCACAGAAAGCTGCTGATCAGGATTTCTGACCAGTTTCCCACTTTTGCCTGGATTCTGCTGCTTCTCTCAGCAGGCTGCAATTCCCAACCCTCAGGTCTGTGTCAGCAATGCCTTGTGCCATCCAAAACTTGTGCTGGTCCTGTCTTTAGTATATGTATGTCACAGATAACCATCCTCTCCCATTCTTCATGCCATCAATGTATGTGAAACTTAGGAAGCACCTCAAAGAGAGGGACATAGCTACAGAAAGCTTTTCCAAGATGTCTTTGTCAGTTCCTCCCTGATAGATAACCACTGGACTGGCATTGTTTTGCTTTCTGAGCTGTTTCCAAAACAGCCCCTGACAAGTAAATACACACAAGTGTCCTCTGTCCTCAGTTGAACAGGATCTTAGAGCAGCTCCAAGACACCAAGGAAGAGGCCATGGAAACTGCTTGCTCCTCTCCCTTGCTGGGAAAGGAGTTCCTTCCTGTCATTTGTTGTCCCGTTCTTCCTTTCCTTCTCTCCCTTCCCCATTAGTGCAGTTAGATGAGAAAGCTGTAATTATACCAATGCTGCACCTCAGTAAAGTGGGAAATGGCACAGGATTACTTTTATTACATCTCGAGTGTCCAAGGTTTAGGAAATGCAATGCTTATAAAAAACACTTCAAGTAATTCAACTAGAGGTCCTTAGCTCACAGTGACATAATTGCACTCTTACAGGTGCACTACTTAGCCTGCAGCAATTTCACCGAATTGCTAAAAATTAAAATGGAAAAATAATTTAAAAGTTAACCAGCTCACATAAAGGTTTGTTCTTTAAAGAAACAGCATTAAACTCTACTTTCATTCAGGTATTCCTCAGAAAAAGAATTACCAAGTTGACTGTGATCCCATTTACTTGCCTAAATGTAAAAAAAGAAACAGAAATTGAAATTACTACCAAATAGTTTCTGAAAAAATACATTTTGCAAAGATGTTCAAACTACTGTTAATTCCTGAAGATTTCCCAAGATGCTCCAAGTATCTGAACTTCTAGATTTTTGGCCATGTTTCTTGAAGTAGACACAGCCCACAATCAAAACCCAAACCCAAACACAATTTTGAGGTTTACCCTTCAATACATCATCACCTCTCTCCTTATAAAGAGAATTTTTTTACAACATTAAAACCTGAATATTCTATTTAATCCCCTAATGTCTAATAACTGCTTTACTTAAATGTTGGTTAACAGTGAACAGCAAGAAAACTTCTCAAGAACAAAGAACAAGAGAAACAAGCAGCAAATAAAAGTGATCAGCCACAAGACTGTCTGGAAACTTATTAATTCACATATATTTCTATTTCTGAATCCAGATGACAATCACCTGCTGTTAGGCCAGCTCAGAACTGTGAGATTTTAAAAAGCATAAGTCATTAGTTCTTAGCAATTATCTTGTAGAACTCTCCCAGTTTTTCTTTGTGCCCCTCAATTCAGTAGTGCCCCAGCTGGGCTGCTCCATTTTTAATGTGGCTTTTGGCAGAAAGTAATTGAGGTTGAGAAGGCTCAGAAGGTCTGACCACTCCCACATGTAAGTAGGACCAGCCCCCACATTTATTTGGCTTTGGTTTTGGGGTTGGCTTTTGCTTCTTGAGGGTCATTTCTCCTTTGGCTACAGGGAACAGATCCCTCCAGCACCCAGGGCTGAGGCTCTTCCCACCCCTCCTGTGCCACACTCACTGCCTGACCCATCCCAGGGTGCTTCAAAGAACAACAAACTCGTTTTCTCCTGGCTTCAACAAGGCTTTTCGTATTAAGTAAAACTGAGAGATTTACTTCTATTTCTAATAAATCTGTCACTGTTCTTCCCCTCTGGCCTCTGCCAGTGCTCCCTAGCAGGGTGGGGTCACCCTCCATACGCTCTTGCCGAGCTTGCCCAGACCAGGCAGCATTTGTCCCCTTGTCCCACAGCTGCTTCCTTGTCATCCATTTCTTTGGTACTGGATACATGGAGCAAGGTGTCATTTAAACAGACCACATCAGTCACCAACATTATTCATCCAGCAGGAAGAAGCTGTCATACCCCACGCTGGTATCTAAATATTTCCTCCAGATAATGACTGAATAGTCCTTGAAATTGTGCCCATTATGCTTCCGACCCCCATTTGCCACCTGCAGTCATCATCTTTGTCCATCTGCACTCATTGTGGTTGTTCATCTTTGTCAAATTTACAGCAAACAGTCTTGGAAGGAACAATGCACAAAGTACAACTGTAAAGATGAGAAACAAAATGGGGGTGGGGGGTGGGGAGGTATCTCTAACAAAAGCCAGGTGTAGAAGTTATTAATTAACTGCACAGATTTCAAAGTACAATTTAAGTAATTGGCACAACACATTTTTTTTGATGCAGCTGAGAATTATGTGCTCCTACCTTTTCACTAAAGCACTGTAGAATGTAAAATTTTTTAGGAAAGCATGTTCATTAAATTCTGCCATACCATGAAAAGCAAGCCTTAAACAATTTAGAATAAAATATTCAAATTTCAGATGATACAGGCAGTAAATTTTGACAGCATCCAATCTCTGGGACTGCAGTATCTGTACTCAAGGCCCCAGAGTAGTAGCGTTAATTGTTTCTTTTTTTAAAGCAGCGCTTAAAAAGAAGAGCTTTAATTTGATCAGATGAAACTTAATGAAAGTGATTTAGCCTATAAAGTTAATCATCACTTTGGTGTCACTGTTTCACAGGATTTGGAGACTTTCCATTCTGAGGCAGGAATGCAAACTTCACAGACAAGGGCATATCTGCATTTCTGCTGCTATAAGTTCTACAGATAAAGGAGAAGATGCAGTGTCTGATTCACAGGCACATTGCTTTTCCCAATTGCTTTACGACAATATAATCTTCCTCTTCTTGGACTTATTTGTAGATAAGCCTCTATTCCACATACTTATCTGCGTACTCTCCAGGCTCCCCAGTGTGTATTTCTGTGCATTCTACAGCATCTTAAAGGAAGGTCTGTTAAACCCTCGTCTGCTGGGCTGGGCTTTCCCCTGTGCTCTCATCAGGGCCTGATCCAACGTCCACATTAAATCAACAAGAGTTTTTTCCAGTAAATGTAATACCAATTCAGTCACATGCCTGATTATTCACCCTGCTCCCTGATTATTCAGCCTGTAGAGGATATGAAAGCACTCTGGAGGCAAAACACACAACTGCAATAAGGACGAATTATTTTCCCCCCTTTAAATTATCTTCCTGTGGCAAATGCAGCCTGGGACTGCAGAAGCCAAAAGGACCATCCAGAGATTTCCAGGCTGTTTCACTTTTTTTCTGGCAACGAAAAATAACCAGAGAGATCATGAGTGCTGAAACTACAATTAGAGTAGCTACATATTTTAAAGCTGCTTTCTGCATCTGGTCCAGAAGTGATTTCTTTTCATTGCATTCATATTGGTAATGATAAACAGAAGATAAGGTCCGGTGCCAAGGTAGATTATCTTGTTTCTCTAGAAGAGAAATTTGGCTTTGTGAATCCAGCTATTTGGTATCAGACACATATGTATCCACAATATTCTCCTCCTCCAGGAAAACAGGTGAGCAGGGTAGCGTGAGGGGTCATCAAAGCCTAGCATTATAATTAATTAATTAATTAGCAATGAACTGTTTAGCAGTCCAGTACAGCCACTGCATTCAGAACATACAAGGCAACTCCTTCAAAGTGATTGAACCCTCCATTCTACATTTAGGTAGGAAACTCAGTTCCATATTCGAGCTTTCTCACTTTTCTATTCCTCTTCTCTGTGACATATTTTCCACTACTTTACCACCCAATATAATTAACCTGAACACAAATACACACAGGCACTTTCTTCTACCATATCCAGTTCAGAGTTGTCAGATCTCAACTTCTAATTTCTGTGCTTTTGCTCATTCACATCCTATCAATTGCCAGCAACTAATAGTAGGGGGGTTTTTTGTGTATCATAAGGCTTTTTCTTCTGGAATATATAACATTTTGATAAATACTATAATTTTGAGTGCTTTAAAGCCCGCTTTATACTGTTAATGAGGTCATACAATAAAGAAATGGCAATTACAATGAATTTCTTTAAAGCTTCTTTGCTTGGAAAATAAAATGCCTGCACAAATTTGCCAGTTAAAAATCAAAATTGTCATATACTACATGTAAGCCTTTAGTACAAATAGAATTTCTGACAGATTTATGTTCAGGATAAAAAATGCTACCTGTCAAAAACAGCTATAAAAAATTAAATATCTGCTTAATGTGAGGCTTCAAGTATTGTAAATGTAGCATTCATTATCATAAATACAGTAGTATGATCTAATTATGTATTCTCTACTAAGTTTGTCAGATAACACGATTTGAAAATGGCACAACTAAATCAAATATGTTCTACTTACCTATTGAGTGATAGTGAAATTGCACATAAAAAGGCTTCTTTACAGTCAATTTTGAGATGCTGCAACTTTGTGATGGGTTTTATTTTATTTTAGGTTTTTATCATCAGTTTACCAACCGACTTTACAGATTTTTCCAAAGTGTCTTCTTATCCAAACACAAATAGATGAGTTGCTATATGAATAATCAATCTTATTAATGTTTGTTTTAATCTCACACCCACTGCACAAGTGTGACCATCTTTTTCCACTGCCCTGTAATTCATTAGTTAGGCAATGGCAAGATAAGACTTCAGAAAAGCAAGGCAAGAATCTGAAGGTCAGTTTGATTGATTTTGTTCTGGTTTAGGCTGGGATAGAGTTTGTTTTCTTCCTAACAGCTGGTACAGTGCTACGTTACCCCACCAGTGAGCAGCCTGGGGAGACACAGCCTGGAAAGCTGATCCCAGTTGAGCACAGGGATATCCCAGACCACATAGCATCATGCTCACTATATATAAATTAGGGAGAAAGCTGGCCAGGGTGTAGCTGCTCAGAAACTGGTTGGGCATCAGTCAGCAGGTGGTGAGCAATTACATTGTGCATCGCTTGGTTTGTTTATCTTATTAATTTTTATAATTAATAATAATTGTTATACCTTCCATTTATGTTCCATTAAATTGTCTGTATCTGAAGCCACAAATTTTACCATTTTTTACCCAATTTTCTCCCCTATCCCATTGGTGGGAGTGACGAGAAAGCAAGCAACTTTGATCCTGAGCTATTTGCCAGCTTAAACCAGGACAGGTTTCAATATCAGCATTATCGACTTCAGGGACAAAAGAATGTAGTTTGTATCACACATCTTAGAGTAAATAAAAAATAGCTGGTCCAGTTAAACTAAAATTAGACCTAAGAAACTGTAAGAAATGTAAGAAATTGTTTTCTCATGGACTAGAGAGGTAGACCTGGGGTAAAATTAAAGTAATTAATCTTTCAAATAACTTTTCTTCAACATCACATGAATTTTATCCCAATCAATCTAATCCCTAATATGGATCCTTGCAATCTCAGATAGGTCTGACTTTTGCTTTCCACTCAGACTCCTATGCCATGGACTGTTTCTCTTAGTAGCAGTGGTGGAGCCCACCTGCTGCTGTCTCAGCCTTCAGCCAGTCATCTCCTGTAGAGCAGCCCCTCCCCTGGCACTCTCTGACACACATTTGCCCTCCCAGCCTTGTGACACGACTCTTGTTCATTGGGTGCATTTTTAACCCTCCTTCAGAAATCAAGAGCTTACACTTGCTTTCTGTGGTGGTCTGAATTTTCTACTCCTCTTGCTCCCTCCCTGCAAAGTAAGGTTTTGATCATTCCCTTGTTCTCTGGCTCCCAGCTTCTTTAATGTCAGTCTGAAGGTGTTCTCACAGTGCCTCTTTTTACATCTTCTGACGTCTGACTCGAGTGTCTCAATAGGATTTGAAAAACTGTGTTAACACAAGGAAATAGCCTAATTATTATCATCATCATTTCCATTCCTGTAACTTGCAAAACTGATCCCATTCTGTTTGACACATACACAAAACATCCAGCTAAAAGACCATCTCTATAAAAGAGACTGTAAAAATGGGTTCTGAAAAATCACTTTAGGTTCTTTCTGAGTTAGAGGAAGATGTCTCATGTACCAAGGCATCTGTATTCAGGTTTTTTCCTGACTTAGTTTCTTTAAACTAAAGCAAATTTATATCCATTTAATGAAATACAGGACAAAGAGTGATCCTACTACACCCATAAAACAACACAAGGCTGCAAAAATACACAGAAGAAAAGAGAGGAAACATAGCGTAAGCACACATTTTAAAGTTATTCAGCCATGATACTGTTCAAAAAGAGTGAAGAATTAAAACAAAACAAAAACAAACAAACAAAAAACCCCCCACAACTTCAAAAGTCTTGAAAACCCAGAAACTCTGCTCATAATCTTCCAGCTAAATTATGAATTGCAGTCATTCCATTATTACACCACACAATTGGGGCCTACAGGGGAAATATTGGCACACTACGAATTAGAGTTGTAATAATACAATTCTTGATTCCTAATACTTAAAATTATCCCCATGGTGATTATAGTAAGAATAGTAATAATACTGAGCAATAACAGTAATTAATCTAATTAGTTCATTAAAATGATGATGGCTGTTATTACTATAGGTCATAAATTGAGACCTTCTCTGAACATAGTGATGAAATATGTTTTCCTTTGCACAATGGACAAGGCAGCAGCTGTTTCTTTGCTGAAAAAAATAGTGAGATGATTATCTAAAGATGCAAATGAAGTTTCTTTCACTAACCACTGTGAAGGTCGAATATCAATGACACGAAAATAATTTTCCTTCAGATGGAAAGGAAACAGTCACAGCCCACTGCAGAGCAGGGAAAGCTTTTCATTTCCCAGTTCAAGACTTATGACCTGGCAGTACTTCCCCTGCCCTATTGGTTCTCTTTTATCCCCTTCCCCATAAGAAACTTCTATGTAAAATGCTATTTTAATAATGTGTTTGCTTGATTTCTATAATACATTTAGGGTGTTTAATGTATGAGCTTTTTGGGTATACATTTGTATGCATTAACTCCACCTATGTGAAATATCATGTATGATAATAAACACATATCTTAAGATGTGGAAGTGAAAACCTTGGGCAAAGTTGCAGAAACATATGATAAATAAATTATTTATGTCCTTTTTGTTGCCTCACTGGCCAGATAATTCTGTGTTCCCTGGAGCTTCAACATTCCAATCCAATGAGCAGATTACAGCATCCATCATTTGCTTGAAATCAACATGCCAAATAAATATTTCTTCCATCTGCCTCTAATGTGAAATGTCACCTCTTTTCTACAAGCATTGGTACGATTCTTAAAAGAGCTCCAGGTTTCCCTGCTATAAAAGCTTCAGAGTCTAACAGCACCCGGGCCTAGGAAAATGATGCCATCAAGAAAGGACATGCCAGTGCCTTGCTCACATCCACTCCAAGTTTTGGAAAACCTCAAAACCTTGAAAACAGGTAAACCACACGCAAAATATTTTATCAGAAATTCAAAGCACTACAATCCATCTTCCCAGCAAAATGCATCAGTGGAAAATGGCACTATATGAAGCTCTCTATGAAGTTCAGCCTCCTGTGCCCCAAATATTGCCTCCCTCTCCACACCCCAGAGCCTGCTGAGAAATGACATCCTGCAGGGAAGAGCAAGACAGAGAGAGGAGAAAAGTGGAAGCTGTAGAGAGATTTTGCCAAATGACAAAATTTGTTGAGATCACAGACAAAAGGAAGGACATAAAAAATAAAAAAAGGACTGCAAAGTCTTCTGGGTTAGCACACTGCAGCTCACCCTGACTGTGGCTCACATTTAGACTGCACAAGTCATTTAACACTGTTACAGACAGTCTGACTCTTTCCTAAACAAATATTCTATTCAGAAAAGAGGTTTACTGTATCCTGAATTGCATCCTTCACATATTACTACTGGTGTAACTAAGCTGTCAAAAATAGGGGCTCTATTCATGGGCAGCCCAATGTCACCTGCCCACCTCCCTTCCAGGAGCAGCACTTCTATAGCAACTGCTCCTCCTTCTCCAGCCTCCCAGATCTGTGCTTTGTGAGGCTGATACTTTAAATTCACTTATTTTATATTTTCATGCCCTAACAATTTAGGTTAATGCCAGTTGATACAGACAGGAGTGAACCTGAAATATGACCGGACTGTAGTATCTCCATATCCAAAAAATAACACGATAAAAAGAAATCATCTAAAAACGTGTAAGGAATTACAATAAGATTGCACTACAGCTGGGAAATGGCATCTGATTTTGCTTTCAAATATAAAGCCACAGAAGTCACAGAACAGGTAACTCTCAAAGTATGATAATTAGTCAGAATCTGTGGATGCTTCCTAGGCATGGATTTATTTTTGTTTAATGTGCAACTTCAGTGGCAGTCTTAAGTTAAAAAAAAAAAAAAAAATTAAAAAAAGGGTTATTTTCTGTGCATTTTTAGAGGGAATAATGAATAATTCAATTTTAAGGATGGAAGCATAGAACAATTGACTCAATCTTTCCTTTTCACTGGATTATTTATGCTGGCCTTTCTTTTCATAAGAGATAAACTTCTCTATCCTTAAAGAACTAATACTTCGAGAACAATTGCTTTTAATTACACAAAGTCTCAAAACACTTTCCAAGGACTAAGCTTCATTTTGTGAAATGAGCTTGATGAAAAAATAGGAAAAGACAACAAAATGCATAAAATTTGAATAACACTCGAGAGCAATTCTGGCCAAAGTGTTACAGATTATTAGCATTTTTCTTCCTATGAGCTGTTCTATTTACAGGAATAAAAATGCTAGTCTGCTGAAGGATCTAAAGAAAAACGGAGGAAAATCCCAACCTCGAAAAAAACCCAGAACTTTTAAGAAAAATGTTCTACTCAGTGGCATCATTTTCTTTAGCCTTGCCCTGCTCAGAGACTGGGTGCTGTTAAAAAGGTAAACTGAGACAGAGGCAAATATTTTATTCCTCAATTCCTGATTGCTTCTCACTCTGCTTTACGTTTTTCTTAATAAGCCAACTAAAATTCATACTCCCTACTTTAGGATCCTATAGTATCATATCTTCTTTAGGATCTGATTTTGCTTCTGTTTTCTCTTGTTTTCCTTAATTTGCCACTGTCAATTTATTGTTCCTTTTGTTCAGTGTTGTAAGAGAAATATGTCTCTCACGGGTCCCATAACTGTTTGTGAGGCACTCCTGCTGAAAGACACGGTTCTTCCTTTTAAAGAAACACAAGAACTACAAGTGATAAAAAAAAAAATCCCCCTCCCTCCAAATTATAAGCAAGTTTTTAAAGGTTTAAAAATCTTATTTCCAAAATAATGGCTTTGGTATTTGTTCTTCTATTTTGCCTCTTTTTTTAATTTCCTTTTTTGGTGTTACGGTTCATGGTTTCAACTTCTCTGGAACTATGAGAAGAAAAAAAAATAAAACACTTGAAAAAATTAAAGCTGGCTCTTGCAAAATCGTATCAGCCTGGCAGCTGGAGCTTTAAAAATAATATCAAATATTGCAAGGAAATAGAAACTAGGGAAATAATTGTGAAAGACCATGAAATACAAACTGCCTTAGAGGAGATAAATTTTGTCAGCAAAACCCAGAAGTCAAAGATGACCAACCAGCCCCTCCCTCTCTGCTCACATCCTGCACTTGTATCTTCATGATTATTCCTGGGATTTGCATAATGGGCAGCACTACTAGTAAGCATACAACAAGAACTACAGAGCACCGTTCAAGACCCTATTTCTAACTCTGGCATTTTCTGTGTCTTCAAAAAATACTAATATATAGGTTAGACGTTGATGAGGTCTAAAAAATTTTACCAAAAAATACCTTTGTTGACTTGGAGAATTTTACCTCCCTGACACTGGATATAAAGGCATCTCATACTTGGAAAGAAGCTCACTGGAGGTTTGTGCATAAACATACTCTGCTTATGGCTTTATTGGTACAGAACCCTTGCTGACCTTAGGAAGAAAATGGAATATTAGAGAAATGACTTAGCAAGAACTCTTAATAACACCTTCAACACAGTGGTTTCTTCTATAAGGCACACATGTGTTAGAAACACTGCCAGCAGGTTTCTCTTTGTCCATCGTGTTCCTGCTGCAGCCCAGATGTTTGCCTGTGTTCCACTCCAGTCAGAAAAATCATGAAATGCTTTCTGATTTCCTCGTGGCCAGAGCTGTACAAGCACAGCTGGTCCAGCCCAGTGACTCAGAGCCTGTCTGGCACCAGATGGGAAGGAGAAATCACTGCAGAGCTACATCTCAATGACTGCCAGTCACAGTTTTGTTGCATCTTTGAGTGAGGAGTTGAAACACACTTTTGAACAGGTCTGGATCATCTGCAACACTTCAGATCACCTAATGCAGGCCTGTGCCACCACAACTACACTGCACTCCTGTTGGTCAGCTGCACCATCCTCTTCTATCCCATAAAACACTGTTGCCTTCAGTCAGGACTTCGATGTGAATAATGAACTTGAACCCCTGAGCCAAGAACTTCCGATGAATCGTGATTTTTAAAACGGTGGCTCAGCCATTTCAAAGGATCTTGAAGGGTGCTCAAAGCAGGTACTTCTGAGCAGGAGACAGTTCCAGTCAGCATTTGGATTTTAACATCTTATCTCTCAATTTGGAGAATTAGTGTGGTGAGACATCATCATATCTCACTGCTGGAGCTGCAAGGGATCCTCAACATGTGATTGCCAGAGGCAAAAGCAAGGCCAGCACCCACTGGGGCCTCCCCTGCAGGGAACAGCCTCCCGTGTCCCACTGCACTCACTGACCTCTTAGCCCATGGAGTACATTCAAGGAAAGTCTTGGTGAGTTTATTTTCAGGGGGAAACACGTCATTCTTTCAAGACTCTACATTCCTAAAATTTACTCTCTGTGCCAGAAGTATAATTCTCCTTTGCAGGTTTCCAGGGGGCTGAGCACATGCTCAGACTGAGAAGGAACACACCTCTGCTAAGGTCTAATTTTTTTGCCAAGTGACGCTCATGTGCTTAAATTAAATTCCAGTGTTTGACTATCAGAATTCAATCTATTAAAGAATACTGAGCAGAAATTGCACACTCATGTCATTAATGATAATTTTTAAAAGTGAAACCCTTTTGCATAGAAAAACAGTAAAATAATCAGCATTTTTTTCTGGCTTAAAACCAAAACATGAGTCATCTCACCTGTACTAGAAACAAATAAAACAATTAAAAGAGAAAACAGCTTTGCTTCTGGAAGAAATTATTATTTTTTCTTCATCAAATTCATGAAATTTAACCAGTAAGTGCCTTAATGTGTAAAGGGAAAATGGCAATTTTCAGAGCTCTTCTCCCTGGAAGGATATTACATTATATCTTTTCCATTCTGAATGTCCCAGACATATTTTACAAGTGCCTACAGATACTTTTAAGTTAGGATTGAATTCTGTATTTAAATTGCAACTCATCTCCAGTTTCAGGTCATTGAGATATAAAAGGTCATGATATTTGCCTTTCATTTTTCTTCTCTCAGAATACTAAAAGTTGAGACTATAAAGAATGCTGTATGAAATATAATTTCTTGCCAATTGCATGAAGAACATACAGTGATTAAGTAAGTAGTTTGACCTGAGTTGTTTGATCCTATTCACCTAGGATCACCTTGAAAAATTTGGCTTCTCAAAGCAAGTATGAATATTTTAAAGAATACAGGAAAAGATTCAAGGTGAAAAAAGGCCACAAAAGATGAAAATCTGCTTCATCTTTAGGTCAAAAACATTGTCTCTGAATAAAAACAATGTAAAAAAATATATAAGTGACTTTTATTTTACATTCAGCAGAGAATATATTATTTTCAATGTGGGACCTAAGAATAAAAAATCGGATAAAAAAGGATCTGGGCTAGAGATGGACTCTCTCCTCCCACCCCCAAAAACTTGCAGACAAGTTCTGGAATAAAGCTTTCAATCCTAATTACACTGAACCTCTTCTTCCTGTCCTACTAGCGAAGAAAGTAGTCCAAGTCAGTAGATCTTGCATCTACTTTAAGTCTGTTTAACATTTCCAGGTGGACGTGAAGAGGTCACAGAGCAAATGACAGTCAGAGCCAGCATTTCTACTGAAATTATTAGATTCATCAATTTGTAGGAACTGAAATGAACTATTATCATAATCCAGTCTGACCTCCTGCATATTGACAACCATAGATTTTTACCAATTTATTCCTGAAGTGAGCCCATAATATCTATTCCAGCTACCTTATATATTTTGAAATATGCCCATTTTGATTTGGGGACATTAAGGAATGGATATTCTGTCTCATTTCTCAGTACATTTTCTGTCAGTTAAATCAGTGTCACTATTAAAATGTAATGCCTCAGCTCTAGGACAATGTCAACTCCCTATTTTCCATGTACTCTCAGAACACTGTCACAGCTTTGCACATCTCTTTTGCCAAGCACATATTTATGTCTCAAAGCAAAGTCTGCCTTTTAGCATCCCACTGTAGGGATTCCACAGACTCAACATAGCCCATAAAAGTTACTGTAAGAGAGAGTGCAAGTACAGTTACTGCACAATTAACTGCTCAGTGTATTCAGGCTCAGAAATACAGCTCTGAGGGTCAGCTGCCATGGGGCAGTGTTGCCTCGTGTCACCTATTCACCTTCTTTCCCTTTGATAGTGTCAGGGGCTCAAGGCATATCTGGAGGCTTCATTATATGGAACAATACACAGACAGACCCTAAAAGTATTGTCTTGTTTCTAAGTACCAGCACTAACTGCTCCCATCAGACCTCCAGTGACCCACACCAGCTCTCTGCTGGAGATCCCAGAATCCTAGAATCAATAAAGTGGAAAAAGACCTCCAATATCATCAAGTTCAACAGAGAACAGCCCCACAAGGAAGGGAGAGAGGGGAGGCTACTGGCAAGAGGGAAGGGGTGGCTGTGCACAAGGACAGGGCCTCCAACACCTTCCCTCTGGCAGCCCTGCCCTGGCAACAGAACTGTGAGGTAGGTGAGACTCAGCCCAACTTACTCACAGGTACCCATGGAGAAAAACTGATGGCAACAGGAGTGTGACACCCCATTGTACCCCACCTTGACACTCCCTCATCCCTTGCCTTATTTGTGTGGCCAAATTAATACGGAGCCCAGTGTGGGCAGTCATGAAATAATGTCATAACCCACCAATTCCGTGGTCAGCCTCCTGAGTGCCCTGTGAGGAGCACACTGAGCTGTGCTCACCAGCGGGTAAGAGCTTTCTATTTACACAGCTGTGGATCTCCAGAGATAACTGGTTTGCCTTTTTTTTTTTTTTTTTTAATCTGCTTCTTTTGAAGAGATAAAGTATTCAGCAGGTTGATAGAGCTTTCAGCTGCAACTCTCTTGCTTCCTCACTCTTAAGCCTAATGGCTCATCAAGATGCAGCTTGCCAAATCTGCTTCTTTCCCTCCTCCCCCATCATTTCCACTGTCCTTTTCAGCATCCAGGGTTTTAAAGAATTTCTGCTTATGGGGTTTATAGGCAAGACACTCATATGTCTGCATATGTGATGCTGCATCGCATTTACTGATTTTTAATCCCAAATCAGTATCTTCTCACTTTTAAATAGATGTGTCTTTACTAGCTATTTGTTTTGTAAAATTTAAATTTGACTCAGTACTGTGACTGCTACCTAATGCCTCCAACTGCTGCAAACCACTTCAATCTCTTTTCAAAAACATCACCTAAAAACATCTATTTAACTTCCCTGAATCTATTATCCAACTGTATTGTGCATTTGTGATCTTACTCTTATGCAGAAGTCACAATTTATTACCATTAAAATCTTGTTAGAGAGGATTATTTTCAATTTGTTGAAATTTAGCTTCTGTGCTAGAAAACAGGGAAGAAAGATGGAAAGCAAGAGTGTGATGGACTTATTTTCCAGGATGCTTGTCTGCATTCATGCTGAGGGTATTAAATGGATTTACTTCCTCAAAGAGGAGTTAGAAGGGAGTTAAAGATAAAAGGAAGAAGATTAGTTTGACACTGAAGGACTGAGAAGCTTTTTTTAAACAGTCTTTAAAAAAAAGAGAAAAACATAAGACCTAGCTTCTGCCAAACCTTCCTCCCGCTCTTGGCTCCACTGTAGGTTATATAGGTAGATTCTAAAGTAATTTATTATTGAGAAAAAAAAGACTATTGATTTGTTTTCTGTTAAAGAGATAGAAAACATAAATAACTCTTCTGTTCTTTCACTTTGAAGTGTCAGGTGTCACTTTGCAGTGCAAAGTTTATTAGCCTTAACAGTCTTTTTCTTCTTTTGCTTTGTGCTACTGCTCTTTTTATCATGTGTCACATTTATGGAAATCTTAACTAACATTTCAGAGTGCCCTGTTTATACCACAGATGGTGTAATTTTAATTTATAAATTTATTTTTATTTACTGTTTTTTCTTTTCTCACTCAGAAATTTAATGAGCTCTCCCACACCTCATACCCAGGGGAAGTAAGAAGACTGAGTAGGACAGATAGGAAGCAGTAGCTGATTTTATAGCTGTTAAATGTGAAATATGCTAATTATAACAGAGAAATTGGAGCCTGTGGCCACTGTAAAAATGCTCAAAGTGATGAGGAGATGCCTTTCATTGTGGGGAAGAGTAACTTCTTCACAATCATCCTACTAAACTGAACAGGAATTTCTGAATAAAAACTGAGTGACTACTACAGAGTAACATATCATAGAATCACAGAATGGTTTGGGTTGGAAGGGACAATAAATACCATCTCATTTCAACCCTTCTGCCTTGGGCAGGGACACCTTCCACTAGACCAGGTTGCTCCAAGCCCTGTCCAACCTGGCCTTGATGGGGCATCCACAGCTTCTCTGGACAACCTGTGCCAGGGCCTCACCACCCTGTACGATATACTTTCGTAATACTCACCATGTTAGCTCTATTTTACACGTAGAATACATATTATCTATATACATTTTAGCAATCCTGTCACTGCAATAATATTTTTTCTGCTTTTGATTGCAGAAACGTTGATAGCAAATGTACTGTGGCAGAAAAACTGTGAAGCTCTGGAGAATCTACTGTGCTCATATTTGTACATCAGCTGGGGAAGGGTATTTTCTGTATTACACAGTTAACTTTGCAGCTATTTACATTTCCCCCCACATGGCATCAAAGAAGTCAATGAGCAATTGATAAATCCTCTGTCACCCTGGGCAATTAATGGCAGTTACACAGCATTGACTGCATCAATTCTTGTGTATGTGAAAAGCAAAAAAATCGATTTCACAAACTTACTGGTGCCTATTGATTTAATGCCTGTTCCCCAGGCCATTCCCATTTAACTCTTTTGTGAGGTCATTGAAAAAAATTTCAAGACTGTCAAATAAAATCTGTTTGTTCAGAGCTTTGTCTGTTACATTATTTGCAAGTATTTTTAGCCTCAGCAATATTTTTTCAGGCTGAGCTTCAGGCTTGTAGGATTGTCATCATCTGCAAAGTAAGCATAAACAAACTGACCCAACCAACCATTAAGTGGAGGTGTTTTGAAGGTTCAGGGTCCTTTTAAGAAAGCCAAGATTCCACTACAAAAATCACAGGCTCAAGACGGGTCTACAGGCAAATCAAAGTACTTGTGGATCTAACCAATTTGCATCTGCATGCATCTGATTGGCAGCTGAATACCGGGAACATCCATAAAAATTGTTAGTCCGAGCAGCCAGATTTGTTCCCAGGACTGAATGACTGGCAGAGGATCACAGAGACAAATGCAACAGAAGTAAACTGAATGTACAAAAGAATAGCAGCTCTCTTGGAAAATTTGTCCTTGTGCATCTGCAGCCCACAGCTCATCACCCACATTTGTGAAGACACAATAGGCAGAACAGCAAGGAAAAATTACTTTTCTATTTTTTATTTTTAGATATTAACTCAATTTTTTTTTTAAAAATAACGTTGAACGGGAAGTCATTTGCTTCTGCATCATCTTTAGCCTCATCCTGTTTCAGGCCTAAGACCAGAAAAGTTGATCCCTCTATACACAAATTCCTCAGACAAATCTAAAGGTGCTTTAAGGTCTCTGGATGCATAAAACACAATCTATATGACCTTCCCCCACACCCAGGCCATCATACCTTTGCTTTCTGAGGAAGACACCAGTCTTTGATAAGAAGCCTTTGCTGGGTCAGAACATACATCAGGTCACACAGTCTCCAAAAACCTGCTTGGCTCAGCATCTCTCCAGAGTGTGCATTTTGTTGCCTGTAGAATGTGGTGAGATCCTCTGAAAAATTAAATAAAAATCAGAAACAGTGATGTTTATAAATATGTGGTAAGTACTGAGGTAAACTTTAATATGTGAATTAAAGTACAAAGAAATCAGAAACAGCAAATAAATATTCCAATTGCTTAACTGATATCAGAAACACCAAATGCATATATCAAAAGACTGTGAGAGAATGATAAAAGTAATTGTTAATAGGAACTTACAAACTGAAATTTAACAGGATGACTTGTCAGTTTGATATCCACCAAGTCAATGATCCCATATGTGAGTAAGGACAACTAATTATTTAAGCAATGTTGCTGTGGTGACAGTGTCAATTCCATAAAATGTTTCCATTTTTCATTTGACAGAATAAAGGATCCCTGTTTATTCTAGTAATGATTGCCCTTGAACACTGGAATAACATTCTCTGAAGTGTTTCTAAAGAAACAATAAATAAATAAAGAAGTAGCTATTTTTTCCTTATTTTGTTTAGTAGTTGCACTTTAATATCCATTGAAAAATTTATAAAATAATATTTAAATGCTTTTTAAGTACTTATTGGAAAACACTGACTTGCTACTAGACAGATCTTTTTTCTTGTATTAGAGTGAAAACATAAATGACCATGACAATAAAGAAGAAACAGAGATTTTTCAACTACACATCTAAACAATACAATAAGTGCTGAAGAAGTTGAAAATCATGACAATTTTATTTTAAAGTTTATCTGGAGATGAAGAAGCTTCATTCTTTCATAAGTTGCTTTGATATCTTTACAAATACAATTACTATTTCCATATAGTTCTTTTGTCTGCAGCTGTCCTTGTTCTGAAACTTACCATTCCTACTGTGAATATATGACTTTTATTAGTTTATAAATGTATAATTTTCATAACCTTAAAAATAAAAGCTGCATAGAATTCTATTTTACTTTTATAAAGAATTTGCAGGTGCCTATTTTACTTTAATAAGAAAGTGTAATCTGCTAATTTCATGGTCATCTGTGATAAACATACTGAAAACCACAAAAATACATAGTTGTTACTTTTATATAGCTTCTCAGACTAGAAACATCAGGATATAAAAAGGAGGACATAAGCTTTACAAACATACAGAGTATTCAAAATAAAATTAAAATAGAGAGGTATGTAAAAGATGGCTATTATGTGGGAGGCAGCTCCTTCTCTCATGCCAGAATTAAATAAATAAAGCTTACAAAGTAATATATTAATTAATCAGCTTTCTCAGCAACCTCACTGCTACCAAATTCTGAGCTGTGAGGAAATACCATCAACTCATTTCAAATTATCATCCTACCTCCAACAGAAAAAGTGTTGGACTGCCATATATTGTAATTTATAACCCACTAAAGGTCTAATGTCACACCTCATATCAGGGGGCACTTCACTGATATCAACTTCAGGTTCCTTGGCTTTTGGCAGGTGAGAAAGGACACGAGAACCTGCAGTTCTCACCTGTCGCTCCCACACCATCTCTGCTCCATCAGCCACTGATGCAGCCATGACAGAAGGGACTGATTCAGCACCAGTCACCAAACCCAATTCCACAGGGGTGGCAGATGTTGAAATGCCATCAGATCCCATTTGTTACAGACAAGAGAATTCAGACTGTTGTGGTAAGAGATTCACCCTGGAAAACAAAGGTGCTACTCGCTGTCATGTAACACGGCTGTGGATGTTGGTCTGTTCAGAAAGCAGACAGATCACCAGAAAATTTCCAGTGTCAGAAGATTCCGTCTTACAGTGCCATTTCCATTTTATGCCTGCAATTGTTAACTTTTGGACTATTCTTGTCTCCTCACAACAGATCAACAGAGATCTGGTGACAAAAAACTTGCAATACCACTGTGGTCATTGACTGGTTTTGTACCAGACAGAAGAGTTATTGGTACCTCTCTGCTCAACTTCAGAAGTTTAGAGGAAGAATTCTAAAAAACATGGCAAAACAAAACACCCAAATGGTTTCAAATTGCATCCCTGCAGTAATGACTGAAATAAACCCACTTGGTTTTATTCTTCTTTGTTTTGTTCTGTATTGACTGAGATGATTACGAGATGCAAAACAGGAAGGAAGCATCATTAAAAGCTGCACAACAAAACTTATGAGTACTTTCCCAGGAATAAAGGTTTAAGTCTTTTTGAAATACACAACACCTTGACCATTTCTAAAAAGCAGAACAAAATCCAGAGCAGGACCATGAGGTTATGGCCTCAGCAGACACAAACTGGCATCACTGGCTTGATGAAAAGAAAATTAACATGAGGCTGTATTATATCACCTTGAAATTACAACAACTGAAAACAACCAGTTGGTATGTTTAGGGGCCATACATTTTGGAGTTATTTACCAATGAAAAACAATGACTGGTAAGAATTTTAGGACTAAGCCCACACCTTTGGTGGCATTTAAAGCCCTTGCTCCCATTGAAATGAAACTCCTCCAAAAAGGATTAAAATGGTCAAGAAACAGTCAGATAATTGGAAAATAATTACATGCTAAAACTCTATCAAGAACAAAGAAAAAGTATGTTACACCTATCATGTAATTCGCTCACAGTACAAAAGAAATTACATTTTAATGGTATTACAAATATTACATTTATTCACTGTGTATGATTTATTATTAAAACAGTAAATGAAATATTCTGTTTAATCAAATGCATTCAAAGTAACTTCCTTGGTTGAAAATGTAAAACTCAATGTTCTTTTTAGCTCTCCACAGAGAGTCTCTCACAGACATGGACTGTGCCCATGCTCTGTGGTGAGTTCTGCACCTTCTGTAGGGCAATACTCCCCCCCAGGGAAGGGTTCACTCTGCTGCTTCAGCCCCTCAATCCAGCTTTGCAATGGATCTAATCTGAACCCCACCAAACTGAGCAGAAACATCTGGACTGATTTCTCTGAGCTGTGGACCCTCCCTCTCCAAACAGCAAGCAGGAATAGCTGTACCCATCAAAATGTTGATTTGGCCACCACTGATTCTGGAGCTGAAGTGTTCCCAAGTAGCTCAGTGGTCTTCAGAACCAACTCAATTTTTTTTTTTATTTCAGAAGCCTCTGTTTTCTAATAAAGAACTATGTACTTGCAATAGTAAAAATAGCTGTTAAACCTCTTTATGCACAAGTCTCCAATAACAATTTTAAGAATCTCTGAGAATAAATGCAGTTCTCAGATAATTTTTTTCATCTCTGAGTCATTTTCCAACAGCACTGATGCCATGGAAAAAGAGGGAGAAATTTTGTTGACTATTGGTGGATTTCATGGGTATTTTGACATTTATTTTGGCAGTTGTTCGATTTGTTCAATTTTTCCCACCAAGACCCTTTTTCATATGACGTACATGCTTTGCATGGGCACCTCAGCCAGATCCAAGGAGCCTGTCAGGAACAGCAGGAACAGCTCAGCCACACCGCTGTGGCATCCTAAATGAGATAACTCCAGGGCAGCAGCTCAGGCAGATCATGCTCTTACGGGTCTAACACACCTAACAAGCTGTTCTGAGGTGATGTAGGGAGTTGTGGCCATGCCACGTGCACAGTTATTCTTGGATGGGGCTGCTCCTGACAGTGTTAGCGTGGCTTGACACTCACTTTGCCACAACTGTCTGTTAATTTATTCCTTTCACTCATATTTTCCCTCCTCTGTCTTTTCTTGGACTTCAGCTGAGTCCAGCCCACATAGCTATTATTGATCTTATGGCCATTTTTCTATCTACAGAGTCTCTGCATAGATATAATTTATATTGTGAAAGAAGTCTTCTTGATGTACAAACAGAAAATAAGAACTTTCAATTCCAGTTGAAAACCTTATCAACGTAAGATATTGAATTGTCATTCAGCTGTTACAAAAGTTCTAGCAAACATCTGTAAAAGCTTGTTTTAAATTATGTTTGCACCTTTCAATAGTGCATTCAGTAAAAGCAAAGGCATATTGTACAAATCTCAAAAAAAAACAAAACAACAAAAACCCCAATGCAAAACCTCAAAAAACAAACCACATTTTAGGGCTTCTCCTTCTCCATAAAAACTTTTCCAGGGAGTTGGGGTTTAAATATATTAACTACTGGCTACTTCACTGAATATACTTTGTCAGCAATTTAAGATTCTGTTGTTTTAGAAAAAATATAAGAGAAATGGAATGCTGGAGAGTTAATTTCAAAAACAAAATGAAAAACTGGCATACATGAAATGAAAACTCCAAAGAACGGGAGAATAAAAAAGTAAGCAGACAACTTAATGCATAGTTTATTATACTGAATATTTTCCAAATGAAAGATTCGGAGTATTAATGTTTTATTATTGTGGGAATAGCTAGGTGTAAATCAAAAGAATGAGCTACTGCATCCACATCAAGTAGGTTAATTTTCCACTAAAATAAAGTTAGTGATTTCAAGAACATTATGAAGTCTGTGTTAATGATTATTCAGTTCTCAGACTGTTCAGCTTACAGGTAGGCTGTTGTTTAGTCCACCTGCATATTGATTTTATATGGTGCTTGCCATATATCATGGTACTCTCCATAAAGCCACAAATGTCCCATTTGCACATTTCACCTCACCTGTATCAGCTCCTGAGTGAGAAGGAAGATGCTCCTTGTTACTACCCAGTCATACCTATTTTCCTTTCTCTCATATTCTATTAAACAAATGCAGAAAATTCAAATACTGCCTTCTACCCTTCTCTCTCTGAGTTCCAAATTCCACTTCATTCTGCCACAGAAATCATCTACCACACTTCATTTTCTAGTCCACCCTTTAAACTCACTGTACTGCAGCTGTTAAGGTCCTCCTGGCTGCTGTCTCCTGCTGCAGGAACTAGAGGAACAGTGCCCAAATTTAAATCCAAATACTTACTGGGTAAACAGAATTCATTCAGTTTAACAGTGAATATATCAGTTCTTGAAGTACTCTGCAAAATAATCTTTCATGGGCCAACCATCACTTTAATGGAAATTTTCCCTGGCAGAAAAAAATAGACACTTTACTTTCCTATATCCAGCGCTGTACTGATGTGAAATTTCAGCCCTCATTAGACACATTAAGTCCTACATTATAATAAAGCAAAACATCTTCCACTACAGCTTCAGCAAGAGCTACTGAGACTGCCTGGGAACTGACAGTCCCTATCCCAACTCATCCCATCCCTTCTGAAAGTTTCTGGGCTCTTCAGCTTGGATTATCTAACTCTCATCAAAGCAACCATGCAACCAAAGCCTACCCAGTTGAATTCTGACATCTCTTATTACCAGGTCAAAGACAAAGATTAATGCTAGAGTAAAGTATACTGGAAAAAGGCATCTCAGCTAAATATATTGAAAAGAAATGTAAATGTTATTTTCCCTCTACTGAACCAGGTGATTACAGTTCCATCGCACTCAGAGAAGCAGCACCCAGTGTCGGGTCATCATTCCAAAATATCCCTTTAGTGATGTAGGTCATGCAGCAATGATCTGATGAAAAACATTTAGGTTATAAACTAACAAATATGTTCATTCAAAAGGTGAAGTATACCAGAGCTTGCCTGAATTCTAAATAGTTCCCATCACCTATAAGGGACCAAAGGCCAAGTGGACAGCAGATCCTGTTATCATCTACTTGCCTGAGATTAAATCTGTGGTCATTAGTTTTACCTCGAAAAACAATCCAGTTTGCTGCTCCTCTGCATTTCCTTGCATGGCAAAGGATGCCCAACCAGACACTGGGGTTTATTTTACATATGGCACTTGAACCACATGATCAACGATAGAGAGAAATCATTCTGCACAGCTGCTACACTTGGCTTCCTGTTCTGGTAGGAGGCACCTTATTTTCTATATATTGTGACAGACATGTTGGATATTTGTCCTCCTATAGAAAGGAATGACAATCCTTACTCTTGTATACACAAAAAGAGAACCTATGTGAGATGTGAGGTGTAAATATATTGATCTTATCCCCAGAAATTGATCTTTTTCCTCTAGTCACTCCTTCCTTTCCCCATCTATAGAGGTAACAATACTTTTTCTTTCCTATTTGTTATCTCATCTCCTTTTCTTTCATTGATCTCTGTCCATTTTTCCCTTCCTTGTATAAAACCCCTTTTCTCTCTCTCTCCCCTTTGGCACAGTCAGGCTCTTCATCAATTTAGCTTCAATGATACATAAGTCTGAAAAACTGGTAACCACAGATGGCTATGCTTTGGCTTCCACAAAAGGAGAGGGTCTCCCGGGCCTCATTTTAAAAGGATCTTTCTTAATGAACTGTGTAGTTTATGGTTTTCATGCAGGGCTTTTCTTTCACTGTTATAACAAATGCTTGTCAGTAAGGGGAATTTGCCACTGAATCCTATGTAATGTCCTTGATAATGTCCTTTATTCTGCAATTCTCTACAGATTTGGTGTAATCCAGTTCTGTATTTGTTCAATTAATGCTACAATGCATTTCATGCTGGTCATCCAGTCATCTTAAGCTCCTCAATGAAATAACAGGAGCTTAAATAATTTTCTATTGCTTTAGGATTTTAATATTTATAAATGCAAGATAAAGACTTAATTCTGCTTGATCAGTACTGTGAAAACTGCTTTCCTTTATAATATATCAATCCAATAATTTATGCAGTTTTAAAAAATATACTAGAACTGTAGCTGTCATGGTTCAGCCTAAAGTCATGGGAGAAAACAAGAGGTACGTGCACACTTTGCATAAAATTGAAACTAACAGATTTCATCAATTTATTGAAATGGGTGAATAACTATTTTCCAGATGGCAGAGCTTGGTGAGGTTTTGCTTGACTAATGAGTTAATGTTCATGAACTTCCAGGAATAAGGTAAATTCTGCATATATTTATATTTTATTTATTTATTACAGGCTGAGAGAACCCCTGAGCACTTCTGGCTTGAGTCTGTTCCCCAGCACAGGGCACAGCTGTTGAAGTTACCTGCAACCAACACCATGTTCACTGTCAGACCCTGTACTGTTCCAAGAGGCTCCCACAAGAGCCTTGCCTATGAGGACTTATCCAAATTCTACTGAAGTCAGTGGCAGCACTTTTAGTGATCATGACAAGTTCTGTGTCAGTTCCATAAAGAAATTAAGCAACACTCTGCTACCTCTTGTGTGATCTATATCACAGAACTGGTTATGACTTCACTGTGCCTCCCAGTGACAAATAGCTGTTCAGGAACAGCAAAAACAGGTTCTTAACAGCTGAGCTACAGAGTTAGACGACGCCGCCAGAAAGGAGATTTGTGACTTTGTGTTTCAAGTTAAGATATAGCAGGGCACTTTCTCCTTATAAGGTTGCTTCTGTGTGCCATCGATTTTACAGTTTATTATTAAAGTGTCTTACAAGAGAAATGGCAACCAGATTTGACACTGGGAGACATATTAATGGCATGAAACCTTAGAAGAATGGGCACTTTGGTAGTTATTAATCAGACCGAGCTACTGCATGAGTCTCCCCTTGCTCCCCTTTGCTTTGACAAAGAAGCCAAATCCTTTGGCATCCTCCAACTCATTCCAACAGTTTCACAACTGCAGATTTCCCTTCTGCTCATGAAACAAACTCCTTCTTCAAGAACTATCACCCTGGTTTCCAAGCAGTACTTACTACTTCATGACCCTACAATAGCATAATACATTAAAAAGTTATAAAAGCTTGTTCTTCTCTTGGAAAACCAAAACAAAACAAAACAAAACAAAACAAAACAAAAAAAAAAAAAAAAAAAAAAAAAAAAAAAAAAAAAAAAAAAAAA
>JAWWLV010000030.1:5997167-6025133 GCA_035041135.1 Platyrinchus mystaceus
CTAAAAAATCCATTGCGCAGGCTTGAAAGGTAAAAAGACCTTTCCCAGATCTTCGTTTGCGAAGACTGGCCACATTTTTCATTTTTTTATAAAATGTGCAAAATTAGCATTGCTATTCAGCTACTAGTCTGAAATAACCTTTGAGATCAGACACAGGAAGTTAATTGGGTACAAATATTTTTCCTTTTTTGTCTTTTTCTTTAAGCCTGGAGATGCAGTTCTTATCGTAACTTCTCTACATTTCTACAGTTCCACCATTCCTGAAATGAATAGTCTCTGTTTCGAGTCTTCACATTCCTTTTGAAAATGAAACTGAGACTTTCACAGCCCAGCTTTAACTTTGGGAACTTCATATTCCCAGACTCTCTTCCATAATCAATAGAGGAACATGATGAAGTGTTTTTTGGGAAACAGTTAGTGGGGAAAAAAAAAAATCACCATTTCAAGGGGTCAAGTGAATACACGGTCTTACTGAAAGTTCTGGAGGTACTGTTTTAATTCAGAGTCAAAAAAGGACTAACCATCTCACATTTTATAAGGTTTAACCTGAATACCTGCTCCTTGTATTTCTGTGCTGGGAGATATTTATATTATCTATTCAGCACAATACCAACCATCAGGCTGACTGTTCCCTGCAGCTCTGCTGACTCAAAATAATGACTTGTAGGAGAGCTCTAATGACAGAACAAGGGGCAATTACAGACACAGCATGAGCCTTGGAATAACTGTGTGATGTATTTTGTGCAGTTGATTGACCCCATGTTCAAGTTCATTTGGGCTCTGCTGCTGTAGATCTGGCCTATGCCTGAAGGTATATGGCTTGTTAATCTCAGTGTAGGGAGACAGGTCAGATTAGGTCACAGCAGATCACTCAGACAAAAGCAAAACAGCTCCAGTAGCGGGACGATAAGTGATAGCAAGAACATGTGACTCTGAAAGCAAATATTCCTTTGCCTACAGACAATCAGATCTGAAGTTGTAAGAACAGATTATTCAGCCATTTTTAATGTTGATCTCCATGTATGAAAAAAAGAGGATGCCACTTTTGCCCTTAGGTATTGGAAAAGACCATCAGGAATTTTGAACTGATCTATGGACCAGGGGCAAACCCAATCAGACCATGTCCCTTCATATTCTCATCTCTCTGAAATACAATCCTGCCGTATCTGCTCAAGACAGAAGAACTTTTCTGATAACTTTTTTTAATCCCAAAGCCAATAATTGCTACTAAAGAACAGAGAAGAGGAAACTGCAGGTGGTTTCTCACATCAATATAAGTATTTATCATCAGATCAACTGCAGTTATCCAATATTAATGTGAAGAAAATAAACACCAAACCAAAACAAGGAGAAAATGTTTCTGAATCATTTTGCACAGAAACAAGACTGATTTTGAACTGGTTCAAAACTATTGTTCCTCTTAGTGGAGACTGTTTACAAGCAGTCCCACTCATGTGTCTTTGAAAATGACTGTTCATATGGATATTAATATTTAATATAAAACTAGTAAAAGCAATAGGAGCAGGTATTTTTACAAGTGTGTCCATGAGGAAGGAGCCCCAACCTGGGTTGCGCAAACACAGAAATGTTTCTAAAACTTTTGTCCCCAAAGTATCCCTTCTGATATATATACTTATGCTAATTTGTGCTGAAAGGTGGGGTTTTTAAAAAAAAAATCTGTCATTGTGAAAAATTGTTAAAAGCTGGTCTCAAAAATCAGAATGTAGAACGCAGTAAAATCAAATCCTGTAGAGAAAGAGCCAAGTATTTAAAACAAAATAAAAATAAAAATCATACTTACAAACACAGTCTCATGTGCAAGATACAGATTAGGTTTCTCTAAATAATAGTGTTGTTTGAATTATTTGCCCACTGTGCCAGCTACCAAAGTACCTAAATGGTTACATATGTGACAGATACCACAGAGAACTTGCAGCAATACAAATGCTAAACTTGTTTGTAGAAACCTTGCATGAATACACAACTTTCCCAGACAATGTATTTCTACTATTTATAATTTTTATATTTAATATTTATGTGGTTGAACAGAGAAATCAAATTACTATTGGCCATGCTAAATGCCTCTTGCAAATTTGGGGTTGGCTTTTTTTTTTGTCAGAAGAGCTTTGCTTTGATTGAGCCATGCTTGTCATTTCTGTCACTAATAAATGTAGTTAAAATCCCCTGCATCTGATCCAGTGGAACTGTCGCCACCAGAACAGGCCCTCATAACCCAAATATTTAAACAGAGCAGCAATAAATCTAAGCAGAAACAAACTGAGCACAAACAAAATACTCATAACAAGTAGAATACACCAACCATATGAAGATGAATATGACTTTTCTGTTTTAATGCTCAGAAATAAGCTTATGACTTAGCACTTCGAAGTTATCAAGGAAACAGAACATCTGCCAGGAGGAACTGAAAAGGCTAGGACTGGGAAACAGGGAAGTCTTCTCTGGGGAAGATCATGGTTAACAAAATTCATGACTGCAGAACTCTCCTCCCTCAAATCTTAAAATGCTGGACCTAGGAAGAGTCAGTGAAGGTGCTGACATTTTATGAATCAAAAGAACTAGAAATAATATATTGCTGCTAGATAAGCTAATGAACATTAAGAGCTGTGCTAACTCAAGTCAAATGCAAATCAAGGACTTAGATCTCAAGTGTCACACCTTCCATTTAAGGATACAACTCAGATCAACATTTCAGTGTAGCAGATTTGCTACAGATAAACTACTTTAAAATAATCTTGAGATTACATCAAATTAAAAAAAAACAGTACAGATAAGAGAAATAACAAGTTAAAGACTTTTTGTGCCTGAAAACACAATGCATGGCCAAGAGTGCTGAAGTCTTACTTCAAAATATTCAAGAAGAAAGTCATAAAACATCCTAAAAATTCTCTGCTCAAGAGAGGCAATAAATGAAACATTCATTAATTACTAAAGAACAGTACCATCTATTAAGATCTGGGGTTTGTTTGATAAATTCTCTTACATTTTTTCTTAATAGCGGGATGAATTTATCGACTTGCATGATATCAATGACAGATAAACTGTACAACTGCTGCAATGCAGGACAAGATTTCTGCTTATCCATATCAGAGAATGTCAGTGAGGCTCTTTCTCCAATTTTGAAAGGTCAATACTGGATTACAACCTGAGTTGGAAACAAAATAATTTAATGACATATCCTAAAGACATTAAGTCTTCTCTGCCTCTGATGAGCTGCTTCGTTCCTTCATCTTATGCTCTGGGATGTGTTACCCAATATGAGGCTTCTTCCTAGCTAATGAAGGCAAGATCATGAGATGTCTGACTTATTTAGCAAAAAATCACACCAACACTGACTGACAATGAAAGTGAGGAAATGTCATCTGTTCTGCTTTGCTAAAAGAAGTCTGAGCTGGGTCAATCTCATCTTTTTTATTTACAAGACTAATAGATTTTTCTTAGGTAGCTCTTCCTTGAAAAGTTAGAGACATAATAAAATATAAAGAGAGCATAAAAGCATCTACTGCTTTTTAGGTAACAGTAAACTCTCTCAAAGCCTGGTTGCAACATGGATTATCCAGAATTGCTTCAAATGACCAAATCTCTTCTTTTTGAACAGCTTTTCCCCAAAATCAATGGGAAGCTGCAGTTGTATCCATTCTCTGCTGAAATATCCGTGTACATTTCAGATAATAAGGAACAAAAAACTTTCTATTATTATTTTTATACCTATTGACTGCACTAAACACTTATCAACACACCAGGGGATGTGATGGAAAGCAATAAACTCTGCCAAATGGCTCATAAATGCAAACCACATTTTGGGACACTCCTCTGTGAATTCAATACATTCAAAGAAGTGAAGAAAAAATAAAGGAATTTAAAACCAAACTGGGAAAATGCAGCATCAAATCATATGGCTTGCATTGAGAGCTGCAGCAGAGCGGAAGCTTGGGATAATTTTTTCCCCAATAGTTCAATAATTTATTCAAATAATTCTTCAAGTAGTGCTCAACAGTCACAAAGAGTGGACTGAAGCATTTTGCACCAGCTCAGAAGGGAAGCTCCAGTTGCCCGTTAGTTGCTGACTGGAGCAATGCAAGGCAGCAATGACTAATTTAGGGTTGACAATGGAAGTGGGTAGAAGGCAGATGTTTCATCTTGTAACACCTGCACATGAATTAAGAAGGTATAAAGAGAGAAGACTCCAAAACATCCCACATTCTCTCTGCTCAGTGTCAGACACAGGAGCATGAACGGGATTTCTCTCGTTCTCAAACCTTAATGTCATTTCTTGGAAGAAATCTGTAAGGGCAGGAATACCTAGAAAACCCCAGGAACCAGTTCCCAGCCACCTCTGCTGCACCTCCCTGTCCCTGCAGAGGGATTTCAAGCAGCCATGGCTCCCTGCCACCACTGCCACTGGAGGGACAAGAATGTCCCTTTCCCTTTTAACGATTAAAAGGTCCAAAGGAAAGGCAAAGAACAGCTACATCTTCCCATCCCAGCTTTTTCCCCACAAGCTTTTGCTCTAACAGCTTAAACAAGATAACAATAAAATTACTTTTGAGACTGTTTGGGGAAGATTAATTTGCTCACTGATCATTTTATGCAACTAATTAGTCACAATTGCTACAAGGAGGGGAGAAGGAAAAAGATATAAGAAGCAGATTAAAGAAACAAACCATAACAAATTCCATAAAGTCCATGCAAGTGTCAAAAGCTTGTCAATCTTATAATTGCCTATATAAATATCCAGGTTTTATTCCCAGTGGCTTAACAACTTCCATTTAAGTAGGAAATAGCTGAATATATAATAATTGTTTGTTCATTTTACAAGCACTACAGTTCATTAAAATAAAACCCATACTTGGCTGGATATCCAATACTTAACTGTGATTTTATAGCACATGTAGATGTTGATAAATTAAGCTGACAAGAACTGACTGAGGATATATTCCAAAGTCAAATAGAATTTTAGCTTCTTCCTTTAATTGTGACAGTGGTAACTAAGAATAAATATACTACGAATGTAAGATGGAGGAAGTATTATATTTTCAAGTGTTGCTTAAATATGTCAAAATAACCCAAATGGTATTTTCAGACATTTAAGTTAGGCAACTTGCTCCTGCAGGAATCAGGAATATAACACAGTTTTGTACAATCAGCAGGTCCAGTAAAATCTTTTCAGTTCCTTCAGCAAATGAATTTTTTCACCATATGTTAGTGGGGGAAAAAAACCCAAACAAAAAGCATTGCAAACATAAAACATCAGCTAAGTTAAATAAGCAGAAGTGACATTATCAATACCAGCGTGGCCAAAACATATTTGAGTACAGATTTAAATGACTGCAGCTTGAAACTGAACGAAGGGAGCAAACTGAGTACTCCTCATTCAGTCTAGTTAAGCTTCTTAATAGAGGCAGGTACCTAAAGAGGGATCTCTGCCCAGACAAGCAGAACGTACTCAAGTTCACACAGCACTTGTCCTCTTAGCAGCAATTCTGTGAAACGAAACAGGCAGAGAAAAGGAACAACAAAATAGATAAGCCAGATGAAAGCAGGACCAAAAAGATGTCCCTGAATAAAAAAAAAAAATAAATAAAAAACCCAACAAAATGACAACAAAAAAAACCCAAAACCAAAACCACAAAACAAAACACCAAACAAACAAAAAAACCAAGAACAATAAACTGGAAAGGGCTAAAAAGGTCCTGAAACAAGACAGAGAACTTTAAACCCTGCCATGGAATCATATGTTTGGCTACATCTTTTTGCGTTTTTTGCAAACAAGATGGATTTCACGGTCAGAGGATTCAGTAACTGTTTTCTCCTTCTAAACTAAAGGCCCTACAGGAACCCCAACTCCAGACACTTGCTCTGATCAAAGAGCAATGACTATTTAAACAGAAAAATTACAGAATATGTGAACCAGACTGCCTTATTAAGTAGAGGCAAGGTATAAATTCACATGATCTGTGACTGTGGAAAGGCCTATAAATTCAATATCTTCCTCAGTTCTCTGTATGGCAATTGAATTCCTTTCCCCTTGCACACCTTCAGTAGTTCAAACCATTGCCCTTCAGCTGGAATATTCACATCCCCCAGGGAACAGTGGATGGCTCTCCATGTCACAATCCCACTCCTTTTCCTCAGAGCCCTGCTCAGAGGAACAGAGAGTGGTGGTACAAACACCCAATTCCACCTGTACTTGGTGCTTCCCGTGGTCTGCAGCATCAGGCATGGATAAAAGCTGATAGAAAGCAAATGCTGCCACATCAGCACCTCAAAGAAGTCTCTGAAGTGAAGAGTTCTGGTAGTGGGGAGGAGATTTCTAAGGATCTGGTCTTTGGTCAAGTGGGCAGAACCCCCTTCTGCCCTCTGCATTCAGCACTGTGGCCTCAGTTTCTGCATGCAACAGAGACCAGTACTCCAGTGTTTAACATACATCCCTTCACACCACCTTCCTTTTCTAAAAATAAAGCATTTAGCTCTTTGTTGTACTTATTGCAAGATATCCACAAGTTGTCCATTGGTTTGGTTCATAGGCATAGAAGTAAATAATTCAAAAGGGAACTTGTTTTTTGTAGCAAACAGAAGAGCAGTTCAGCCTAGATGTGCTTCTAACAAAACAAGAAAAATCACATAAAATAAACCCACAAAACAAAACAAAAAACTCACACAAGCAGGTAAGCTACAGTCTTGTACACAAATCTGACATATATCTGAAACTTCTGATTAACCTGTACAGTAACAGTACAGTAATATTGGTGGAACACAGTGATCAGATTTCAGATTAGGTGCCAGCAGAATAAATCTGAGCACAAAGTCTGACAGTGACAGCATTTTAAAAGTTTTTCACATGCTCATTACTCCGCCAGAGGTCTGACACAGCACTGACACGCTGTCATGGCCTACTAAGCAGAAGATGGGGAGGGCGGAGGCCTTGCAGGAGGTCTTGTCTTTTTCTCTCATAAAGGAAGTGGCAGAAAGAGGCAGGTTTCCATAAAACACAGGCTTCTGTAAAACAGTACATTTGTTCAGAATTGGAGGGATGCTTGGCTTCAGATCCCCTCAGGGAAATCATCATTACAGAGGTGGGATATACACTGACATCTAAAAATAACACAGCTTTGGTGCCAGATGCAGCCCCTCTTTCTCAAATCTGCCCCTGGTCTGACTTCAAGAGAAAACATTCAGATCCTCAAAGACCTCTCTCCTGAGCTAAAGAAAATCTCCATTATCATTTGGCAGCAAGAGATATGACATCCTCTCTGCATGTTCCTGCTGCTAGAGGGCATGAACATCAGACCTGTGAGCAAAACACACGTACCTAGAAAAGCAGTAACAAAAAGCACACCAAGGGGAGAAGTTGTATTTTTACCAAATCTCCCATGACCTATTTTGTATACCAATGGAAATTTTTATTTCAAAGCTAGGGGGGGAATGCCAATCCTACCTCAATTAGAACATCACTCTAGCTTCCCTGCAAGGTAGCCAACCTCATTTGTTGTTTCAAAGGATGACTGGATGAGCACTAAAAGGCAGAAGGTATTATCAGGGCAATGACCTCTCTGATGCTTTATAGATGCACAACAAAGCAGCTATACTGATATGATTTTAAAGAGCTCTCAGAGGCACAAAATGCATTTGCTATAGGAATAAATAGCAGACATCCCTTGGAGAACAACAGATGGCAGCCAAGGTGACTTATCTCCCAAACAGGTAAGCGCTCACTTTCACTTATTTGTAAATAGCCATCATTTATCCTGGTTTGTTCAGCAGGTCCCAGAGGTGTCACCTGCATCAGTGACTGAAAGAAATGGATGGCAAAAATTAAATGCAAAAGTGCAAGTTTAACTCCTTTTGCCCCTCAGCACATCTGAGACCTGAAGTGCCACATAAAGAAACCTGGGAAAATAAAAAATAATGGTACTCTTGGTAAAAATTATGTATTCCAGTAGATTCTGAATACAGCATAGGGGAATCCTAATGTCCTTTCTTTCCAGTTGAGATTCTAGTACAAAAAGAAGTTACCTCACTAGAACATCTGGGTAAAAACAAGTTTCGTAACTAGCCTGGATATCAAGAATGAGAATTAACTGCTAAAGTGGAGATGCACAGCTGCAAGTCGCTTATTAAAATGCTTTATCATTCATTAAGTCCCACTGGCAGAATCTGAAGAGCTGGAAGACCTTTCAGGCTGTTCTTTGAAAGTGTTTCACAACCAGCATTAGAGGCAACTCAATTAAAAAGAAATCATGTCTCAGCTACCACAGAAAAACCCAAAACCACAAAGATAGGCCACCCTGTCAAACACATCCCAGACTGATCATCAGGCAGGTCTGCAAGATGGCTCAGTCTGTAGAAGCAGAAAGGTGCCTACATTAACACTGCACTTTGGATCAGCAGTGCCCTTTGGAAGCAAACCCTTCAGCTGAGCACACCTTGGTTGGTGTGACACTTGGTCCTATGGCCCTGTCAGGGGAATTTCCCTTTCACAAGGTGCTGAAGGGAAGTTGCTCACTGACAGCAAACCAAGCGCACTCAGCTGGCTGGAGGGCATTTAGTCCATACAACCGGAATAAAGGTAGTTTAGAGTAAGCTTCTCCCCACTCGTGCCAGGTCCTCACTGTTGTGCCTACCTGAACCATACTGTGACTAACAGATTTATTTCTAAAGGCAGGGGCTCAGCACTGAAGGATCTCACACTATGCTACTAAACTGCATCATCATTGTCACACAGCTCCGCATTCCTTCTGCTACAGCGACAGAATTCCTCCTCTTCCTTGCCCTGGGTGAGACCCTATTCCAGCCCAGATACCTGTATTTTGCTTCTGGGGTATTTCAGACCAGCCTTTCCAAGCTCTCAAATAAAGTGCACAACTTCTCAGATATTCAGTACCTCACAGAATTTGTAATCTTTAAAGCTGATGAATAACTGCATTTTTGATAAACAGTGTTGATCACATTAGAGAAAAACATCGCTTTTCTTATATCTGAAGAAAAAACTGGTGATGAGATTACAATGCTTAGTTTTTCTGTTGACACATCTTCAACCCTGACAATTCAGGACAAAACATTACCTCCCATAAGATCTTGCTTCCTAAAAGTCTTGAAAGAGAATCAAGGAAAGAAAGTAAGAGAAAGGGCTGGGACTATATAGCTCAAGTTTGCAAGCCAAAATAATTCATTTGGCTGCGATTACAAACAACTTCAAATTTCTTCTCCCATTTGTACAGAGATACAGCCACAAAGGATACTCACTGCTGTCTGCCTGGCAGTGTCACTGAAACTTGCAGCACCGAGCTCCCTTATAGTGACCATACTTCACCTCCACGACCACCACTGCCTGCTGTCCTGCTGCCAGTAAGTTAAAGCTCAATCCTAATATATTTCTGAGAAATATTCACTTCTCAAAACATTGCAGCATGAAAAAAAAATAAATCACCCTTCACAATGAAGAGAGGGATTAGCAGTATTGAGGACTTGCTGTGAAGTAACACAAGACATTCTTCAATAGGTAAATACTGCCCTCACAATAATGCCCCAACCAGCAGATTTAAAGATAAAGATTTAAAGATTTAAAAACAAGTGTCATCCAGCCATCAGCAGTGCTACCACACTGCTAAGTCACATTCCAAATTTAGGCCTCTCTTCTCTCTTCTTTTGTACAATTTCTGAACAGGAAAGCATTAAAAAAAGTGGCTATGAACAAAAGAATGTCAGAAGAGATTTGCTTTTCCTTAAGAAATTGTTAAAGGGAGCTGAAAAATGCTCATAGTTTACCAGTATGAAGATGTATTTTGGTGATAAGTTTCCATACTGCATATAACATCTCCTCCCCCCTCCCAAAATCTTTTTCATGAAATATTAGCATTCAAATTCATCTGTCAAAATGATTGTTGATGTAGTATAGAAGGGCTACATTATCATCTGCTCTGCAGTTTGCCTTAGAGCAATCTTGATTCAGATATTTACATAACCAAAGATTATGACATATTTTCCAGCCCTTTTGATGTGTCTGTCAGCAAGATGTCAGTGGAATCAGATTAATTCCAGCTAGATTCTTCCCTGATACCCAAGAATAGCTGTGAGGCATGAAGCAGTCATTTTGCCAAGGAGAAAGTTTGTGTTCGAAAAAAGACCCCTGACAAATCATTTGAAGCAGACAACACACATACACAAGAGTGAAAAATGTGTGCTTTATTATCCTTGAGGCCCAGATGTAGTGAATTTGAAGGTAAGCATGACCATTGGTGGAAATATCCTTTAAGGACAGTTTAAAAGTACTAAAATAACTTCCATGTCTTATATCAAATATCTTATATGAAATACCTTATTTTTTTATTGCTAGCCCTTGTAATTTAGTGATAGATGTGAACTGGAGAAAACTGCAAATGCTAAAGGACATAGAATTGGCCTCCATTCGGACAAATCTTGCAAAGCACAACTATTTCCACATAGTGTTGAGACTTGTCAAGGTTCCCGGGTGACTAAACTTAAATGTCTATGAAGCTCCCCAGCCCACAAAACCTTACATCCACTTTCCTTAACGTTCTCCTTCCTCCACAGTAAGAGGAATGGAACAGACTTTGTTGTCATTGATGAAAATTATGTTCTAACTTTGCCTATTTTGTCAACTGAGTTGTGAAAAGACACTTGTTCTTCGTCAACATTAAGGCTGCTTTATGCTAGTTATGCTATCAAATTTAAGCTATTATTAAGGAATTGAAACTAGATAAGAACATAGAATAAAATTCTCATAAAGGTCAATTATATAAGGATGGAATTAACTGATGTAGAGTAATTCTCTACTAAGACCTTACAGCATGAAATATAAACAATATTTACAAAGAATATGTTTGTGTATGAACTGATGCTGAAAGAAAGATTATTGAGCAAATAATAGAAAAGGGTCCAAACCAACAGCTTAAAGGACAGAATAGAAAGAGAAGAAATGCAGTAAAGAAGGATTGAGAGCTTAGACATTAGCAGGAGGAAATAAGAATAATCAACCACAACACAGCAGATGAACAAAGGGCTAGATGCAAATCCCAAATTAGGGCTGTAGAAGAGACCAAATGAAGCATCAGATAACTCATGAGATCTCCTCCAAGCCTTTCATTCACTTCCTCCTGCAGATGGATATGTAAGTGGGGTGCTCCTTACGATCAAAGGAAATCACAGAGTAGCAGTGGAAGTGAATTTGACTTAGAAACAGTCTCACAGTTGAGTTTTACAGTCCCAAATATTTCAGATTTTCCAGATTGTTCTGCAAAACTTTGAATTCTTCCAGAAAAACCTGTGTCTTGTTTGTCTAACATTTCTCATTGTCAGGAACAGGTTATATAGTGATACAGGACATCTGCTGACCTTATTTGCTTGTCCATTTATAAATGTATCATTCCAGAAAGAAAACTCTTAGTCTACAAGGGCCTGAGTTAAATATCACCTCAACCATTCTTGCCCTCACAATAAAGTAACTACTGTCATTTCCAATCACCTGGTGGTTCAACTGTCAGGTTTAAATCCTCCTCCATAATTTTAAAGCTTTTTTCTCCAGTGTACCACCACCTGACATTATATGATGCTCACAGATGAAAGACAAAGGTATGTGACTGATATTAAATGCTGTCAGTCAGCTGGGGCTGGGTGGATGCCAACTGGTCAAATTCTCCAAAGTCTTTGAACAGATGCTGTGGATATTCCAGTTATTGCTTCAATTTCACACTCTTCCTATCTATGCTGACAGCTGGTTTTGACAGTCTGCTCTCTTCTCTCAGCTCTCATGTCAACCTCAGACACATAATAGCTGGATTAGAGCTTAAACAATAGTGATTAGATCAGGCGGAGGAGGAAGCATGGTGGCAACAAAAATTAAGATGCTTCAGTAAACCTTCAAATTCTGGCCACTTGAGCTGAAAGCAACTTTACAAAAACTGATCCAGCAAGACAAAAATTACTCAAAGGAGAAGAGTAGGAATTTTATCAAGGCCTGGGGCGCCTCGTTGATTTTGTGGGGTTTTTAATCACACTAAGTTTCATGAAAGGGTTTCACTGAACAATTCTATCTTCACAGTCTTGGGATTTAGGTGGGTCAACAGGTTACAGGACATCACCTTATCCTTGGCAGTTGGCTATGAAAACCTACACCCTGCAAGTCATTGGTTACAATTTAGCCCTCATTAAAATAATGAAGCCCCTCGGCTTTGTAAATCATTGCAACATAGGTAATATCAAATAAATAATCAGAAGAAAGTGTTGTAGATGAGACCCCATCACATTTAAGCATGCCAAGGAATACTGTGTGCTGTCAACAGTAGAACCCAGCCCCACATAAGCACTGCTCTCCTCCACAGTAGGGATAGTAATAATATCTGAAATGCATTTTTGCCATCTGTTAAATAATTCACACAAACAAGAACTGCAGATGTATTTTTTCCCAGAAATGCTGGATGTATTTTTAAAAAGGTAACCTCTACAATCCTCACATCCATAATTAGGTTTGTGGGTAGACTGAAGAAAAGAACTCCATTTGCAGAAAAGCTCAACAGATGGTATTGTGTAATAAAGTAGGAGCCTGTGAAAACTATTTGAACAAATGGCAGATGTGTCTGTCAACTTTCTCCTGTGCCATTAAATTAAAGACTGGCATTTAGGCTATTATTCAGACTACTAGAATTTCACAGAAGTCCTCTGAAGCTTGTGTTGACCAAGAACCTCTGCAGGCCCAGAGATAACCAGCCATAGCAGGAAAAAAAAATAGTTTGTGGGATTTGCATGGCATTTAGTTTTTTTCCTTATCCAGTCCCACTCTCAGCTTCTTTCCAGAGGCCTCTCTTTAAGTATACAGGAGAGATTGCTCTTAGCTGGACTTTAGACAACACTGAATTGTTGTCCATTAAAGGTAATTATAACAATCTGTTCAATCTGGGACCACTACACAAGTTAAGGTCTCTGAACACATTAATTTCATGTGCATAGACTTTCTCATAAGTACCTATACCTGCTACTAGTGACGGAGGGCAGAAGCCTTCCCATTCAAAGTCATTCACTGAACGAGTAAGAATAAAAAATTTTGTTCAGTTACAAGGAAAAAAAATGCTGCTTAAGAAATACACTTAAGAAAAAGAACAATCTGTTTTACTTTGTAGAGCTTAGATCATTTTATTTTTAGGAACACCTTTGAAAGAGTCAAATCCTCTCTAAGCAGCAATTGCCCAAAGCAATAAAACACATCAATATTTTCATGATAAAAAATCCATAGTTAGCTGTTACAGAAGTTAATTCTTAACTTAGGCTTATCTTAGGCTTTCATTTACCTAGAACACACAAGCTATCTTCCCCAGGGAAGAACAGAGAGCCTGCTAGCTAGTTCTGATTAGCCAGGAATCAAAGCCTGTCTCACACTAACACTTCAGGTGCCGCCTGGTCCCCGTTCTATCAAACCTGCAATCCAGGCTGCAGTTCTACACTGCACCACAGACTTCTGATTGTGATAACTCTTTAGGAGTCACTTTCATTCTGATGAATTCTCTTACTAAGAGAAACCTTGCCTAGATCCAAATTGAGAAAGGATCCCAAGAGCCAGCACATGTTAGAAATGCTCCCTGTGTGCATACTGGTTTTAACAGCGGGGGGGAGTCTATTGATCCAAATTCAGTGCACAGGGGAAGGGCCTGTCTGACACTTGGAAGGCAGAACATAACACCATCACAGCAGCTGCTTAAACCCAAGTAATCCCATCACACGCATCAGGCTTTGCAAGAGCATCCTGAGCAGTCCTGTCCTCTCTATCCACCTTTTTATTCCCCAGCTGTGCAGCTGCCAAGGCAGAGGGACAGGCAGTGATACCAAGCAGGAGGAGGCACACTCAGAGCCTGCTGCCCTGGGCTCCTGCCACAGCACAGAGCCACCCGGGCCAAATGAGAGGCTGCTCCCCTCCCAGGGGCACGAGTCACAGCTCCACGCAATACAAATGGAAATGAAAGGCAGCTGTAGCCAATAGAACACAATGCAGCACCCAGAGAACAAAAAAACAACACACAACTCTACCCTCTCCACCCTCACTCCTGGTGTATTTTGGATATATATATATATACAGGTATTATATATACATAGGTATAATGACTGCTCTTTGTGTAATACTCTGCAAAAGTAAATCCCTTTATCAAAGAAAGCTTAAATCAATGGATTCCCCTACTTCACAAGCAGAGTTAATGCAGAGAGCCCTTCTCATTGATACCATGCTCTGAATCCTCTGAACTATTGGCAGACAGTTGCTGCAAAATTCTCTTCTAGTTTACTGCATCTTCCCACTTTCATGTACTCATGTTGGAGATTAAAAGCTAATCTTGAATAACTAATTTGTGTAAGAGTTTTTTTCTCTTCAGTTTTGCATACAACAGTTCTTTTCTGCTATCAGCTCCAGCTACTTTAGGGAAAAGTGCTTAAGCCTGTAGCTAAGTGGGCTGTTTTTCTAAAGAGTTAATTCTGTACAGATTCCAGCTTTCTCAGCAGGTGGCAAAGAAAATGGATGCATAAATGTGCCTGTAAATTTAGATTAAAACATTGACATCACATCCTTATCTTAAAATGGAGGGCACTGAGTCTGCAAATTTGTCTGTGTTTCATAGACTGTATCACTGAAAGAGAGAAGACTTTCTGTTGCTTTTATAGCTTCTTTTAAGCTAGTCACAAAGCAAAAAAAACAGGTAAATACACCAACCCGAAGATCACACGCAGCAGAATTAGTTTGCATTGACTTCAAAGAGTTTGGATTGTTTACACTAAAGCAACTCTGTAAAATAACCAATTCACAGCTCTAAATGAAGATTCACAACTAACCAGCCACACAGGAAGTTCAGAAATACACTACAGTACTTTCAGTTCTGTTGTTGGGTTTGGTTTTGTTTGTTGTTTTTAAACAGAGCAGACAAAATGCCAGAAAATACACTGAGAATATCCTCAACTTGCCCAAGTTCTCGCAGCTGCAGTTGGTCCACTCTGCAGCAGCCTTGCTGTGCCCTGAACTGCCACAATAGATGGTACAACAACAACTACTATTAGTGAGGACTTGCAATGAAAAGTATGGAAAATAAGTAATTTCAAGCAGTATGTTCTCAAAACAACTTTGTTTTGTAATTGACCTTAAAACAAATTGCTTCAGACTGGATGATATCAGGGCTTAAAAGATCAAACTATAAAAGAATGAAATAACGTTTTCTAAGTAAGAGAGAGGGAAGTATTTTCAGAAACGCTTGTGGCATGACTGGAAGATGTTATTAAACCTTGCTGTTTATCTGTTTACATTTTGAAATATTTTTTGGAAACAATGGCTCAACTTGATAGTATCTATGACTAGAAAAAACAAGGGACTCTTTTTTTCAAATAACTAGACTGTTACATCAACACTGTACCCAAAACATTAAAAAAACAAGGAAAACAAACAAACAAACAAAAAACAAACCACCCTTATTCATTTACCACATAATTTCCAAGAAGCCTCTATTTGCAAATTCCGATTCCCAAACTTGGGCTTCATCCAAACTGCACTGCTGAGGAAATATGTACATATTTCATCTTTTCCTGTATCTAGTACATCTTCACCATCAACTACACACCAATAGAAAAAATCTGACCTGAAGCAGATATAAGACACTAAGCTGCACCAAATTGCTAAGCAGTAATTATCACACACACACACACACACCCCCATTTCAATCTGGCCCCTTGTTTTCCCTATAATGCCTGTGCAGTGAAGGGAAAGACAGAGCGTGGCACCTGAGGATATTCCCATAGAAGAGAGACTTCCTAACAGTAGATAGTGTTGAACCAGATAGACCCCTTAGGACATCTGGAGAAGCCACATCAGGGCAAAGCAGAAACGTGATCTTAGGAATGGTTTTCCTCTTTGTCTGCACTAAACAGATGTGCCTCCTTCCTCCCTGAAGATCAACTGAACTACACTAAGATAGGGAGAATACAGCAGAGACAGAGCTGCTGTTACCCAAAGAATTACAAAGGCAGCTGAGAATTAAAGAACTTTTCCACCAAGTCAAATAATTTCAAATCAGTTCTGTACCAATGATCATCATTTACAGGTTCCTGTTCCATCATCTGCACAGCCCTAAATAGAGCTGGAAGGAATACCAGGAGGAAAGGACTGTCTGATAAAGAGTGAAGTGCCAACATACAGTTCTCTGAGGGAAATCTGCACTGCCACTGCATGGGGTGGAGGGGGAGGATGGGAGGATTTCTTTGGAAGGAGGAGATTACAGTCCTAATTGCTATCAATCTCCTTCCTTTCGTTAGTGTTAAACTCACTCCAATGAAAGAATCAAACAAAAGAAATCTTGCCTCCTACTGATCAAAATCCCATGCAGGGTGTTCAGATGCAATTTATGTTTTGAGAAACATTTCTATTCCCCATTTCTAAAGCACACTACGTTTATAAAAATCAGAGTTAAGAAATCAGAAATGTTTCCCAAGAACAGAGTCCTACTCAACTATTTGAAACATGACTTATCTGTTCAAATGGAACTTAAATTACTCTCACCTTTACACCTGTGCCATGTCACAGTGATGTACTGCACACCGACAATGTTTGGGTTTGATGTTGTTTTTTATACTAAAACCCACATTACACTGGTTATTGATCTGGTGAAAAGCGTGATTGATTTCCTACTTGGCTTTGCCATTAAAGAGAGAAAGTCCCAGCAAAGGGCTCTCGTTGTAAGGTGTCCTGGTACATGAAAATCAGCGCCTACCCCTTAATTGCTGATAGATGGCTAAATTCTAACTACAAGCTATTAGAAAAGTGGAATAAATGCACCAGAGAGTTGACATGTGATGCAAACTTGATGTACCTTCTGAAAAAGTTAAAACTTCTGTCTAACAGGAAATGTTTTGGGCAACTAAATTTTTATCTTCCTATTCTTTAATCTGCTGTTTTTATCAGCCCTTGAGTTTTAAGACTTTCTGCTATGTGACATAATATCAATCAGGCTGTTTATCTCTTCTCATCTTCTGACACCATTTACCTTTTCCGATTGTCTGCCTCGACATAGACTGAAAACAAAAGCTTGGCACTGAGAAAAATTGTTTGCAGTAAAACAGATTTTACTGATGATGTGAACAGAACTCAGTTCATATCCAAGATCTGCCTGACTACTTGAGGAGGTTGAAAAAAGGAAAACAATGCAATACTTCAACAAAAATAGAATTATGCAATTGCATTTTTGCACTATCATTAGATTAATGTTCTACTAAGATCCAAACACCAATAAATCAATAAATAGGAAGAACAAGGAAAAGTTTTTTGTGTAACCTCATTTTCCCCAATATCTGGTTGGAATGTGAGTAGAACCACTCTCTGATTCACAGAAAAAACTCAAGGAAGTTTCTCTGACCACACCACCTAGTGAATCCTGACATCACATTCTCTGTTGTTAAGTGTCTGATTTCATGGGATTTGAGGGTAATTTAAAGTCAGTGCAAGTCCTGTACTTTTACAGTAATTACACCCCAACATTTTCACAGCAAGCAACATGAGCCACACTTTGAATTACCCTTGAACACAATAATCTCAGCTACCAAAGGAGTCAGTTCTTCCACTGGTTAAATCAGCAACTAACTTTTGCATTTCATAAGTGTTCTTATAGTTATTTATACATCCATACCAAGATGATGAATGTTACTGAGTGGTCTTGTGGGGGAACAAATGGTATTGCAGGACAGCAAATATTCCCTACCTTGTTGGTTTAGGAGGCTCATGACAAACAGAGAGAAAAAGAAAGAGAAAGCAAGAAATTCAAAGAACTTTCCTTCCATAAGGAATTAGGAAGAAAGTAATGAATTTAGAGAGTATATTGACATGACAGTGGAACCATTCCAATTCAAAATGTCACATAACTTACTAACTTACTGTTCCTTATCTCATTTACTTGTCAACAGAAGGGTATCTTAAAGCCACCACAGAACAGCAAACAATCCAAAAGACAGAGCAAGTTTCACACAGCTAAAGGCAGGAGACAAAGTGAAGCCTAGAGATTATGTACTTCACAGAACAGGATTATTTTACTCTAGTTTTTCTTGGAGCACACTATAATATTCAGTCCTTTCAGACAGAAAAGTAATGGTGTTGTGCAGGCATCTTTCAAGTTGCATTTGATTTTTTTAATAAAGCCTTTTCAAGACTTACAGACCTGCCTACTGTCTCCCTTCACAAAAGGTGTTATCCTGCCAGGTGGTTTATCCAGACTCCCTCAAGTTTTAATTATCCCTTCACTTAATGAGTACAGTAGCTGATCTAGATTTATTGCAGTAGAAGCTTGTGTGAATAAAATATCAGTTCTGTTTGTGATGTAGCAGTTATCTTTGTTTGCAGACTCTTCTAATTACTTCCAGGTCATTAAGCCCATCTCCAGCAGATATTTTACAGTCATTAGAAAAAGTGTTATAATGACACTAAAAAAGTCAATGAGTACAGGAAAAAAAAAAAAAAAAAAAACTCAGAAAAGGTCAAAATAAGGCTCAAACCTGTTAATTCAAATCTGGATTACAGACACAGAAATCATACAGATAACTTGGCACACATCCTATGAGACACCATAGGAACCAAAAGGTTACACTAGGCATGTGTCAGGGCAGGATCTCAGCTTATCAGTCACCACATTAAGTCATTTGTTTTATACTGAGGTTAAATTATAAGAATAGGTTAAGTTTCTCATTAGTTTAAACACTGACTTCCCAATATGTAACATGTGGAGAAAAGGATATATAAGCACCAAAATACATCTAATATAAATACACATCCATGTGCGTGCGCGTGTCAGAACTGACAGTGAATCAAGTTAGCAAAGCTGTCTGTACTTGACCAATGGCAGCACTGGACCATGTATAATTTTCTTCCATTTCACTACTAAACAATCTTTTTAGAGGCAGAAATCCAAACACACTTATTTGCTACATCTTCTCCCGTCTCTTCCAGAGGCACTACTTGCTGAGGCAAAACCCCGGCTCTAATTGCTTGATCCACTTGCTCCCTGAAAGATTGCCTCCATTACCAGCATTTTCTTGTACCAATCCATCCACTATCTGTCCTTTATTCAGCTGTTTGCTTGTGATGTATTTTAAAAAGGTACAGCCAAGGGTATTTCAGCAATAATTAGATTCTGCCACTTCAGCTATCTGGTCAATGGCTGTGATTGTAATTCCAAAGGAAGATTTCCAAATGCAATGTCACAGAACATTAAAAAAAAAAAATGCAGTTTAACTTAAATGTTCAATTGACCACTTATGCTGACAACCCTAATTGTTCTACAAGTGGACAAAACTATGCATTAAAATGTCTTTCAGCATTGTTCTAAATCAAAGGATAACCTGGCTTCAATCATTATGTTTGAATTTGCAAACTAATTGCATCTCTTACATTTTCTTCCAAAAGTCATTTCTACAATGTAAAAGACTGCCAAGACACCATTGGAGAAAAACTTCAGTCTTTACAAATAAATAGGCATTATTCAGCACTCCCAAAAATTGGACCACAGAGCTTCACATTAAGTGTGAATATTCAAGAGGCTTCTGAGCCCCCTGACTAAGTGCATGGTATTGCTTTTCATTCCATATTACCTGGGTATGTGTAGGCATGGTCTGTGAAGGTGAAAAGAACAGAGTTAGCACTTGCAGCTTGCAGCTTTGGACTTAGACTTAAGTAAGGAGAATGGAAATAGGGAAATTTAAAGTGCAAAGTTGACCGGAAAATGTGAGGTTAGGAATATTATAAAGGTAGAATTATCAGAACTCATCATTCCAAGAGGGTACCCCAGGGAAAAGTTTCCCACTACTGTTTGCATTTCCATCTCTAGTTTTCTGTCATCAAGCCCCTCTCGATTAAGCAGGTGTCACCTTAAGCTCAAGAACATAAATTTTTATCTTTTGATCAAAAAAACCTTTTCCAATAATAAATAAGAAGCCCAGGCTGCATATTGTAGTCAGTACATTTAGTCCACTAGGCTTGCTTTCCAAAGTATGTTTGTGCATGATTGCTCTTTGATTCATGTGGATTTGGCAGAAAACCATAATGGTCACACAAGTTTGTCCTTCCCATTCTGTTCAAGTATGTACTGACAGTGTATATTGGTATCTTTCTTTCACTCTTTGGATTTTAGCTCCCTAAAACATGCTGCCCCAACACATGAATGATTGAATAATCCAAACAAAAAATACCTCAAACAACAAACAAAACAAACTACACACATAAAAGAGATTCATCAAGTATGAGACTTCAGAGAACAGAGGATTTGATGAGTTCCCTGTATTGAATACACTGAGTCAGCACACAGACTGACTGTAAAATGAGTACTACCAGAATTTCTGAATCAGCCCCTCCCATTTCATCACTCAAGGGGTCATCTAAGGATCACTGATACATATGAAGCTGCGGGAAATACTGTGTGTTATTGGTCCAATGAGCTACACAAAAAAGTTTTGCAGGGTAAGTCAGGTGAACCAGAGGCTGGGAAATGCAGAAGGAACTGCATTGTGGGGTGACTATCAAAGCAGGTAAGTCACTGCTGCACAAGGGAATTTATACCAGTGTTTGTTCCACTGGAATATCATACATTTCACACAGTCTTTTGTTCATAAAGACTAAGGAGAGATTTTCATCATCAGCAGTCTCTAGGCTTTGCTCCTTCTGCCCTTTCACTTCCCAGCTCCCTGAGGCCTCAGGCAGCCAGAGCTCCAGAGCTCTGACAGGACCCTGCCTAGTTAAGAATCCACTGGCAGTCATCAAGGTCCTTTCTCAAGCCTTGCCCTAACAGCTTCAGAATTAATTCCAACTCCTCAGAGTCTGAGCAGATTGTATTCCCAGAGATACTTCCTTAGATCTATTTCTTTTCTCTGCAGTAAACCAAACAGGAACTGCTTGATAGCCTTTTCAATTTTTCCATTACTACTATGGGTCACTAGAAAAGAAGAAATGGTTTCCTCACCAGACACATATTTTACAGTGTCATGGACAAAACAATTCATAATCAGCTAGGACTACACGGGTCCTTCCTTTGGCCCAGATATTGAAGGATGTGTTTTCTACTTTTAAGAGATGGAAGGATACTGAAAGGGCATCCTTCAGCTCAGAATGCTTAAATCAGCTTAGTTCCATTTTTGTATTCTTTGTATTCCTTTCACTTGCAGACTGCAATGATTATAAATCAAAACAGCATCACACCCAATTGCTCTCCAAAGTCATAATTTAAAGGATAAATAACCATATATATTTAGGGGCATCTTAGTGATGCTATAAAAACATAAAATTTCCATGTCCTAATGAGAGATAACCTAGCAAAGAGTGAAGCAAGTCTCTCTCACCATGGGCTATTAAGAAGCCACTGGAATGTGAAGTAACTCTTCTTGGAAAAGGAATTTAATAATACAATCTTTATAATGCCAAGGAGTTGTCAAATCACTCATAGATTGTATGCATTCTATTCCTTCTTCCAAACTAAATAAGCATTATAAAAACGGTCACAAGATAGAGTTACTAATAAAAAAAATTCTGTTTCAAATAAAATTGATGTCTGTAACCTAATAGACACACCAGATTGGGCAATTCATCTCCTTGGCAAAAAATGTTTGTGTCACTCATTTCTTCTTTTAAATATCAAATCCTATACCTGTTATTAAATAGTCCATAAATCTTAGATAGAAAAGTCTCCAAAAAGCATTTAATGCAGAAAAAAAATCCCATTTTATAACGAACAGTATCTTGAATCCCAAAAGAAATCTGATATAGTAGGATAAACTCCCAGTCATGTTATCTACGCGATTTCTTTTTCAAAAACATCCAAGATATAGAGCATTAACTTATTAAAAAACAGTTCTAGAAGGTATAACCTGTGTTGTTGACCTTGGACTTTCAGTAATCATGTTACCAACAAGGCACATGTGTCGCTGAACTAGTTTGTCTTGTGTTTCACAGTCAAATCATTGGATTTGCAATACCACAGAACCACGGAATTCTATGTTAGGGAATTTTCAATAGTATGGAATAGGATGTCAAGTTCTTCTTCATTTTCATGCATTTGCTTTTAGACCAGTTAGAAAATCTTAGGGCTTCACAAGCTCAAACTAACTAAGGAGGAAAGACACCAACAGTTGTGCACTGGTATCACGCTGGGGCCAGAAGGCTCTTTCAGACATGAAACTCCTTTTTGTACATAGTCTAGAACACCTTTTGAAAAATAATGAGGTGATGAAGTTTAGGAAGTAAGGATTACAGATAAGGAAATAAGATCCTTGGAAAATGAGAGAAATATCTTCACAATTTCTTGGTTTGTGTTAGTCAACAGTATCAGAAACTGCTGGTTACAAAAGCTTCAATGAATGTTGCAAAATCTTTGAGTGAAAGAAAACAGTGTGGAAATTAGAGAACCACCTGAATCCTGCATCCCTATTTCTAAAAGATTAAACAGAGTTATTTTCTTTGTCCTGTAAAACACTAGCTCCTAATGCTGATTCCATATGCCTAACTGAGTCCTAAATTGGAAATATTTCAACACCTGTTTGAACCTTAAAGTGTCTGATTTAAATTATTGACTTCATTTGAACTGAAGCACCATCTCACTGACTCCAGTTTATGTGTTTCTCTAAGACTGACATCCACTATTTAGCAACCTGCATTAACCTCTGCAATGCAGGACCGGGACTCACCAGTGACAAAAAAACAAGCACATACACCACTGAAACCACCTGCACAGCAACTGACTGTCTCAAAAATGTTCTTTAGGTGGTCAAAAAGAGAACGAGGATGAAGGATTAAAGCAATCCTTGATGCCAATTGCTTAAAAAAAAAATAATAAAACCACCAAAAAACAAATCCCAAAACTTCAAGTGGGAAAGGAAGCAGGCATATTTACACAGTGCCTGACCTCAAACCACTACAGTCACAAAGAAATCAGGTGATTTTTTCTGGACTGACCAAAAAACACAGTTCAAAAATTCACTTGGCTCAGAGAGCTTGTGGTCTTCAATAAGCAAAGCATTACACAACTGTGGCTAGAAGTGTTGCATATCATAAAGAAATTATTACTGAAAAGAATACAAAATCTTGGAAAAAAGGCTTATATGAAACAGAACTTTACAAGATCCAATTAACTCTTTATTGTTAGTAACTAGCTTTGAGGACTGAAGTGACTAGACTACATTATAAATTACTATTACACCATATTATTTATAATTCTTGCATTAACATTGTGTTTAAATTAAGTCTTGTAAATAATTGTATTTCTTTTAAGTTATGTAACATGAAGCCATCCAGAGAAAACACTGAGAACAGGATTTCAAACACTCTGGTTTTGCCTTTCAATTACAGTAAGTTCTTTTTTCCCCACTTAAATAACTGATAGGAATCAGTATTTCAAACTCCTTGCTCTTGTATCCTACAGATATTTCATCCCTTACACATCATTTGTTCCTAAGCTTTAAACAGGACAGACTGTGCCAACTGATCTATTGTGCAGCACAGAAACTTTGGCCAGCCAATTTTGTCAGACTAGTTCAGTAAGTCCATCTCTCTTTTCACATACCAGCTTCACTAAACATCTATGCATCAGTCACTTCTCCTTTTACAGTTATTTCAGGGACACTAAGCAATTGCAAAGGATGTTCCAAAGCACATGTTGTTCTTTTTCCTCCTTTGAAAAACAGTTAGACCTGAAATACACTATTGTGATTGTTCAGAAATGTTGTTTTCAAGGTACCTCTTTTTGGTTGCCAGCATATTCATGTGTATATCATATACAGTCCACACTAACATGTGTGACTGTATAATGAATATGCACATGATAGATTTTATGGTGAATAACACGTTTGGGATATAATTCTAGAGAGGAAGAAGCCCAGTCTCGATATTTAGAGCTAAGATTAAGCTCGAATTGAACGAGAGTTTTGGTTGAAGCTCAGGTCTAGTAAAACCTTTTCAGAGTTCTGCATCATAAAGTTTCCTGTTACCACCCAAGCTGAGCTGAAATTACCCAGAAATGCATCGTCTGCTGAGACTTACTGCTTAAATATACAGAAGGTTCAATCAGATAAATTACTGAATCTTATGGTTTTACTTTTCTTGCACAGAGTGTATTAGACTATTGCCTTTTACAATATTTAATTAAACAATTCTATCAATTATCCTGAGCAAATATGCAAATACAACCATAGCTGCTTCATGCAGTTTTTTTCTGACTTAGCATTCATTAAAAACTCTGTGAGACTGTGTAGCACATTAAATCCATTTAGCAAACGTAGAAATTGTCTTACCCAAGAAACCTGTTTCTTTATAATTAAAACATTTGCTCTTATTTGGCGCTTTTCCCTCTGTAAGTTGAATTAAGAAGCTAGGAAAGGCTCCTCTGCAATACTGATAGGTCTGGTATCTGGGGGTGGAAGCACAAAGAGCTGGGTTGAGGTTTACATTTCCCCTGAATGAGAAAGCTGTACTTAGCCATCACCAAATCTTTTGGTGCATGGATCTTTCATCTCATCCATGCAACAAATAATAGTCCTGGAAAACCCATTCCCAGAAGACACTGCTGGGAGCAGGGCCTTGGTATGGTACACAATTAGACTGGCTACCTACACAGAAAATTCTCTATAGTGGCAAAACTGAAAAAAGGGCAGGGTTTTTGGAAGGGATTTCAGCTCCCATGTCAGTATGATTTCACCTGCCACTCATACAGGGCTGCCTATACCACAGAACCTCTAAGATAGTACATGTTTGGGATTCATCTTGAAATTGTACTCAAGCACACTGCAGTGCCCTGCCACCCACATTTGGTAGGGACTATCCAATGAATCTGTGCAGTATTTCACATTCTCTGAGCCCAGCACAAGTGTGCATCAGGTATCTATATAAAAGTAGATCTCTCCTAACCATCTATATACAGATTTGCTGTGTCCATCCCTGCGGACTCCCTGCTGCAGCATCCCTACAAATTCCATCTCCTAAGAGACAAGGGAGTTTGAAAGTGGGTGAGAACAGGTCTACATTCAACTGAAAATTCAACAGTTCCCTCATGCAGGCTGAACGACTGTCAAGATCTGAGTTTTGAGGCTTATAGCTCAGATACTTGTCAACACAAGATCAAGAATAACCTTCCTTTTGCAAAAAGCTACTGTCCACTATTGGAGATGGCAAATTTAAATAAATCCCCAGCCAATACACTCCTGGTACAGTCTAACAGAGCCATTGTCATAGTGACCAGCAAGCACAGTGCACTCTGCTATCAGCATTAGCTTAAGTAATCTGTATTAGAATTCACCTGCAGGACAAGACTACTAAAGCAAACTAGAAGCTTTTCTTCCCCCAACCTTTCGCACTCAAAAAATCCAATTTAAAGTCAAGAGAAGGGAATGGTCACATGCAGAGATACAGCTTTATAACAAGTACTCACTGCAGAAAGGACACAGCACCCTTTGTGGACCACGTTGACACTTAAAAGACTGATCAGGAGATAAAATGCCAGGAAGTTGCTAAAGAGAAGATCCATGTCAAACTAACTTACCATGACACATCACCTTGAATTGGTGTGGAGCAGGTCTGCTTTTATTTCCACTATATGTTAGTGGTATTTTTATTTTGTAAATCTGTGCCTTGGTGAAAATTTTTTTTTTTTGAGAAAACTTTTTAAAGTGTTAGAAGCGTTTATCACTTTTTGAGCAGTTTTAAATGGACCTGCACTTTACACAGGACTGTTGGTTCTGTATTTATACAGTGGCACCACTGGCAATTACTAAAGTGAAATTTTATCCTGTAGGTGTTTCGTGGAATACTTTCATGAGAACATTATTGTTCATAGATGAAAGGAAACATTGTCTGACTTTTCAAAAACAGGTTACTAGTTAACTATGTTTAAAAATAAGCATGTTTATCAGTACACAACCACTAAAGATACTATTTTAAGAAATGGATCTTATATGCATAAACAGTATTTATGTTAAAAAATCATAACATTTTAAATCAAAAGAAGCTGTTTAGCAATTCTTCTATTTTTCCTTCTTTTTCTAACTCATAGCTGAAAGCGAAATAAAAGTACAAACCACTACAAGCATGAAATCATATATTGAAACTGCATCCTGAGCACCCTGAAGTGTTTGGTGGGTTACATTTGATACATAACAAAAGCACTTCCTGTTCTTATCACAAAAGCTTTGTAGCTATTTAGGGAATTTAGCCACTCGAGCAAGTCTTTGCACATAAATAGAGAGTGGGAGCATAAAAGAGAAGGCATTTTCAAGGCTTTTAAAAGAGATAAGAGATTAAACAGAATGTATTTCTCCATTTTATGGGTTCTGTGGACTGAAAAGCAGTGTTTCATTTTTCTTTACAGGCCAGTATTTGTGTTTGTCAAATTAGAAAGCTACAGTAGGACCTAAAATCCTTTATTTTTTTTAAACAGTCTGAAATAGTGTATTTCTGACTTCACTCTCCTTCAAGTATTAAAATCACCAGAAATCAGTGAAACGAAACTACTGGACTTTGCATTTCACCTTAGAAGAAGCTTCCTTTAGATGTCACATGATGCTAATGTTTATTTCCTGACATTTTTCACATTCTTCTTGCTATTATGCTTTATTACTATCCAGTCTCTATAATAATAACAAAAATATTCAAATATAATCAGATACCTCCTTGCTGAAATAGTAAAATCATCAGATGTTTCCCTTGCTCAAGGTCAATATTTCATTGCATACAAGGATAATATTTAGACACAACAGCCATGATGCACTTTGCCCTCTTTAAACCTCAGTTCCTTGCATTAAGGCATATTCATAAAGGTGGTATAACTCCCAAATCAACTTGCAGTGTTATCAGATTGCACATGTCTTCCAAAGAATTCATTCAATTAGGGCATTAATGATTTCTTTTTAAATCATTACTAGTACAGTGGGGTGATGTATTAGTATTTGCATGTGTAAATAAATTCAATTAATGAGTTAATTGCACAGAGACATGAAAATTAGTTTAATCAAGTCAATTAAATCCTAAACAGTTCAGAAATAAGAAAGTAAGCTTGTAATGCAATTAGTGTTCTAATATGCTAGTAACTTTAGTAAACAGGCTCTTAATTATATGGCAGGTCAAAAAGACAAAATATTTTAATTGATATAAAATGGAGCTTTTCCTACTACTCTAGAGTCTGGTTTAGTTTAGAGAAAATGATCTGTGCTAATGAGATCAAAATGCTGTTATCCAGAACAAAAATAAGGTGTGGGTTTTTTTAAATTTTTAATAGAAATTCTTCTCCAAAGCAATCCAGACAACTGAAGGAAGCATTACTGACTGCAAGAAACTAATCATGCCACCATCTACACGTGATTGAATTAGACATTCACACTGTGCTCCCCTCAAAGCTTTTCATAACAGTAAAACAACTGCCAGAATAAAATATCTGGTAATATTTTAATATTAATCACCATAAATTAATTTTATATTAATACACAGAGCGGTACTGCTGCTGGAAATGCGATGAGGGACAGTGGAGTGATGACTCACAGAAAAGGCCATCGCTCTTGTCACTGTGTAATTGGGTGTTAATTTATGGGGCACTGGGATCTGGGAGCAACACATCCAAGGTCACTGAATTCCAGTCACCACTTGTTCTCCATCACACAGTGCCCACCTGAGAGGCTCCTGGTGGAAAGGCGGTGGGCAGTGGGGTCATCATCAGCCATGCTCAGGTTCACTGAGAAGAATAGATAATACCTTAAGTCAGGGGCCCTCAAACTTTTTAAACAGGGGGCCGGTTCACTGTCCCTTAGACACTGTCGGGGGCCAGATTATAGTTTGAAAAAAAATGAATTTTATTCCTTGAACACAGACACTGAATTCTGACATATCAGACAAACAGGTCTTTCTTTGTACTCCATGAAAAAATAATCAGAAGTCCACTTTTCTTGGAATACCCTGCA
>JAWWLV010000030.1:6026675-6060394 GCA_035041135.1 Platyrinchus mystaceus
CTGGTGAAAACTGAGGCAAAGTAGGTGTTAAGTACCTCAGCCTTATCCTCATCCCTGTTAACTATGTTTCCCCCCAAATCCAACAAGGAATGAAGGTTTTCCTTGCCCCTCCTTTTGTTATTTGTTATTATTCACAATTAAAGTACAACTAGCAGGTATTACTCTATCAATTAATAACCTGCACTTAGGAAAGGGCAACAAGGAAAAGCCTCGGAGCTGAAGGAGATAAAAAGTGCCTATCCATAGGAATAACTTGACTTGATAGCTTTAAATTTAAAAATTGAGCTGAGCTACTCTAGACTGCTACAGTGCTGAGACTTAGAACAGTTTACACACATGAACTACCTCCTCAAAAACATGAGTCTCACTGAGTTGAAGCCCACAGTGCAGATTCCTGCATGCCTGACATGGAGTGGGGATGCCATGCTACCCCATTCCTCTGCATCAGCCAAAAAGCAACTACATTTCAAAATCCTGATTTCCCACACAATCTTGAAATAAAAGGGCACAGGAAGGACCATCTTCATGACCAATCAGTTAAAATTTTAATAACAGTGCTTATGAAGATTTAATTCCTACAACGAGCAAGCAATAGTAGCTCCGTGTTTGGGGAAAGCACGAGACAAAGCCATAACTCGCCTGCCTTTTAATTCCAAGAAAAATCTCTAATATTTATTCCCTTATTGAATCCACAGTCCAGTAAATTAATGATTAGCTTTACAGGAAGAAGTGGATAAGAGGATTTTCCTAAGTATTTGCCTAAGGTTCCTACAGTAAAGTCTAGATGGAAAGAAGGGTATAGAGGAAGAAAAGTGTTTTCCTACCCGTATTTATGGAGAACCATTATCATCTTATCTTGTGACACACAATATTAAACAACTTGATCATAGAAATCATCTCCCAAAGCCAGAAGTGTAATTATTGCCTTTAAAAAAAGAAAACAAAACAAAAAAAACAAAGGAAAAAAACAACCCACACCAAAACCACTCAACAAAAGCAAAACAAACAAAACTCCCACAAAAACAACAAGCAAACAAACCAGAGCTCTAATCCAGAGACTTAAATGGTTGGTTTTAAACCTCTTTTTGGTTTTTAGCAAAAAAGGTCATCTAGTGGGATTCTCTATGTCTCAAAATTTGGTTCCTGGGGACTTCCCTCTTGTCACACAGTAATTAATCATTCTGAACTGTTGTTTTTTTACAAGTCATTACGGAAAATACATTACAAATGGAAATCAATTAATGACATTTTACAATATGCAACATTTCCCATAATTGGATTTGCTCATGTTTTCATGGTTTTACTCCCTAAGAATGAAGGGCATATTTACCTTTTCACTCAGAGCTGCCTCGAGACAAGGACAACAGCATCAGGGAACAGCCTGTCACTGCCCCAGGAACTCACCACCAGAACAAGTGGCACAGGGACCCCAGAGACACTCAGTTGAAATGTGTCTGTCCACTCTTTCCTCAACAGCAGTAGGGTTGGGATATCAGCCTGTGCTGAGTGTAGGATAGCAGGATAGGGTTAGGGATGAGGGCAGCTAAGAGAGGATGGAGGGTTCAGTGATAACAGAGCAGGACACAACAGCACTGCTGACCTTTCTGGTACCAATAATGAAATTTGGATCACAGGTACCCAAACTTGTCACCCTGAAGTCCAACAGGGATGAGTATTCACTACTTCAGTGATTACTCAGTGCACGTCTCCAGAAAAAAACAGCCATCTTACATATCCTACAGCACTTCTCGTGCAGCCCTGCCGTAAATCAGAGTAGGTATGTGCTATTTCTGTCCTTGCCTGACTTGGAAATCACCTGCATCTCTTGCAATAGAGTGTAACTGTAAATGGCTATTCAGCAATGTCTGTTCTTTTCAACACTTCCATGTAAAAAGATGCTACAGTGGGGTGGGAGGAACATAATTTACAGGATATACTTTTTTCAGCTAGAAGGAGTTTTTCCTCCACTGGACTCTAGCAGAATACTTATGAGCTCCCTGAATTTCACAGAAGTAAAAAACCAAGAAACTGAGTATAAACCTCTAGTAACATTTTAAAACAAATTCCTGAAGCAAGATGCCCAAATACCTTTGGAGAGGTCTTTCTGTGGCTTTATTTACATCAGCTACTTCCAGGTTGCCAGCCAAGGGCCTACTGCAGAGAGCCACCCATCCCTGAACAGTGGTGAGACCCACATGTAACTGCCCTCCTGGTACTTCGCTTTTCCAAACACAGGAAAGCAAAGCTTGAAATAAAATTTACTCTTTGCTCTCAGCAGGAACTAATGCTTATCAAACACCCTGGTCAAACACAACAAAATCACACTGGGTTAGGAAACAGCTTTGGCGATTGATTTCCCGGTTTTCATAGACAAAAAGGGTTTTCAGTAACATCTTCATTAACCTGCTTGTCTACAAAAACAATCACCACTGCCCCTCCAAAATGTCTGTTTTTACAAAACATTTGGAAGTAAGTAATGGAATGAAAAAAACACTGTACATGGTGGCATACTGTGTTGCAAAAGAAGGTCTGGAGATGAAGATTTGGACAATTAGCCATTACTTGGAACTGCTGAGCATCAGTAGCAGCGTGGTTTCTGTAGCTGAAGCTGCAGCACACCAGTCCAGCACAGGGTGTGCAGGAGACTTGGGCTTTCAAATTCTTCGTGCTTCTCCTGCCTTGCAACTGGCAAAGCCTCAGACAGCAGAGACCTGGCTCATGTTTCATAATTTCTGCTTTATGGGTCAGGGATTTAACAATGACCAGCAGGATGAAATATCCAGGCTCTGGAATATATTCAAGGCTCCCAATTATGTTAGTCAGTGACCAAACAGACAAACTTGTAAGAATATTAAATACCTAATGGAAATAGCTCCAGAAGAAGCTGCATTTCCACATTGCCTGGAAAAATACTGAGATAAGATGAGACATGAAGGAAGGGAGTTCACTCCCTTAAACCAGTATTTTATTTTCTTCTGAACAATTTCAGTGAAGTTTTTATGTCAACAGTACCAGGTCCACAGAAAACCACATTACCACTGCCTGCAAAGCAGGAAAATATCCTTTAGCTACTACATAAATACAAAATTCATTGACAGAGAGGAAGTTTTGTGCTGCTCTTACTGGAGAAAAAACTTTAAAAGCTGAAGTCTTACATAATACAACACAGTCACACAGTCTGTTTTCCTTTTCTAATCCCCACGCTTCCTTAAGAAGGAAAATACTCTCAAAATAATGTCTCAGAAACCACAAATATCGCCCCCTGTTTTACTGACAGAGTGAGGTACATTTATTTTCACATATTTTATTGAAAAAACCCCAAAAAGGTTAAATTGCACATCCCAGATGTGTTCCCAAAGCTTTGCAGTCCAACTCTAGAGATCTTAACCCCTCCATGAGGAGTGTTTTCCATTCAGCATTTAATTCCCAGTTCCTCACTGTTGGCCCCATCCCCTCACAAATCCTTTCAGTTCTGCACTGCACATTCCTCTGTCCAGCCCTCCTCAAGTTCCAGCTCACAGAACTGAAGGGTTTGTGATTAGAGTTCTGTATATACAGCTAGATCTGAGAAAGCCTACAGGTCATGGAATCTAAGGCTGTAAAATTCAGTCTGCAAAGAGCTCTGGGCTTCTGCTGTTTTAATTCGGTTGAATTCAGTTGTCAAGATACCCTGAGAATGTCCAGCCCCAGGGCATGGTCCGTGTGTCTATAAGATGTCACAGACCATCCATTATGAGATCAGAACCCAAAAAAAAAAAAATGGAGCATGTATTGATTTTAAAAATATCAATATACAAATCCTGTAAATAGTCCCAGATTCTTGATTTAGTCCAGTTCATACAAAATATGAGAATAATACTAGGCAGAGTAAAGAGCCTAAGAATCTTCATTAAAAATCAAACTTAGTTTCTAGTGCCAAATTTCACATTAAATGCTAGATTGACATTTAGAACACCTTTTTGCACAAAGGGCACTGTTCATATTACAAAAAATTAATTAACGAGATCTCACATGCTTTTATGTATTGTAATTCATGGATTACTGAGATTCATAATTGAATAATATGTAGATGTCACCTAGAGGTACTAAACCAATTCTCGTGCTTGTAATTGCCTGACTAAGTAAGAATGACACTAACTTGAGCATTTTCTCTCTGATTAAGGCTGCTATAGATTTGTGGTTGCCTCTGTGTAATATAAATCAATAAAGAATAATTTTCCAGGCAGTAAATCAATTGTCAGTTCACAAATCCTAATACCTCTGTGCAGGATTTATTGAAAAAATGAATGTCAGGCTTGTTAGTGGGTGTACAACACGCTGCACAGGCACACAGTGCTGGAAGGGCCAGTCCATTCCATAACCTGGGGCACCTGACAAGCTTGTTAACTCTTTCCTTGCCTGTCAGAACTGTGGGGAAGTGAAAGAAAGGTGAACAGGTGAACAGGAGAAAGGAAATGAAAAAACTGTATTTGCTTTACACTCCTCCATGTCTGCATCTTGGTGTCTGGACGTTCCCTTCTGTCCCAGGAGACTTTAAGGGCAAGGGTGTCGCTATGCAGTGCCAAGTTGTCCAACTATTAGTCCTACAGAGGTGAAACTGGTATTTTAGGAGTTAAGTTACCTGGAAAAGCATCAACAGAAAGGAAAAACATTGAAAAATGCTAACCTTATTAGATCTAAGCATTTTGAATGCAAATTTTTGCCTTTTTTTTTTTTTTTAATCAGCTCAGACTCCTTTTCTGTATTTCTCTTCTTGGCATTTATACAATACTGCATTGTTACAGGATACTATTCCAGACCCAATGGACCTCTTCCCAGATCTATCATGTAGCCACATGAAAGTTTGTTTTGTTTTGGTTTTTATTAAAACCAGTTTTAATATATCTCAATGCCAAAAAAAATTTGCCACATGGTAAAGGGCTACTGCAAAATAATATCCAGACAAACTGAAGTGCCACCTACCAACATCTAGGGAGCTAGAGAGCATTCATGCAGACCACACCCCAGGACCAGACTAAACTTTATCTCCCTTAGATCCTTCTTAAGGGAGGAAAATGAATCCTAAAGACATTCAGTGAAAACAATCTAACTGTGAATAACAGGCACAGTCTTTGCTAGTGCAGGACAAAGATAGCAAAGATGACTTTACCTCCTCCACAGGCAATTGCCAATACCAAGTTTGGCACCACCTGAAGTGAGAACTAAAATTAAAAATAAATAAAAAATAAAATTTAAAAAACTTTAAAACACTCCATACTCCAGGAAAGAGTTTTTAAAAACGGTTCAAGAATCTGTTCTATGATAGTCAATCTGCATCACTCTAATTCTCTTCCAAATCACTTCCCATTGCCACTGATGTCACCTTTAAAAATGAAATGTATTTGAACTTTTCTCTGTACAAAGAACAATGGTCACTCTCTTTCTTACAAAGCAGCAGAAAGAAAAAGTAAAACAGAAGCTCTACACAGAGTTTTACACACATAGAATTTTATGCAGAGAAGGCAAAAATTATGCCTTATACCAGACTATTATGAAGAAAGAATTTGTCATAAATTCAAACTCAAGCTCATTCTCTTGCACATAAAATAAAGGTTGAGTGCAACCTTCAAGCAAAGGAGACAGAAAATGTGCAGGCATTGTAATATCCACACTCTCCCACGGTGCTGAGAAAATAGGACCTTAATTATCCAACACTGTTGTCACCTAAAATAAGAACTAATGCTCCCCCACTGGTTTTTGGAAATCCGTTCCACCCTCAATTCGGTATCAAGCCCACATTGCACAGTCTAACTTCTCATCCTACTTTCAAGGCCTGCATTTTTTGGCAGTGTGAATTTTATGTCTTCGCTGGGAAATAAATAGAATTGGACAAAAAGCATTCATTAAAACCCATTTCTCAAGCAAAGTGGGCCTTCAAAAGGAACATTCTCCTCCCTTCAACTCCTGCCATTTCTAGTGACATTTTTCAACAGAAGAGTGAGATGTTGTTTAAAAGCAGTTTGCAGATTCTTTTCATGAAGGTAAGATCTGTACATCTCATGTGAGAGAACAGATTATTTTGGGGTTTTAAGAAAGAAGAAAAAACAGGTATGTTCAAAGTATTAATTCATATTTATTTGTCTTTTGCCATCTATTAAAATAAACTATTTTGTTGCAGGCAAGTGCTCTTCATTCTTCTTGTCACACAAGGATGATATAGTTTAGGTTGAAAGGGAAGTTTGGAGGTCTCTAATCCATTCCCCCGCTCAAAACAGGTGCAATTACTTCAGCTTCCTAAGGGTCTTACCTAGACAGGTTTTGAGTTTGAGAATGACATTCAAAAATCTTTTTGGGCTCCTATTGATCAAATCACTCAGTCAAGAGAGAAAGAAGAGCAAAGCGCATTGCAAGGAGAACTAAGGCAGCAAAGATGAAGTGTCCAGTTCCTGTTGCAGTTGCTGGATGTCATTCAATACCTGCTTAACAAAAAATGGAAATACTCAGTGCAAGGACTGAAGTCCTGAGCTGTTCAATGGAAAGAGGATTATGACCATTTCCCTCTGTTCCTAAGGTCATGTGGTAAAAAGCAATCTTACCTTCAGTTTTGACAGCAAACCTGAAACAATCCAGAGCTGGGGTGAACCCCCTTCTGAAGCATCACCTGGGGAGCCTAAGGGCTGAAAATGGTGTACTGAAGGACAGATGCCAAAACAACCACAGACTCAAAAAGTCTTGTACTTTCTGTCCCTCTTAATTGTTCTGCAGATCTCAGTCCAAGAACTACAGAAACTTTAGGAGATAATGAAGTTCACCAGGGCTGGCCACATTGCCATGCCCACAGAAACCCACTCCACTGATATTCCTGCAAGTTAAACTCTTTTTGAAGATTTCAGAGGATTGAACATTTCCCACAGAGACTCAGAACGACTCCTTTCTGCTAAACTCACATTTCCTGCACTCACACTCAGCAAAAATAAATTCTTCTCTTGATAACAAATGATGCCTTTACACAGGGTCTGATCTACAGCTCACAAAAGATGTTCCTACTCTCACAAAGCCCCGAAGGAGCTGGCTAATTTCTGTTATTTTAACCGTACTTTTACATTGAGCACAGTATTAAACAGTCTAACACATCCAGATGGCTGGATGATTTTCCTGAGATACAGTCAATATTTTCTTTTTAATGAGTTTAAATGCCTACAGCTTTTTTGATATAAAGGGCTCATCATTACCATTTTTATATGCATGTACATTATTTTTAATACTTGATCACTCAAAATAGATCAGAAACAAGAGAGAAATGGAAGGAGATCTCATCTGCAAAACTAATCTTGTTGCAAGGACATCCAAGCTGTCAAGGGACTTGAACTCAAAAACATAACATAAGATTCAGGAAGCTTCATCCAATAATTTCAGAGCTGAATTTAGCCTTATTTTATTTATCTTTAAGGTTTTTGTGCATATTTTCGTCTATAATTTGCACTTCGCCTTGTTCATTATTGAAATAGTACTTCAGTACATGTCTAATCAAAATAATTACTACAAATTGTTTAGAGCTGTGAAGCATGTGGGACTAAGTTTGCAGTTCACAAGTCTATATAATCACACAGAGAGCTGCTCTAGAGACTTTTTATAAAGTAATCAAATTTTGAGACGTAGCAATGGAATTGATTTTCTTGTCAGAAGATCTACATCACTGCCTGGGATGCCAAACCACTGATGAGAAATTCATTCACCTACAAGCCTGAGAGCAATCACACGCCCACCAAACCATTTGAGGAGGTGGGGGGTCTGCTTTAAATGAGTCACCTAATTATCTGCAGTACACTGGTGCAGCAAAACCAGCAACACTGAGGAATATGCATTTTACTCGACAGTTTCTTCCTTTTTTATTTCTCGTTGGCACTTTTTCCTTCTCAAATAAAGCCCCTTCTTTCATGCCATGTCAGAAAAGACATATGATGAGTTGTAGCATTCACTGAAGAGCTGCTTCATTAACAACTGAGTTATGTCACATCCTTTCATACCTTGCTATGTGACTGCAACATCTTGTCAAGACAAACCCTAACACAAAGCATCAGCCCAAGTGGATAGAGAGATGCTGCTTTCAGAAGCCTGCTGTCATGACAGCATTTCTTTATTTTTTGTTCTGTAGGTTGTGCTTGCTGAAGGCTGCACAGGTCCTTCAAATACACCTTGGCAGGCCCCACACTGACCCCATACCTCCTACTGTTACCCGCTAATAGAAAGCCACATGGCACAGAACTGCTTGAAGTAAAACTGCAGACAGAACCACAGTACTGTACACCAACTATTATTCCTTCTCAGCTTTTAATTTGGCATTTCCAAATGCAAACAGAAAGCATGCTATTATTAGGGGCTTCATATTGTAGTCCTGATTTTCCTATTTCCTGCATGGTCTTTCGCATAACACTTCATCTTGCCTTGTCTGCTTTCTAGTCTCAATAAAATATGTAATATAATACAGTGTCATTCCTCAAGTCTGTTATAAGAATGAACAGGTTGTTAAATAGGTTAAGAACTTTTTTTTGATATTGTCTCATACTCTGCTTTTCAAGGAAAAGAAATAGCTCTCTGATTAGAAATTTCTGCTGTTATTTTTTATTTTAAAATTGCTGGGCCCTTCGTGAATATCACCAGTGCTAATAAGCTCTTTTGGTGGCTATTTCCCTTCATTCCCTCTCTTCTTTCCAACATTCCACTCTAACCTTCCTCTCACTCCCATGATTCATTCACTTACCTCACCTTAATACTGAACTCTGTGCCAATATAGAGCAGTCTAAGCAGGTTCCTCTTGCTGTTGTAGATCTGTCTGCTTATTGTCTCAGACTATTACAGTTTCTTCCCCACTGAGCTATCATTTTAACCAGTCTCTAAAAAAAAAAAAAAAAAAAAAACAAAAAAAAAACACCACAACTATTACATTAAAAGAGGCTCAATCTTGTCCAACCTGAAGACCACTTTTATAAAGGCACAGGCATTTCATGCCTTTCTTTAGTTACTGCTCAGCGGAAGGCAAACTTTCATGTTTTTTCATAACTACTTTTATTACATCTTTCTCATTCTCCCATTTAAATAAAAGCCCTGGAAACCTATGGTTTCATAGCTTGCCCACAACCCACAATTTATGGATGCTACCTGCAACCTTCAAAAGCTTTAAAAAATAGTACCAAATCTATTATTGTGAATTACAGTAATTGCAGCAAAGATTTAAGAGGCACTTTGAGAAATTTCAATTTCATGGTAGGTTTCTCAACCCACTTCCTTGGCATCTGGGGGAAAATGCAGTAATTTTTTGTGAAAGAGATTTTCTTATTGCCTTTTCATATAAAGTCTCAATTGAAACCTCAGTATCCAAATTTCTCTTAATAAAAAAAAAAAAAAAAAAAAAGCTGGGTTTTTAATTCCAACTGCAACAGAGGCAAAGAAGGTACAAAGACTCACCTCAGCTGTATAAGAGTAACTAGAAAGTAGTCCCATCAGCCTTTGGGAACCCCCTATTTTTCAATTTTCTAGAAATTTCTTTTTCCAAGGTTTTAAACTGAAAGGCCTGATGTGGGCAGTATATCCTTCGATGAACAGCCAAAACTGAAGTTGGGAATATGCTACTGGGAACATCAGCAGGTTTGGGCTGAAGAAGTACAAGTCCATTGATATATTGGACTGGAAAAAATATTCAAGGAGCTCTGCAGCTTCCCTTACACAGCCTGGCCACTGCCATTATTTGCAGTACATTATTGTGCTACTGGTAAAATATAATAATTTTTTCAGCTTTAGATGCCATCCAGATGTTTTCCCATAAATTCAGCTTAGATCACCTCTCTCACTGAAGCTATAATGTTACACTTAGTTTGGAGGAAAGAGAATTACATTTTTGCTTTCAATTTTATGTAAAATAGGGGATAATTCAAAAGTGGTAAGTTTTTTCTGTGCAACTAAAGTGACAGCAGCAGAGTCACACAGTTGTTGGAAGTGGGTTTTGAGATTTGTTAAGGATTGGAAGGTGTTAATTTTATAATTTATATTATATTGGGTTTTATATGTATTATGTATTATTACTTATGTCTGTAAACCCTGTATTCTCATTGGTTATGGTTATGTTATCCATTTATGGATTCTGATTTGCATGCTCCACCTAAACTCCACCTCATTTCTAGTATGTTCCTTACCCTACCCTATTTAAGGCTGGAGCCATTTTGTGACGAGGTTTTTTTTTTTTCTTTTTATGTTAGCTCTTTAGGTTGAAGGTTCTCTTGTTAGTTACTCCTTTAGTTGCTTTTTACCCCTAACTATTTTTATACGTAAGCCTCTTCCCTTGGAGGATGACAATAAAGCCTTCTAACCGTTCTGCAAACTGCTATTGTAGGTGTTGCTGTTTTCCTCTCGCACGGCCCGGTGTCCCCAACCCCAACACACAGTAGCAGAAGTATCTTGTCCCCAAAACACAAGCAACTTGTAGGAGGGAGAAAAATGATCACTGGAATCATTGGCTTGGCTTCTGATTTGTGTGCTACTTGCAAGGCAGTTTCATTGATGGTTCATCAAGTTTGAAATTACTGGTATGGGAGCAATCATGTTGTTCAGATACCGGAAGGATTAGCTATTACCATAGGAACAGGATCTGAATCTCACTCTGCTGTCTCTTTTCCCCTTCCCTCACCTCCAACACCCTCACACCACAGGTGATACCAATGCTCATGCTTGGACAAACAGCCTGCAGTGTTTTGCTTACACTGATCTTCAAGTAAGAGATTCAGACAACTGCTTTACTGATACAGGTCCAACACCATGGCATTAGCTGGTGTTAAACTTGGTCTTCCTGTTCAGAGGGTTTTGAAGAGACCTGTCTATCAAAACTGCACTGCCACGATCCTGAACTTTCTTCCCTCTCACCAGCTCCAGGCAAGACAGGACTGAAAACAGATGAGAAAAAAAAGACTCTCAGAAAAACTCAACTTCTCAGAAGCAACAAATGAAGACCCTTCTTGGTTCCTTTGGATTAAAAGAAGGCTTGCAATCCTTCTAGACATGCAAATAAAAAACCCAGTCCCAAAAGTAGGCTATTTTTTTCTTTTGGTGATGAAACATTCATTAACCAGAGGACAGGTAGGAGCAGAATGGACAGAGTTGTATAGAGAGGAGAAGGCAAATAGATGCTTAGGACATGTTTCTGCTTGAAGAGTAAATACAGTGAAATCTATGGCATAAAAGAGAACATGTTAAATACTAAGTCTATATAAATTCTTGTTACAACAGCCTGATGACAGCACAGTAAAGGGATTCTTTCCTCACTCTCATTTCTCCTTCATTTCTTTGACTATCAGCACCAGAGAAATAAACTGGCCTGTTTCAGAGGCTGAGCTGGGCTGCCTCTATTACACTGACATACCCAAGTCATGCCAGCTCCCAAAATTGTCTTCCTCTATTGCATTGATTTACTACAGTATCTCCTGCAGCATGGCAGGGGTTGTTGAATAAGCTCTTTCTGAATAAAGCACTATTAACAAAGCACATTTTTTCCACAGGTCTGTTGGTTTTTCTTCTCCCTACTGCTCTCCTAATGAAAAGATAAGTACATTGCCAACATACTGTAAACACTAGTAAGTACTTCTGCTCTGTTTTGTATGGCTCAGGTTCACGCAAATTTTGCCACTGACAAGCAAGCTTGCTCTATTCAATGGTATTTCATTATTTTCATTTCTCCAGATGCTGTGGATTTTATTATATTTTTACCATCCAGTAGGCTCATTTAACAGGTCATCTTAGGAAGAGTAATCTGGAGATCCCTCCTTTGCCTGGCAGTAGCTTAAGCTACAGGACAAATCTGGTTCTATCAGCACACATTTTTTCCATCTAACAATGAAATATATAGTCAGGAAGCTCCAGCTTATTTTATTCCTTAAGGAATGTTTCCCACCAACATATGTTCGGTTTTCAATGGCCTTACTCCTTCCTTCCTTGTTAGCAATAGACTGTGGAGCCTGGAGCAACATGCTTCAGTTCAGAAACCAGCCAACTATCACTGCTTTACAAAACAATTCTGTTGCTGAATCAATATTTTCATGGCCTCCAGCTACTAGAAATGCCAGTATTTTTAGAGCTGCCAAAACACTGAAATGTCATTTTCCAATCAAGGCCTAGATGACGATCACCATTACACCTGTATAATTGGATGTCAGCAGAATCACTCGGGATTTGCAGATGGATCTGCTCAAAATACAGCCTCATCACCCTATTTATTTTCTGCCTTGTCTCTGAAGGCATTATTTTTAGAACCCCTGATCTTAAGAGAAGGTAAGAAGCCAGAGGCCTGACTCCTATTAGGACAGCCGTTATTGCTTCTTAATGCTCCACTGACCAAGCTCCTTGCAGGCTGTTACAGTTCTGCTGCAGCAGTGGGTAGGAACATCATCAGAAAAGCAGATGCCTCAGCTGGTCTGCTGACCAGACACTCTTCCCAGCAAACTCAATGCTCCTTTTGATTTTATTCCCTAGCTTTCCTTCTGTCATTTATTTTCTCCTCTTCCTGTAATACTAGCCATGTTTCTGGCAATCAGTTATATTCCTGATAGGACTCCTGTGACTTTCTGAAAGCTGATAATGCAAAGAAAAAATCCTTTACTTACAAGTTCATTTTTTACTCTGTCACAGATGGTTTTTTGTCAGTTCATACCTTGTAACACAGTTGCACACACAGGAAAGACACAACTTTTAAATATGACTACTGACTCTGCAGGTTGTAGTGGGGAATAGCAACTATAATATATCCACAAAGATAATGATGAATGATCAGATAAAGGAAATAGGGGAAGGAAGGAACAAGTAGTTGGTTTTTTTCTCCCATCTGGCTACACTCCGCTACTCTCATCATCATCATGAAGTGTAATGGAAAGGGAGCGACATGAGCCAGAAAAGAGCTCCTGCATAGAGTGAAGGCCAGATCAAACAAGCCAGCCCACAATCTCTTGGGTCAGCAGACAACCAGCAACTGAAGAGAGCTAATTAATTAATATTTTCGGTGCATGCCCATGCTCTTCAGTTTTAATTGGTGACAAGTGAGCAACCAAAGAATTTTAAGTGGAATTTCATTTATCTGTACAGGGCAGATCAATATTCACTCAGCACGCAACAACTCCTTGCATCGCAAAGGGATGAAATAAATCGTCAGTCAGCAGCATGCTTTTGTTATTGCTGGAATTTTTCCATCTAAATTATCCACCTTCTCAAAAGGCCACTTGATAAATGTTTATTTCTTCCAAGTGTGCTGGTTAGGGCAGGGGAAGAGTTAGTTTCCTTCACAGTAGCCGGTGTTGGGCTGTGTTTGGATTTGGGCTGGGAACACTGCTGATAAAATAGGTATTGCTGAGCAGTGCTCCCACAGTCTTTGCTGCTCCTCACCCCACCCCACCCCACCATGAGCAGACTGGGGGTGCACAAGAAGTTGGGAGGGGACACGGGACACCTGACCCCTAAAGGCCAAAGGGATATTCCCAACAATGGCATCATACTCAGCAATAAACTAGGAGGAAGGTTGTCCAGGGGCTGCTGCTCCGGGACTGTCTGGGTATGGGTTGGTTGGTGGTGAGCAATGCTCCCATGATGGGGGGGGACGGAGCGAGTGGCTGTGTGGTGTTGTGTTGGCAGCTGGGGTTACACCACAACAATAATGCATTCTAACAACTGCTCATTTGTGACTCTTGCAGTGAACAGAATTTAAATTCAGAGCAGAGCTCTAGGAAGACAGTAAGCAGCACAAACAAGAGAGGGCTGGAAGAATTTACTTCTTTTTCTGCACTTCAGATATTGCAATGGCCTCCCATGGTATAAGGGACACTAACTGAATTTAAGGGATGTCATAAGCAAGAAATTCTCCTGCTCACTTCATATCACAATGAATGCCAACTCAACAGTCCTGGCGGCAGCAGCAGCAGCACCAGAGGAGCACTGTGGAGCTGTAGAGTTCACTGATGAGTGTTAGCTGAGACCAATCCTGTACAGCAGCAGGGAAGTTTCACAGGCGCTCTCTTCAAGAGGGTACAAAAATCAGCTATCCATTTTGCAAATAACAATCCTTGACTGATGACATTTCTCAGAAAATTTAGATTTCACTCATCGCTTGTCAAAAATTTCAACTGTGTATTTCAACAGTATAATACAAAATCTAGGATGAGAGTCCTGGAAACAGAGGTAATTGCAAATAGCATTTCTACACTAAAGGATTTCAGACTCTGAAGCATTACCATCTCAGGAGTTTAACTTTGTTTCTACTAAAAAATAAGTAATAATAGAATTGATACTAACAGAGAATAGTTTCAGTGCTGAAGAGCATAATGCAAGCAAAGATGCATAATCCATACAATGAAGAGCCCATAAAGACAAGCACGTGCAAACAGTAACTGTGACCATTAGTATCAGTTGGACTCCACATGAACACTGAGCTCAAACCTGCAGCGTGCTCAGAGCCACAACAGGACCTCAGTGGTGACTCCAAGTGTCACCTAACAAAAGGCAATTTGAGAAGATCAGAGGGGAAGATTCGCATGAATGCAGCAAGACTAAATGATTACCCAGGGAAGTTCAGTGTTTTGCAATGTTGCATTATCTTTGTTAAAACCAACACTACAGAAAAATTTCCTCAAAGAACTGGGTGTCAGTATGGATTTTGAATGATGAGATAAGCAACACTGTGATTCTGCACAGAAAGCCTCCAAACAGAGCAGTATGGCAGAAAGCTTCAGTTAACTGGCAGGAAAAAGCAGAAATGGGTTATGACCGTTAATAAAATATAAAGAATGTGAACAATGCAATAAAAGATTACATAAGAAAAGAAACCAAGTAGCAGAAGATGTAAAAAGGCTAAAACAAAATAAGAATCTGATGAGGCATAAAGATGAGGTTCATTTAGGGGAAGGCATTGTTGGCAGGATGTCCAGAGCTGTTGCATTTTCATATACATTGGAAGAGGGTGATACAGCTTTGATAGCAGCTTGCAAGGATGCTGCAGTAATCCAGATGGTAAATTAAGAGAGCCTGTTTAAAAGTCCTAATGTCAGAAAATAGAAAGGGTAAACAACCCAATTTTGATTGTGGTACATTTCTCATTTGATTCAAATGCCGCAGAGTTTCCCTCATATCTGAGGCAAAGCATAAGCAGAGGAGCAAAAAAGAAAACTACACTGAGGAAAAAAATAATCCTGGTGAACATGGATTGATCTCTAACAATTATTTTAGAAGTCAGGGAGAGAAAAACAAATTGTGTATCAGCTGTAATTTATGTTAAATGCAGCTGTAAGTGCCACATGTGATATGTCTATATCCTCAAAAACAGAAAAGGGAAAGTATAACAGATGTTGCTGCTGTAAAACATTAGGCAACATGAATAACACTGTTTGCTTTCCTAAATAAAAAATAAAAAAGCAAGAGAAATGAACATTGAGGACCTAAATTCATAAAATACTAAATACCTCACTCAGTTGATATAGCATGTGACACCCTTTCTTGCTGCAAATCTCACAGCTGCTGTGGTAAAAGGAAGGAAGGAAAGGAATGGGCATTAGTGTAAAATGATGGGGTTTTGACACAAGTTATAACAGAGAGGAGAGACCTTAAAACCTCTAATTTGGAAGCTTTCAGAAAATTTGGGGTTGCAGAGCTAAAGGTGATAGCCTCAAAGAACTTTCTGTGGTTGTGTTATATGGGGAGGGAAGCAGAACAGCATTTAAGTCTTGACATGGGAGTTATTTGGAAAAATATCTGAAGGCTCTTCAGAAAGCATTCAAGACCTTTGCTAGCTGAAGAACTTCATCTGTCCCAAGAGACTTCTCTGAAGGGCTTTGTAAATAAGATACTGGTTTTATCCCTCTCACCTTCAAGCTGTTTAGAGTGTTATTTGTACCCCAGTACTTGTGAGTGCGCTTGCAGCAAATTCCAAAGTCCTTCCCTTTCCAGCCTATTGACATCCTGCCCGTTTGACTTTCCCAGGACAAGGCACATCTAGACAGAGTAAGAACTGCAAAGAGCAGGTTTGTAGTCAATCAGTGAGATGCAGAAGGGGGAAACAAAGAGAAAAAGCAGAGGAAAGCAGAACCTGCACAGAGCTGGAGTCTGGGCCACACACCAGCAGTCTCCAAGCAGATGAACTCTTTTGTAGGGGGGGTGTGGTTGTTTGGGTTTTGTTTGTTTTCAGTGGTTGTTTTGGGTTTTCTACTGGGCCTTCAGCAATTTTTACTGTTCTTTTAATCCCCCACAATTGCTCTGATTGCTATTGTTTGCTCTTTCATTATCTTGAATTTATCTTCTCAGAACAAAGGCTCCTGGCTGCTCCAGTTCACTTCATTGTGTGCTACTCCCTTACTCTACTGACAGAACATGGAAAGAAGCTAAAGACTGCAGGATCCAGGTTCTGCTCTCACCTTTCCCAAGACCCATGGGGCAGGGGGATAACAAGAAACCCAGTCTTGTATTTCTATGGTTTCCCACACCTCAGACTCCTTTGACAGAGAAATTTGAAGATTATTGACTCATTTTTATGCCCACATATTCTCTCCTCCACACATTCTCTTGTCCCTGAAATCAAACTACTAAATAAAGCTTTGTAGTATTACATTTGTACCGTTCAGCAAAATCCAGTAAAGACCCCACAGTAATTACTGAGAAATTTTTCACTTTTTCCCCCAATAAATGAAATTTCTGCCTGCTGCCTGCACATCCTCTCTTCCCACTGAGCCAGTGCCCTGTGATAATCACACCAGTAACATTCAGATAGAGATCAAGTGATGCAACCAGCTTTATCTTAACTCTGACTTTCAACTTCACATTTTACTTGGATGTACATTTTTTCCGCTAATGAAAACTGCTTTTAGATAACAGCAGAACTACCCCAGATTTAGATAGGAAAGGAAGGAGTCTAATCCATCTAAACATGGGGAAAAGCGTTTGCTGGTTTATGCTGTCCTTCTTAATATTCTCTTTAGGAATGCTGCTAGAACCATTTATATCTAAAAGGAAAATAAAAATCACAGCCTCCTCAAAGGGGCAGTACAGACAATATGCTGTTTCTCTATCAGCCTTTCTAATACTGGATTCATACTCCTACCCAAAGCAGTCCTGTACATACACACACAGTCAAAAGAGGGAATAGCTACAAAACTTAATACTGTCTATGGCAGATCCCAGAGACTTCCTGAGCTGCACAGAATGGCAATGACATTGCTAAACACAGGCAAATAGGAACATATATCCTGATATACAAAGCCAAAATCTGGGGTTCCCTTCCTTGTTACAGCTGATTTAGCTAACCTGACTGAATTTTCTGACTCTTCTGAGTTCTGCTTTAAGTCCTGGAACACTTATAGAAGAGGGAGCACTTGGGTTTGGTTACTAAGAATGCCAAACGAGGGGGGTACAACATCCAAGTTTTCACAGAAATTGTGTGTGCATACCCACAACCACTGCTCTCCTCATCACTGCTCTGTATTTTAACAATGAAGACTTTGGGGATTCTGGGAGAGCTCACTGACAATGCAGTGCCCAAATAAGCAAATAGCTGTAAACAGCCCCATTGGCTTCAGAGGGGCTGCTCGTGTAGGAAGTGATTCCACAGCCACAAGTAATATTAAAAACACATCAGTACCCTCTGTTTACGTCACAGAGGTGGAACCTGCTGACAATCACAACCCCAATTACATTAATTAAGCTTAAGGTAACATACATGACCTTTTTACCTTATTGGTACAATGGTTGTCTCCATGACTCACTATGGACAGGATTCCAAGTTTCCTTGTAATCTACAATCAAGCGCTAGAAAATTGTATTCATCCATCTCCTGCTGCTCTTATTGATATGAATACTTACAGAGTGCCAGCACACTTAGAGCAAAGACATCCCCAAATGAAGAAACATATCAGCTTATGCTTCAAACCACAGCCTGTGCCCTCTGATTCACTGCCTGCTCTCCCTCTGCTTTCATAACAGCTCAAACTTGGCTTCTAAATCAACTGCTGAAACAATGATGCTGCAGCAGGGAGACACTGAGGGAACCAACTCTCCCCCTGGAAATCCAGTCAATTAAATTTAGCCCGGAAGGGATCCAATCTAATATCAAAAATGCTGCCAAAAGGGTAAGTTCCCTGGAGCACAGGCTTAATGATTTAGAGCATGTCAGGCTGGCTTGGAGCAGTGGAAAGGAAGCCACACCTAAATTAATAAATAAATACATAGAGAAGCAACCAAACTAAATACCTGTAGTAATTAAAAAAATTACCATGCAGACATACTGCTGTAATTGGCACCCCATTTATGGGATATTCAAATGTCCCTGAAATCTCACCTTAATGCCTGAATATTTTATTTCCCAAGACCAATGAAACATAAACCACCAAAGAGTCTGTTAATACCCACAAAAAACCTCAAGCATAAGTCAGTCATCTCTGAAAGCTACTTCAGTTCCTGCTAGGAGCAGGTGAAAAATATTTTCACATTCAAAATGGAGACTGAAGGTTGGATGTTTTCTTTACAGCTTGTAATTCATCCTTATATATACATTGCAACCAGCATTAAAATACAAGAACCCTTATTGACTCTGAAGTATTCATCTGTGAGATCACAGTGAAGTAGAAGGATCTGGTGATATGAAGAACAAGGTTTTCTAAACTTAATATTCCAGATCCAACAGGTACAATTAACTACACTAAAGTACAAGTATGTTGCTTTGTTTTTAATGAATCGTTTTTGTGTTTATCTCACTGCAAGTGTCACACAGGAATCTGTTCTTTACAACCGCAATTAATTCAGTATGTAAAAATTAACAAAGCTTTTCTTATATGAAAGCAAATAAATGACAGCATTCGTAGATTATGCTGCTTCTGAGATTACTTTTAAGCAGACTTTTCTGTCTGTCTAGAAGGGTTAAAATTAAAAGCAAAAAGGTTTACACTTTGCAAATACATCTAAGATATAAATGAACCCTGTCTTGAATAGCTCCTTCTGAGCCACAACTGAGCAATACCTAGAAAAAGCCTTGTTCAGACACAGAGCAGCAGAGGAGGAACCCATATTAGAATCATTAAGATTCAGCACACATTTGAAGAGGCAGGTTAAGATTCTATCATGATTTATGTTCTGGACAAGATCTCACCATTAACACTTCCCAGTGTTCTAGTTCTCTATCTAAAAAAAAAGTGATTAAAAGTTAGAGTCAAGATATTTTTTGCGAGGAATAATGGAATCTCCACCCCCCAATGTGGATTTTGGAATATCAGTTCTCTGGAGGAGAAACATAGAACTGCTACTAGAACAAGAAGCGTCTTTAACCATCAGCTCAGTGCTTAAAGCACATCCTTAGGATATGGAAGACTCATCCTGACTTCTCTCCTCTTCTTAAGAGATAATGATTCTCCCTCTTTTTAAAGCATCATGTGCCACCATACTAAGCAACGGATCTTGTACCTTCTCCCACTGGCCATGCTTTCCTTTTGATAAAGGAAAAGTAATAAAGAATTAAAAATAAAATAACAATTAAAAAAAAACCCTCCGTCAACCATCTTGACAGTATACATGAGTATACATCATTGTTGATCAAACAAAAAATACTTTTGCTTGCACGTTTTCCATTTATTCATAATTAAAGAATTCTACTAAGGGAGAACAAGGGCTTATCACCCAGAATGCAACAGCTCAAATTCTCTTTCAGAAAAATTCACACCTGCCCCTTTTCTATTTGTTCCCAGCTCAGTTGCTAAATTGCGAACTGGTTTTGCCCCTCAAAACCAGAACACAGTCCCCCTTTCCTATTTCGTGTGCACTACTTAATAAGATGTTATAGCAAGGACAATTTACCCACTAGAACAAGAACCATCAAAAGCTCTGAGAGAATATTTTCAGCTATTGTCCTCAAGCAACAGGAAGAACAGGAAGACATGTGCTTCATGTCTATTGCAGGAACACCCACAGCCACAGGAATCCAAAAAGGCTGAACTACTTCTTTGGAAGACAAAAATGTCACTGGCTCTTTCCTTCAGCAGCTGTCTTTGATGACTATATATGTGCAACATATAATTTCTTTGTATGTATTGTAACTTTTCGACTTCTGCAACATATCTTTTAAATACATTTGTCTAAGAAGATTTAGAAAACCATAGTAATATTATAACATAGGTGATAACCGTGTTCCTTATTAGGCTCATTCTGGCTGAATTCCCTTCCCCTCTAGAAGCTGCATCTAATAAGCTAATTAAGTGACTGGAGTTAGTTTCCAGGAGCATTAGCAGACTTTGCTGAAGTCATCAAAATGAAAACTCTCTAAGAGTTGGGCAGGTTTATGTTCAGGACTGAAAAATATTTGTCCATTTTGCCAAATTAGTTCTGTCATCCTTTCACAAGAACATTGGGTATTTTTGCTCTTTCAAAAAAATATCTACATACTTATAAATAGATCTACACAGAAGACTTGCTGTAGGAACTCCCCATGCTATAATTTTTGCCAAGATAGTTATTTCTGCTACTTATGTAGTCTGGATTATCTCAGCTTCCTGGTGCTCCACTACAGGCTGGGACACAGGGAGGGCTCAAAGGAGCTTCCAAGCAGTAAGATCAAGGCCCTGAACTCATGATCTCTTTAAGGTGAAAAAAAGACAATATTTCACAAAATATATTTAGAGAATAAATGCCTATCAGAGAACAGCTAATAAAAAGCAAAACCCTGTTGATAAAGGACAGGACTTACTGACTCCTCTTTCTTTGTGAGCAGCAGCCCAAGCTTGATCCTGTGGCAAACAAGAAAGCCTGGACTGAGCCTTCAGATGCTTCAAGAGAAGGTCTGATGCTAAAATAAGTCAGTTCTATGCTGTTAAGGGGAATGAACATGAGAGTGATGGGCAGGGTATAAGAAAATAGAAGTCAAACCAGCAACAGAACAATCAAGTAGCTAAATATTTGTTACTATGGCAACCGAACAGCATATGCTAGAAAGCATATATGCTAGAAAGAGCCTCTGAGAAATTACAAGCAGAAATGAGAGAAACTGCAACCCAAACAGGGGTTTGGCTACACTAGAATTGAAAAGTAGTCCTATTGCTTATCTATTAGGAAGGTCATGACATGGAGACCATGTTATATTACCTGCTGGATAGGTTCTTCAGGAGCCTCCATGGCAGAGGGAAGTCGTGTTCAAGTCTGGCAATAGCATGAATGAAGATGGTAAAAAGGAAGTCTGAACTGTCAATTAAAGTAGACTGTTCAAAGACACTGCTGTATCCCCTTTGACAAAATCTCTCCTTGGATTCTGTATATTAGCAAAACCAACTTTATCTATTTGTATCTTAGTGCCACACTAAGCCCCAGCTGAAAATCCAGGTATGTCTTGTAAAATATCTATGTCACATGGAAGATTAAGGTCTAATTACTACATTTTTACTTCTCTCTAAGAAGTTTGACAAGTTCTACAGGCAGCATTTGATGCTTCTGTGAAGTGTCAGCAAGGAGGAAAGGCACTGGTGATCTAAGAAGCACAACCCACATCACCTCAAGACACTTCCACACCCAGCTCATTAGTCTCTCCAGTATTTTCACCTCAGATCACCCAGATATTTTAGCTTTCTGCAGGTAGTCAAACAGACAGAACTTTTATTACTTTTCTCTTTGAAGAAAGGGAGAGAGAAGGAGAAACAGCAGTCAAGGGTCTTTTACTTTCAAGCAGTCCTTCCAAGTTGGATATTAAATGTTGGCAGTCATACTGTAAGCTTATTCCTTTAGAAAATTCCTAGGGGAAGAAGCTCTACCAGAAATACTGGCTGAAATAGTAACCCTTCATCTTTAGGGTCAAAGGAAAAACTCTTCTTGTAAGCTCAACGAAAAATGATCTGATGGATACAAAGAGAAGAGAAAAAAAGTTGCCTCCTGTATAAACACCTCTAAAGTAAATAAAACCCTTGAAGGAAAATGACAAAGTTAAAGAGTCAAGGAAAATAGCAAAAAGATAAATTATCTCAGGAAGCCAGATTCACTCCTGTGCAATATGTCAGTAGCAGAACAAAGAAAAGGTTGAAAATCATGGCAGGTTTTAATAGATAAAAAAAAAAAAAGTGGTAAAGTCTGACCCAACAACTGTGCCTTTTCCCTCAGAAGCAAGCAAACAAACACAAAACAACAACAACAAAAACCCACAAAACAAGCCAAAAAAGCTTTAGAGAAAACTGCAACTTTGGAAATTAAAACCCAATAGCTTCTCTAACCATTTCAGGTTATGGTGCTTGTGACAGAGTGTTAGAGCTGCCATTTTAGACTGGCAAAGCAGATAAAGATCTCACTTGAGAAATAGAAAAAATGCCCAAAAAGGAACAGAAAGTTCAGCACAAGCACTGATGGAAGGATGGCCACTAGGCCCAATTCTCTAAAATCAAAATGCATTTCTTTTAATGGGAGTGATTTGGATTTACAGTGCTTAGCTGAATGGAGTATTTGAAAGGAAACATCTGATTTAAGAAACAGCAGTAGCACGGGAGTTTGCTGATGCTGAGGAATGTAAACACCAGAATTTTTTTCTGTTTCTGTGGTGATCCACAATATTGACAGTTATAAACACAAATGGTTAAGGAGATTATTTAATAACAGCATATATTCATGTGAGTCTCATTTTATGATAATACCCTGTAGTATTATTTTGTGTGTAAAGCTGTACCAAAAAAAAAGTTCTCCAAAGGCAACATGGCCAAGGCACAGGATCAGGAGACCTGCTTTTTCACTCTGTCACAAGCCCATGCTGATTTAATCTCCATTTCCATATATCTGACCATACCCAGCCCCATGCCTCTGGACATACCCTTAGGCATTTCCTGCCCTGTGGACACCCTTTGAGTATTAAATTCTTCTTCCTGGCAAGAGCCACACCATCTGCTGGGAGGTTTTTACTGAAAATGGCAGCGGTCTGATGGCAATTCCACTGCTGCAAACACTGCAGCTCTGTTTCAACACACACAGTCATGTCTTACTTCACCCAATGCAACCAAAGCATAAGAGGCGACCTCAGCAGAAGTCCTGCCACAGGCTGGGACATGTTTTTGCCCTCAGAAAACACTTTCTGGGCATTTTTCAAGTGCATAGTAAGACAACAGTTCTCCTGTCAGCAAACTGTACAAGGCAAGGATCACTTTTTCACTTTTTCCTTCTGTTCTGAGCCTTTTTTATATCTTCCTTATGAAATCTCAAAAATCTCTTTCTATATGTTACTAGTATCATGAAATCTTTTCCTGTTGTTGCAATACACAAAACCAAATCCAGTTCAATACCAGTCAGACTCATGATATGACAGGTTTTAAACAAAAACAGCTCCTTCCAGTTTCATTTGAAAATATGACAAAGCCTGTTTATCAAATACAACAAACCCATCTATCACCTTCTAATTGGAAGCCTTTATTGCCAGCGTGCCTGGTGCCTCACTAATCTGTACACAACTTAATAGGGAAGTTAATAAATTATACAAGAGAACAAATTATACCTATTTGTCAAAACATGAGATAGTTAAACTGAGGATTTAAATAACAAGAAATGAGCATTTTATCCTAATTAGTTTGACCTAAACTTTGGGGGACAGGGGAAAAGTGGAATAAAATTTTCTGCCTAATTTCTGAATGGTAGGAGCTATTACCATACAGACAATACAAGGCTGAAAGGGCCACTGTTTCATCAAACACTGGAACATGCATTTCTTTCAAATCAGAGTGTACCATCCTGACCCCAATCTCCCCAGCTGTCAAATCTGCTTATGGTAAAAGTCCATGAAAGGGAAAAGTTAACATTTAAGCCACTTTATCCCCCCTCCTTTTTACTCTGAGGTTGTTTGTACCCATACAGTTACTAAAAATCTAACTTTCTGTCTTCCATGTAGCCTATAAAAACACTAACAAAAGAGAAGCCCATTATTAGGATTTTAAAATAACCAAATGCAAAAACCAAACAAATAAACAAACCCAACCAAACAAAACACTAAAGGAAGATATTCCAAGGGACAAAATTATTTTCTCTAAGCATGTGTAAGACAGGTCTAGGAATGAAAAACTATCTGACCCAACTGTGTGTGCTGTGCAACTTGAATATGCACAGAGGGACTGGATTCTGACACACAGCCTACAACAGTAAGGATATACTAGTTAAATATCTATTAATATCTAACTGAGTTCTTCAGTTAACTAACCTTTTAGCAAAAGGAAGCAAAAAGAAAAATATATTAATTCTGCAAGTTACAGATACTGTTAATAAAAACCACGTGGGGACTGCAAAAAGGCAGACAAAGAGTCTGAGGAGCTGAGCCAAAACTGCCAGAAATTGACAGTCTGGGCATTTAATTAAAAGCCGAGTTTCAAGTACACTTCAGGACAGTCTGAGCCAGCAGTGTCAGTGGAAGAGGTAATTCTGACCCTTTTCCATAGGTCTTGTTCCCAGTCCTGTCTCACTCAATCACTTGTCCTGGCACAAGTGTTGGCCCAATGCAGTGAGACACAAGGGACGTAACTAGCTGAAACAAAACTGCAGGTGATGGAGAGCTGAGGAGGAAAGTAAAAGTTACCTTTAACCTCATAGATTTTGCCCAATCCACATTACCTCACAAACCTTTCCCTCTGTAAGAGTGTGAAGATAGAGACTGAACTGGCAGGTAACACTAATTTAAACCTTCTTACTGTGAATGTGCTATTGCAGAATTACTAAGGATATATCAGGCAAACTTTAAGTCTTGCCATTCTGTTTCCTTACAAAATGTACATTTGTATCCCTATTCCCTGCTTTTTATTACAATGAAATGGAGAAAAACATGTCTGTGTGCAGAAGCTAGAGTAAATTCCAAGTTTTGCTACTTGCAAAAGGTATAAGCACTTAAAATTAAGTACAAAAGCCTTTCTTTTCTATTGAATCCAGTGATCACTGTTCAGTTTCTAAAGAGAAAGAATTTTTTGTAACAAGAAATAGGAAGAAATTGTTATTCTCTTCCTTTGCTCATTACAGTTCTCATCAGCTGGTTTTTTAAGTTAACATTGGCTAGCTTACAATATTAACCAGACAAGTGTACATTTAGGTTTTTGGAGCTGGTTTTAAGGGAGAAGAGAGAGCAGGAGGAAACAGATAATATTTACTGCACAATTTTATGATTCAATCTGGATGAATCAAAACCAGTCATCTCTCGAGCCAGGAAGTATATAAGAATGTTTAAATGCAATTGAAAACTTCTTCATTCAATTCTACAAAGAAAATTCTCCTTCCAGCATAGATCAACGACTGTCTCAACCCTTAACTATTAGTCGTAATTCTCTGTAAATCCTAAATCACTTTACACAGGAGCATCATTTATCCAAATATTCCCCTGCTGTATTTATGTAGCTAATTCATCCTGCTGAAGTGGACTACCACTGAAGCGGTCTTGTCCCAAAGATCATTTTGAGTTCTGTACCTGTTTCCCCATGTCTTGTTTTCCTTCTCATTTTAACATGGTTGACAGACTGTCATGGTTTAAGCTAAGTTAAAACTAAGTAGGAATTTTTTCCCTTCCCCCTGCCCATTGTGTGAAAGGGGCGTTGGATGTGGCTTGGGAAATTAAGTAAACACAATGGGCTAGCCGTCAAAACTGCATTCCGAGTCAAATGGTCCTTAAGCCTTTGTCTGTTGGGGGAGTTTGGCTGTTGCCGGAGCTGGGAAGGAGGGGTGGGTAAGAAGTTCTTTTTTTACTTTTTTTTTCCTCTCGTCTCCTGGGAGACGGGGGGAGGAGTTTTTGGGCAGCGGCCGAAGGGACGGGGGAGTGCTCAGGCACGGCCGGGGGGCGACGGAGCCCAGGCAGGAGCAGCAGCTTCTTTCTTTCCTTGGGAGAGAAACTGTTTTCAGGAGAGTTGTTTGGTTTTTTTTCTTCCCTCCTCCGTTCCCGTTCCTTCTCCTCCTTGGCAGCAGTTCTTGTGCACATCAGAGGAGATGGGAGTTTGCTCTGCACGTCTCAACCAGAGGATTGAGTGAGTTTTTTTCCTTTTCCCTCTGCTAGGAAGGACCTGTTTTTGTTTTTGTTCTTTTTTTTCCCTTTCCCTTTTCCCTCTCCCCCCTTTCCTGCTGGGAAGGGGGTGGGAAGAAGACCTCCATTTTCCAGTTTCTCCAGCACACACGGGGAGACCTCACCCCCTCCCCACAGCACATGGGCATCTCCAGTGATCCAACAGCACCCCCTGCTGGTTGGCACAGGACATTACCAGCTCTGCATCTCCATTGATCCAACAGCGCCCCCTGCTTGTTGGCACAGGGCATTACAAGCTCTGCATCTCCATTGATCCAACAGCGCCCCCTGCTGACTCGGGTTGGGATTGCACCAAAGAGGCACAAACTGAGTGGTTTACTTTTTGTTGTTTATTTGGTTACTTGTGTGTTTGGGGGGGTTGTTTTTGGGTATAGGATTCTTGTTTGGTTGGTTTATATGTGCTTTTTCATTGTTTTGTCAACCTGCATATATCCTTTAAAAAAGGGCTGTTATTTTTCCTTTTTCCACATTTTTTCTCAATTGGAGCCTCTTAATTCTGGATTTACAATTGCTTAGAGGAGGCGTTTGGGTCTTGCCTCATAACTAATCCTCAGCAACACACTTGTGTCTCATTTAAACTGAGACACAGACTCAGAAAACACTCTGCTTTCTACTGTTCAAGTCATTAATAAAAATACTGATTAATATGAGACACAGAATATTGATGAGCCCTCCTTAATATATTACCATGTTCTGACATTTGGACAATCATACATATTCTTTAAAATTTTCACAGCAATTCTATATCCCCCAAGCAGTAGACTCCTCTAGACCACTTTTCCTAATCTGACTCAAGAAAACACTACATGAATACAGTGCAAGAAAGTTTAGTCAAGTCAAGGATTGTAATGTCTAATGCTTCTCTCCTCACCACCTGATCTGTACAAAGAAATTAAATGGGTTTGTAACAATTTGCCCTTGAGAAATCTGTTTACTTGGTAACGGCTCTTGTTAACTGGCAGGGGCTTATACGATGTCTATCCAATTATTCCTTGCTATATTTAAGCCAAACAGACTGGTCTTTAATTACCCAGCTCATCCTTTCCCTATCCCCTCCTGAAGTACTATATTTGCTTTTCCCCAGATACCACTTTATTCCCTACACAGCCAATTCTTTCAATGCCCTAGGATTAATCACATCAGGCCCAGCTTCCTTGAAAACATTTAAGAACTACATTAAAGTTAGAAATCTTCTGCACCTCTTTCTTCATTGACATAAGTCCCTCAGTACAGAAGAGTCCCCTTAAGCAGCTAAAAAAGTGTTTTCAAAATACATAAATCCCAAAAGAAAACACAAAGTGGCAGTTATCTGGCTTAAGAAAATTTTCTGCCCATTCAGCAGGCATTGAGGTCAAGAGAAACAGTGACTAGTCCCAATAAAAATAATTTATAATATTGGAGCAACTGAGAGTGCAACTGCACTTGGGTCTCAAGATATTTTAGAAGTGCATTTCTAGCTCTCCCACCACTTATTTGAGCTTTATTGTTCCACTTTTGGAAACTAGATCATAATAATAAAGCTTTTGCTTTACCACCTTGAAAATTCTCTTTCTAGGAGCCAAAATAATTAAGATGGAGTTAAGAGAAACTTGGGTTTAGTCCCAGAACCGTGCCTATAACTCATGAAAACTTCTGCCTTCCATCCTTTTAACCAAGCAAATAGCTGAGATGTGGTGGGAAAAAATCAATTCTTGAGATGTGTATTTAAGGGAGGTTTGCACAAGAAGGAATTGATTTTGACCGTACAGTCCCTTGTGGTATAAATATCAAGGCAAGAATTTAAACCAGGTTCTGGCCCCACTCTGATGGCAGCAATTCTCATCTTTACTTTTCAGTGACTAATGACATCAGCATATCTTGCTACGGTTGTGCGTAATTTTGAACTTTAAAATGAGAACTCACTTCGTAGATAGGGCCTAGTTTCACATCTAAGGTAAGGTATAAATCTCCCACCCTCCTCCTCTTCTCCCTTGTAAAAACTCCTCTGCTCTAGAAGGAACAAGCCTCACTAGAACAACAAAGCAAATTTCTCACAGACTAATGCCTTCTCCAACTCAAGCAGTTACTCCTTACTGGACTACATGTGGTCACTGTGATAAAGAAATAATTCTTGACAAGTCCCTGCTTCCAAACATCCAGAGATGGAGATGCTTCCTTGTGGGAGCTACCCTCTAATTAACCTCCCCATTTGTTTTTGCCATATCACTTATCGTTCACAGCAGTCCTGCAGATGCCAGAGCAAACAACTCAGGCCCTGCACAATGATTGTTGATTGATGACCAAATCATTATCCCAAGTCTTTTTTTTTTTTTGGCCAAAGTTGCTGCAGGGGTGGAATATCAATTTCCAGCTTAGGTCAGCTTAAAAGTGCTTAAACAATTACATTCAGTTGATCCTAATGGAAACAATCCTGAAGTATTGCATTAAGGACATCATGATATCAGAGTAAACTCTAAGCCACATATGACAAATACAGCCATTACAATTAACTGCACTAAACTGCCTGAGCCAGCAGCAGGGGAAAGTGCCGGCAACCTGAGGCAGGATCACTCTCCCCAGTAGAATGCTGCGTAAGCAGAAATCAGAAAAGAACACTGGCTTTTTTGTTTATTTATCTGCTATATAACAACTTCTTTAAGAAGACTTACAATTAAGGACCATGTATTTTTAACAGGTAAAACAACCAAACACATCACCAAAAAAGAAAGTATCAATTCCATTTTCAAGGGGGCAATGTCTGCTCCTCAGAATATCCCATCTGTCCAACATGAAAAACTCCCCTTCATCTTCAAGCGGATCCTTCCAACCCAGAATATTTAATTTTGTTATATTTTGAAAGAAACTCAAAGGAAACCAACACAATCCTTAAACTAACTACTAAAAGGAAAGACATTAGCTCAATTTTTTCTAATTTTCTTTTCCCAAAGGGCGCTCAGCCCTTATCACAGGATCCAACCCCCACACCCTCCTCTCTACAACTCATTGGAGAGACACTTTGCAACTTGGATTCTTAATATTTACTGAGGTTATTACAGATTGCATAAATAGTGTAACAGTGTATTTCTGTTGCAAGATGTGGAACTATTTGCTTCAACCCTCACATTCTCCTCACTTGACTCTCCCACTCCAGCAGACAGTTGCATTTTTCTTTCAGGGACAATAGTTCTCTGGAAAGACCAGCAATTCCACTCCCAGAAATTCTGCAAAATGCCCACCATTATGACTTTCTCCAGAGAAATGGAGTATCATAAGCTTGACAGAACTGGCATTTGAATCAGTCTTCCACTCCTGAACTATCTTTTGTCACTACCAGTTCAAAAATTTTCCCGTTGAATGCAGCCTAGTCTATGCACCATTGGCAGAGTAGCAAACCTACTGAGGGCTGTTTTCACCCATTTTCTCCTACCAAAAAATCTGCAGTGCTACTTATGTTGCATGTGATAAATCCTTGCCTAAGTATCTGCATGCTATTTAAAAACATATCTTCAAGAGGAAGTAAACAACAAGAATTGCTGCTGACTGTAACAAATCTCAACCCAAAGACTACAGATGTTGTGAGATCTGAAACACGGCTTTATGTTACTCAACAGTGACAGACTAAAAATGGTGAGGCTTACAGTAAAGAAAGCAGAGCAAATCAGTAAACAGAGTAATAAATAACTTGCCTACTGCATATGTCTTTCACATCAAAGATGTAAAAGAGGGATAAAAATGCAGAGAATTTTGTCCTCAAATTGAACTGTAACATGGTACTTTTCTGGAGCTTGTTTCTCACTGATACACGCTCCTCCTACTTTTGCAGGCAGGACTAAACGATAGGTAAAAACTATTGAGCCATTGTAATAAAGTTCTGGGTTTACAGTCTTTCTCTATTAATTTGCTGGTAATTATTTACTTCCTATAAGTTTAATTACAATCACTTAAAGAAACATAGTGCAAGTCTGTAAACAAAGCTTTGTCGATTTGAGGCAATAGGTAATTGTAGATAAATATTTCTACTCAACTATGTTCATATGTAGCCTGCTCAGCCTGTTCAATATTACAGCACAAGGTTCCAAAGGAATCTTGAAAACTAACTGTGGAATTGGTCCCAAAAACAATCAAAAAATCTGCACTTGTTTAGACTGACAATATCCTCACAACAACAGACTTAGAGAAACTTGCAGCAGCAATGTGATCAGTTCATAGGACTGTCCTAGGAACATCCTCTCAAATAAAATAGAAAAACCTGAGTGAATAGAAAAACTTGAGGTGAATTCTCACTCCAGATTACTAGAATGTCATACTGACTAAATAAAAGCAGTGTATCTAAAGAAAAAAAATTACATCAAAACTTTTCCTAAATTCACAAGAGGAAAGCAAAGGGCATCTGCTAAGAAACAACTCGGGGTTTGCAGTGAAAACTGGTCTCTATGGGAGCACATTTCCATCGACTTGCTACTGATTGAGATCCAGCTCGTTACACTGGAGCTCCCCCCCAACCGAACTCGGACAGGCAAATGCAGCAGCAAGTGCCATAGAAAATCTAAAGGAAGGAAACAACACTGAAGGAGTAAAGAAAGTTTCCCTCAAGCACTTGCACAGTAATCACCATTAGATTGTCCCTGGATTTCTGACTCCTTCCCACACAGCTCTTGGACTGTTCAGCTGATTACACTCATTACCTATTCAAGGTACAATTCAGTGAAGGCTGCAAGTTTATTGATTGTGATTGAGGGGCCAACTGTCCTCACACATGATGGCTCACGTTCCAGTCCCTTCCTTCACTGGCTATTCCTGTCTCTCTTCACCCTACAGCTTTTCTGAGTTGCTCTGGCCTATGAAACTAATAACTCACACTTTTTATTAGTGTTTACTGCTTTGTTTCATTTTGATAGACATCAAAATACTGCTCTCCCAGTGGCTCTGAGTCCACATGCACCACTTTAGCTTTCCCTTTGGACAAGTTTAATATTCTTTAAAGTCATGTTACAAAACAGATCTTCCAATGTAGCCCTACATAATTACTTCCTGGTACAGAAACACAGTTTCAGTTTTCCTCAAATCCACACATATCCTTAAGCACTTGGGCTAAACAGTATGAATCTTGGTTTAGAACTGCAATCACAGTTCCTGGTTAATCCCCAGTGTAAACTCCTAAGCACTCAGCCTGTCCAGGAAAATGTGTATTGGTCCAACAATTCTTTTTCAACACTAAGACAGCTACAGGCAACGTTGCTTGAAAAAGCACACAGTATAAATGGAATGCTGGCTGATTAGTTCCCATTTATCAAATCAATTTTCTTCCCTTAGAATATACTCAGTTAAATCCTGAGGAATTACTCCATATAAGGAACTGATATAATACCCTGTTCTGACCTTTGTGGCGGGATACTTGAAGTCAACGTGGCAGCATCATGTTTCAACATTCCAAATTACACATTTCCCATTAACCAGTAAGTCAATGGATCACTAATACATTTTTCATCGTGGGCAAACATAAATGCCTCTATTACAATGAAACCAAATATTTGGCTATTTATTTAAAAGCCTGCCCATAAGTGCTGAAGCCCAGGCAGTCAGCACCAGAGAGAGATGCTCAGAAAAAACACCGGCGCAGGAAGAGTATCTGGAGCTTTCTGCCTTCCCCCCAGCCTGCTCCAAAGGCACTCAGAGTATTCGCAGTTAATGGGGTGCTGCAGCAGTTCAGAACATGGATCTGACCACTGCAAACAGGGCTGCTGGAGCAGAGGGAGCCTGGCAGGGCTGCAAGCTCAGCTTAAGCTGTTTAGCAGAGTTCCAATAGTTCCTTCAGATAAAGATAAAACAAAAAAAAAAAAAGCCACCTCAACATTATTAGCTTAAATTCACCTCAGACTGCACCATCAGATGCCCTGCATTTAAAGTGCTTGTCGATCTCAGTCTGCTTGCTAAAACAGAGTTCCCGGGAATATAAACAGCTGGTACTTTCTGTGATTTATACAACTTACTGATAAACCAAACAATTGAGTCTTTAGGTGTTAATCTACTTTTTCACAGATCGTCACTCAGTTTTCTTTTGCATCTTGGCACATTTTCTCAAATCCACCTTTGCTGACAAGTTATTATAATTGTTTAGTAGTAGAAGTTGTTTCAAATGGTATATTTCTGTCTTCTTGTTTACACCTGTGAGAACATTTTAAGGTTATTTTTCAGTTGTTAAGATCTACTGTTTCATGTGTCTCATCACCACAGCCTTAAAAAGTCAGACAGACTTCATGAGTTCCTTTGGAACACTGTTTGTCTTTCATCATCAGAAGCACATGCTGCTTTATATATCTATGAATAAAATTATTCATTTTTTCCCCCCTGAAAGTTTGCAATTGTAAGCACTGCCATTTCACAAGTGGCTTGAAAAATACTACCACAGTCTTATTTACAGCAAGCATTTCAGAGAGCACTATGCATACATACAGGTGGTATGAATGCAAAAGAGTTACACTGATAAATATAGGTAATTCAGAACCTGAGCCTTCTGCTCATCTTGCTTGAAAACTCATCTGCACATATGTCTACCAGGCACAACCTCCTTGCTTTGTACTAAAAGTCCCAGACAGGAGCAAAAACAAGGGAAGGAACAGATTTTCTGGTACATTTATACATCTAACTTGAATTTGGTGTAAAGAAATCCACATTAATTTAAAGTGTAAAGCAAACCAATTCGTGCAGGAAAGCAGTCAGGCCATAGCAAGATGGTAATGAAGGATAAATTAGCTCAGAAATACTTCTGGATTGATGCATTAAAGAAATTACTTCTGGTACTCAGCTAATCTCTTTCAAGTTAGTTTAGATGCAGTATACAATATAAACATTTTGCTTCTATCTCTGCCATAGGTTGTTTCTGAAACCTATGGGAAAAAAGTGAAATTTTCAAATGGAAACAGTATAGATGGCACATTTTATCTATTACAATAACATCTTTCATTCTAGAGGACTGTTAGATTAATTTTCATGTTAAAAAGGCCCCCAAAAAGCAACACATGTTAATATGACCCTGCAACTATACAATATTAAACACTAAGACCAGACTCAGGATTTTACAGCACAAAGATTTCTGCCTCCTTAGTATTGTGGCAACATCTACCCTTAAAAGCCTTTATCATCTTCTGTTAAAGATACAGTAGGGGAAAAGGAAAACATTTAAAGCCTTGAAAATGTAGATAAGTGAAGCTTTCTTTTCAAAAAACACCATTTATTTCCATTCCATTTAGCTAAAGGACATGCAGAGGGAAACAATCTTTTAGACAATACTAACCACTCTCTAATATATTAAGGTTCAGGCACATTGAAGTTTAGTTCAGCTTCTTTGGAAATAACTTGGTGATATGGTTCAGAGCTGGCTCCCTGCAAAGTCTCTAAACCCCACCACAAGAAGTCCCCCCCACACTGCAAACCAAGGGAGAAGAGGGGAAAAAAAAATAACCAAGAGAACTGAAACAAGAGACAGCTAAAGCAATATATATAAATATATTTACACTTATATACAATTATATATACAATTGAAATATATATACAATTCCACAAGGAAAAAGGGAAAGGGAACGGGGAAGGGGAAAAAAAAAGAACAAAACCCAAAATGAAATATATATCCCGATCAATAGCCCAAGATCTAGCAAAGAATAGCAAAGACAATCTTACTACTCTCCTTGGGACAACGGAG
>JAWWLV010000030.1:6068732-6085115 GCA_035041135.1 Platyrinchus mystaceus
GCAGTTTGCATAGGAATTCATTCATTTTTTTCCAAACTATAGTCCAGCCCCCGACAGTGTCTGAGGACAGGGAACCGCCCCCTGTTTGAAAAGTTTGGGGACCCCTGCTCTAGATGATCCTGCCCAGCCAGCATTACTTGGTATCCTGATAAGTGTTTGGCCCCAGTCAATTGGCTGCCCATTCCTTCCAAAGCAATGCTTTGTTTTCCTCAGAGCATTGTGCTCCACACTTTTCCCCCTGTGAGGCTCAAGCCACCACGATATTCCACCAGAGCTGCCTCAGGGCCTTTGACTTCACACCCATTTCTCTGTTATTGATTCCGATTCTTTGTTTCAGGCTGGGTTTCCTTTGAAACGTCCTGAAGACAGGAACAGGCTTGACAATCCCAACGTTCATATTCCAGATGGCAGGGTTAGAGGAATGCCAGCCTTATCTGTCCCCACCTTCTTGCTTATTGGTACTGAGGCTTCTGCCGTCCCTTGGAGTTCATCCTGCATATACTGAAGTGTGAATTCTCTTTATTTCACCCACAAGCCCACAGGTGAATTTGAATCAGTGCAGCATATGACAGACACATTACCCAAGCTCACCTGTTTTTTTCCATCGAAGTTGATGCTTAAAAAGTCCATTATCAGCCTGTGTCAGCAGCAGGCAGAGCTCTGATACACAAGGACTCCAGAGTCAGCTCCTGCCTGCCACAGGCACCCCCACTAGATAAGACTGACTTCCAGTGAAGTGACCCCTCAGTGGGACTGCTGCATTAATCAGAGGAAGGGAGGGCAGAAGGAAAGGTTGGTGTCCTAATAGCACCAGCACAGAGCAGACAGATCATTGTCCACACTGCAGAATCAAATACAAGGATGCACAACTTCCTTGAGACCCACAATGGAATACTGCAGATTATTTAAATTAGCAGATTCCAAGATTTTCATCAGCAGAGAGACAATTCCATCTTCACACATTTAAGGCATATCAAAAACAAATCATACCAACCACCAAGCACTTACTCACATATTAGTGATTTCATTCAGTCACACACAGATTTCATATGGCACTCCAAAGGCACCCATAGCCTCTTCTGAAGTACAACCATTTGCATCTTCCACTTAATTCTCCCCATCCCTCTAAACAGAAATCAGAAATCACCAAGCTGAAGAGCTTTGTCAAGTCTTTCTGAACAGGGAACACTTTATTAACCTAATCAAAACATCTCCCTTCCAACACTCACCATTCAACACCACATTTTACCCTTCTCTTCTCAGCACTAAACCACAGCTATGTTCACCTTTGTTTCTTAGCACTACAGCTGATCTGAATGCACCAGCCCAGTCAAGAGCACCATAGTACTCAGAAATTCACTTCTCCCTTCTACAATTACCCTGCCACATGTAATACAAAGAAATCATGCACCTAAAACCATGCAAACAAAACAGTGCAGTAGATGAACAATATTAGAGCACTGTACAGTCCTAAATCCACCTGACAGGGTAAGGGCAGTAAGTGACATCTCTAATATTGTTCTCAGGAAAAAAAGACATGCACACAAGCAAGCACTCAAAGTATTAATGAACGTGTTTAAACATCATACTACTGTCACCAAAAAAATGAACAAAACTGCCATCTTAGGAACCCAAGACACCAAATAATTTTAACATGTATTTGAAATTGGTATTGCCTGAAACACAAGTCTGACTTACTGCTTGTTTGAGAAAAAGACCCATCCATGTATGCATGACACATCTTCAAAACTTCTTTGTATAAATCAATGGGAAAAGGCAGACATTTACTCTATCACCTGTGTGAAGCTGATACCTTCCAGCTGCAGAAATGGTGTGCATTAAGGGGCAGTAGGGAGGCTCCATTTCAGGGCATCCCAACATCCCTGTATTGCAACAGCTATGGGGAGACAGAAATGCTTCAGGGGACGGGCAGGGGGATCTGCTGACACACATCCTGGGTAGGCCATAAGCTTCAATTCATACTGACACTCAGATTCACCTTGTGGGCTGATGCATAACAAAAATCTCCTTGAAATCAAGTTCAGAACAAAACACCACTGTGAAACAGACATTTTAAAGTAACTACTGGCTGATCTACCAACATCATAATACATCTCTTCAAACATTGGCTTTATCAACCTAATTAGTAACCTGTGCCATCATGACAACGAAAAGAATATAAACCATTATATGTATTACATGCATAAAGTGCATGGATCTAATTTCAAATCCCTTACAAATTACCTGTCACAATTAAGTCATTCACTGGGAGAAGCTGATACACACACACACAGAAGCACACACACAGTTTTTTAAACTAAGATAATGGGCACACTGCTGCTGGTGGGCAAGTCCTGATCATACATTATATTGTACTTCCTAACAATTTTGATGAAAAATACAGGTGGAGACAGATTATAATGGGTATATCTAATTGAAATTCATCTCCATTTTGCCTCAGATGGAAGACACGCTGCTTGAGCCCTGAAACATATTCAATTTCATTCAAATTGCATGCAGATTTTCAGGCAAAACTGAATTTATTAAAAAAAAGTTTTGGAGACTCCTGAAAGAGTTCTGAGTGCTGCAGACACTTTATAACTGTATTTTTGGCACCTGTGACCCTCCTACCTCCATGAAAGCTCCTTACCAAATCAAGAACAGATGTAAATCCCACAGAGGTCTGTCCTTTTCACGGGAGTGGCATCTTCCAGTGACATGTTCAGTCCTTGTGGATTCACTGGAGCATTGACTGTAATTCAGTGTGGTTCCTTCCGACACATTCCCATCAAAACAAGGCCAACTCATCTGTCTTTCACCTTTCAAAATCATCATATGACTCAAAGTTGCAGCTTGTGCGTTTTGGTGGGGTTTTTTGTGTTTTGGTGTTTTGCAAGTGAGAAAACTCAAAGCTTCCAGTTATACTGAAGATTTAAGGGCGGGGGGGGAAGCAAACAAACACCACCACAGCATTCCCTTCTCCTCCTGTCTCACAATAAAAACCTTCAGCAAACTCCACTTAAATGTGGACAGTAATTGTCTGAACTTCCATAAAGAATAAAGATATTGAACAAGAGAGTTGAAGCAGTATTTGTAGCAAACAGTAGCTAACATGGCCTTTCTCTTCCTGCCAGTCATTGATGCAATCCCATTTTAAGTTAATTCAATGAAGAGCCTGCCCTGTCATGTAAACTAATCATTAATCCAATTACGTGACAGAAATTGATACTCTACTGCTCCTGCTATTGTCTCCAAACACCAGGCACATAACAGGAATCTCCTCTAGCAGTCATCTGCACATAGAAAACAGCAGCCCCAAATCCCTGACCTTCAGTGCCATGATTACAAAGTCACAGTGCAGAAATGTAGGAATTAAGGGTGCTGACAAGTAGTTCACCATGTGGTATTAGCCCTCATTACTGCCTAATGCTCAAAAAAAAACCCCAAACCTAAAAAGAGGATTTTGTTTTTGTTTTGACAAAGATTAGGCAGAGAAATAAAGGGTTAACAGAAGAAAAATTTAGAAATCAATCTCGGTGTAAGAGATTAAAGTTCAGAGTTTGAAAATGCCTTATTAATAAAGCTCAAGAATTTGTTACTGCATTTTAGTTTGATGTACACACAGGGAGAAAGAAGTACTAAATGTGCTACCTTTATGAAATCATAGGGAATAGAGAAGTATTTATCACTATCTGAGAAGACAGTGACAAACCTGCTTTCTATTAGTGTTGTTTCAGAATGGAGATTTTCCCTTTTGCTGTATATTTTCTCTTCATAATCCACGAATACAAAAGGTAAACCATGGTATGTTTCACTTTCCTTCATTTAGGCAACAGTGATTAAAGCAAGCTGAAACATCCCTACACTGAATTTCCACATACAATTCCTCATGAAAGGAAAAAAGGTGGGATGGGAAGAGCAAAAAGTGCATGAAGAGCTGTAGCAACAGCAGGCCAAGCCAACTACCAAGTGCTGCAGGCACTGAACTCTGGATCTGAGACAATTCTCAAGGAAAGCATTTCTCAGAAGCTGGCAGAAGATTACAGGACAATTCCAAAGAGCAAAAATTAATTTTCCTCCACTGGAACCTGGATAGCAAATTATGATTTGACCACAGATAGGGAAAAATGTCATACACTACAACATCCTTAAGACAGGACATGCAGTCATCCAACTCCTCTGGTTTCTTTAGCGATTTCTCGCCTCTAGGTATAACCAGCACTACAATAAATATACAGTTACTATTCAAGAAAAGGAAAAAGCGTTATAAAATGTTAGTTCCTGATGACATTGAGACCCCTCAGTTGCCTGAAATAGGTATTGGCAAGGCACACCTCAAAGACAAGAGTAAAAAGTTGTTCAATGCACCCACTCTTGAGTTACTGACACTGGGAAGCCTTTTGTACAAGAACCAGCGTGGATCTCCTGAAAGCATAAGCAGTCAGAAAACACACTAAACTGACCATCTGTTCCTCTCTGATAACATGAAATTAAGTAATTTATTTATTCAGCACTTAAACCCTCTCCCCTCTCTTCATATTAGTCAAGGAAGATTATGCTAAATCCAGATGCAGTTAACATATTGTGCACTCAAGTGAGCAATGTCCTTACAGCACATGACTTTCCTTCTGGCTCCCCACCTTCACAGTCCCAGCCGTGTTGCCCTGAAGCCCCTGTTTGTTCTCCTCTTCTGGGCCTGCAAGCTGGGCAAGTATTATGAAATTTTGTACAATGATTAACTGACCAACACAAGAATTATATGCTCTCCTGTGGGCCAGAGTAACCAAAAACACCTCAGCTGATCTGCACATCTGGCTACAGCTCTTTCCTTTCTATAGAAGACAGGACTGCTCTCTTAAAGGTTATTTAGGACCTTTGAATTGGTGCAGTTTTAAAACAACACATTGACCCGTTGATTTGCAGATTTTTCTGAGGTGGTGTGTTTGGTTTAGTTTGGGTTTGGGGTTTTTGTTTGGTTTAAGACCAAGAGGCTGCATTGGAAAGAGATAATTAAAACATCAACAAATCTTCCTGCAGTCCTGCATCCCACAGTAATGCCTCTGGAGTCCCAGAAGCCTCCAACAGAAAGCCTTTGTATATTCTGATGCTGCACACAGGCAGCCCTTCCCTGCAAACCTTTCAAGATGATACATTTTCATCTGCAGCAGCTTTAGGATTAGCCTCTAGGAACTCATTAGAAAATGAGTCCAGGTTTTCAATGGACTAGGGCTTTTTTACCATAAGGGTAGATATGACAAAAGTTCTTCTTTAAACAGCAGCTTCCCTGTATTCTTCCAGGAAAAGAATGCCAACTTAAGATATCTTGAGCTAAGGTCACCCTTTGTTTTGGAGGTTTGAGTTATGACATTTCTGCAGCCACTACTGGCATTTCTTTGAGGTCCAAAAAGCCCTTGATTACTATATATATATATAGCCTTTTTCCTATTTGCCTTTATATTAAAGCATAAAGGCTGGATTGAACCATTCATCCCTCTTGTAAACCAAGAGGAACAAAGTCCCATAAAGTTTAGCAGCTTACCAGCACTTGTCTTGCAGGCTCACACATCCTTTCAAGTCAAATTACTGCTCTGGAAAATGAAGCTGCAATTTACCCCAGCTCACTAAGGGCATTTTTCATGTGATAATTACTTAGTTCCAAAAACTGCTTTTCAAACCCAGTTTTTGTTATTTTACCTTCAAGTTACCAGCACATATTATTTCCATATCACCAACACGAGTGGTTTTTCACTACAAATCCATGATTTCGCTCAGATCCACACAAAACTGTGATTTGTAATAAAACAGAAAACTGCAAAGTGCTCCAAGCACCTCCCACTTTAACAGCAATATTGAATGAATGTGGGCAGGACAGGGGGGAGAGGGGAAAAACCCAAAACATTTAACCTCAGTGAAGCTAAAAGTTAAGGTTTTAGAAAATCAAAAAAATATCTGTGACATTAATATTTTAACTTTGACATCTCACAGTTCTCATGATGTGAAACAGTAGTTGTACAGAAAAAAAAACGCACAGACTTCAGCTGAATCAATAAACAAACCTCAAGAATATAATTTATATCATTTGTATGTCCTTATGTTGGGGAGGAGTGATAAAACACCCTTACAAATACAAATTTTGAAGAAATTCACACACTACTCCCATAAACAAAGATCCTGCTAAGTAGCATAAGGAATCTAGCAAAATGGTACTGTTATGGACCATCTGATTAGAAACTGTGAGGGATAAATAAGACAGTTTTATTACAAGCAGGGTTTCCATGGTCATCTCGTAATGAGGAGTTCAACTGGGGATGTTCTGCAGTTAACCTATGGCTATGTTGCAGCCATGACCTGTTAGTAGTTGCTATTGTATAGAGGCGAACGGGGGAGCCTGTAAGGCAATGAGACCAGCCAGGGGTCATTGCCAGGGTCCCTGCAGCTGGGGGTAGGGAAATGATCTGACAGGTGGGCTGAAACAACCAATAGACCGAAATGGGGAATTAAGAACTGGCCCCAAGAGACCCAATCAGGCTCAAGAACAAGGATATATCACCTTTTTGGGAAAAACACGCTTGAGCATGGGAGGGGCAAAGACCTTAAAAAGGGCTATCCTTCCCCATTGTGGGGTGCTCTCAGGCCCCTAGCATGAGGCAGGCTTGACTGCACCCAGCGCGCTGTCAATAAAGTTCTTTGTTTTGCTTTATTTGGACCATCTATTAAATTTGAATCAGAGATATTTCTCATGTCTTTTATTTTCCTCTCACTCCTTTCTAATGTTCTTATTTGTTACAGTTTGGTGTCGCTGTTGAGACAGACACGACACGGTATAATGATAGAAAGTTTTATTAGAAAAAAAAGAAGCGACACGAGCTGCACCTTCGCAGCTCTTTTTATACAGTTCTTAGCCACACGTTTTTCATACAGATAGGTTAATTCAAATACAAACTACAATTCTCATGGCTGATTGGTAAGCTCTCTTAATTCTACTTTCTCAAAACATCTTCACACATCTGTTCCTTATTTTTCTCTGATGTTTATATTTTTCTCAGTTGCTCTGTCCATAACAAGTCCATGTTCCCATGAGACTGTGTTCTTGTTTCTCATGAGACAGCTTTCTCCTGCTTAGGGTGCATCAATATTTTGTCAGGGTTAAGGCCTCCATTTTCAGTCACCTTCTTGTCCCAACTCAGGGTCTCGGTCCAGCCAAGATTCCCCACAGTTTGGTAAGGTCTGGACTTCTTTCCAATTGAATAAAATCAGTAAAAAACACAACAGTCAAAAAAAAAATACTATTAAGCAAGTTAAAATTTATTTGCAGGTAGAGTCAAATACTCTGAGTCTAAAACAAATTCTAGTTTTCCAGAACTTTTCACACCTTCCATTTAATTTTGCTATGATTTATGAGTCAGTCTCCTGGGTGCTTGCTGTATATAAAAGAAACATTAACTCAGTGGAGGCAATAGTTTTGTTTTTAATAATAAAAATAGCATACTGTTTATACCATTATTGCTTAGGAAATTAGATAAGATCCCTTCTAATACCCTGCTCACAGGATGCTGTAGCAAACCACTTAACATGCAATAATAGAGTATTGACTGGCACAGGGATAATGCAAGACAGAGCTCCCACCAGATCAGACACATCCCACACTGATGGAGCCTTGGTAGGAATGTGTTTGTTCCACCTTAACAATCAACTTTTGAAAAAAAGATTACCTCCAGGGCATAAAAAGGTCAAATTTAAGTGGAATATTTTGTGGTTATGTCATAATAAACACTGTCCATAATAATCAGTTGTTTATTTAATAAACAAAATGTAACACTTCTCACCTTCTGTCGGTAAGGGCTCTGTACTGGGGTTCTCTGGAGTGCTGCCTGTGCACCCCAAGAAGGCAACACAGCATTTCCCCCAAAGGGCACCCAAAAATACACATCTGTCATGGAGTTTCCGCAATGCTTTCTGCCTATTTTTTTTTAAGTCTTCTTCTTCAGTTAGTCCTGAGCAGATGTGACCAGCCACACCTCACAAGAGCACAGGAGTCTCTGTTTGGTTAATGTGGTCCTGCAGGCACAAAGCACTGCAATCAGTGCTCAATCCACAGGGAAATGTACTCTTAACTTCCTTAAACGAATCTTAGCTCTCTCCTAACTTGTCAGCACATTTATTGCACTTCCAATATAACACTGGCAGCACCTGACTGTTCAAGAGGCAAAACAAGCACCTGCCCAGGGCCAAAGACCATCAGAAATAACATAATGCCCCAAGTCCTGCTGCCTCCTCAACCAGCATCCCACAAGATTCTTATTACAGCTGCCATTTTGGGGACCACTGTGACGCCTCCACTCCTCCCACTCTCCTGTAGCAGTAGAACTGGCAAAGCCAATCCTTTAGGCTTCCCTCATCTTCCCAGGCAAACATGACTATCCATCCCAACTCTTTATGTGGAAGAACACAATGGAGTTACTGACTCTTCTTATACCAATGTATCTGGCTGTAAATATCCAACAGACACATAAATTGCAAATAAATAATTCCCCTAAGCTTTCACATGCACATCCCACTCTGCCTGTGAAGTTCTGCTTCATTAAAAGAAAGCCCATCTTTTTATACATGCTTCCATATAGCTGTACATACTAGTAAGAAACAATAAAAATCTCCATGTAAAGCAAAGCCATCTGCTCCTTTCACAGCAAGTTTACATTTACTTTAAAAGGACAATTTGTAATTTTGTCAGAGTATGGTTGGTCGAGCATTTTTTATTGGTTTGGTTTTTGAGGTAGAGATAGAGGTACTTTTCTGCACTACATTCACTCTCAAGTCCTCCTGACAGAGTTCCTTGTTTTCACAATCACTGTTTTCTATTTTTTTTCCTAAATATTTCTGTCTCCAAAGCCAACACATGAAAGGTACACAGAAAAACCCATAGGACTCACTGACATAAAGGAGAAATAAATGGCAGTGCTGCCTTTGTACTGAATGCTGTCCAATGGAAAAAGTGAACAAAATAAGAAAAATTTTTCCCAATGCAATGAACTTGAATAGATTAAGGAAGTGCACTATCCATACATGTAAAAGTAGAGCTGTTCTGAGATGGGAAGCAGAAGAGGAAAGAGTAGCAATAGACAAAGGAGAATTAACATTCTGGGAAATTTCATCCTTTTTGGGGGTAACTGGAGAAGAACCAAAATGTTTTTAGCTGAAAAATTAAAATGTACAGACTCCCTCTCCCACAGCGCACAAGTCATTTAAATACTTTGCAGCATGGGAAAAGCAGTTAGCAGAAGGGAGACATGAAACAACAAAATATCAGCTCTCGTGAGACTTCAAAATATTTTTATTTTCAGTAGAAGCATTTAGAGGCAAGGGAGATGAAGCTTTTTATTTTATTTCTTTGTTACAAAGGAATACATGAAATGGGTCACTTAGCAATGGTTTTGCTTTTCCAACAGTTTTTACTGAAAACTATACTTCAGCTCATTGATTTTAAGCTGAGTTCCAGAGCTCTTCCTTAAAAATTTCAGCTTGTACCAGGAAAAGAGGCTGACCTGCATAAAGGCAACATTTACTCCACCTCTGCTCCACCCAGAAATCCCACTAAACAGAAGAATATAGATCAAGGCGTCTAAGTGCTTTCCATCATGAGTACAGATCACAAAGTGGAGCCTTGTGCACATTATCACAGACTTACCAAGTAAATGTACTGAGATTTTTTTAAACTATTTTGATATCTGTTTCATTTAAAGCTATAAGCTAAAAAATCACTTCAGCTTTATATAGACCAAGTATTAGGATGTATTCAATGATGACATGAAACTCTTTCACTGCAAAAATGTTATGAATCTCCAAGGAGGAGGATTCAAAGGTGCTCTGGGAGAAGAATCCTTGTTCCTTCAGTGCTAGACTGTAAGACAACTCTCAAGTTCCAAACATTGCAATAAAGCCTGTTTTGACATCAACAGCAATAATCCACATGAAAAAAAAACAGATAAAAACAAAATCACTTGAGAATAGGTGTTTCTGCACTCATACAGCTGCATCCAAAACTCTTTTAATATCAAATTATCCAAGGAAGAAGAGGTTACAGTGACACCTGCTTGCTCTAAGGCAGACCAAAGCCCTTCACTCGGTACAGGCAAACACCTTGTCAGGATTCCTTTCAGGCGAATGCAACCCAGTCAACAAGTAGGAGTTTTGGAAGAAGGTTTCTCTGGCATTTAGACTCATTCATGGGTTTGGCCTTCTAGAATTTAGAAAGCATCCCTTTCTCCAATGCCAAACAATCAAATAATATTTTGTCCCATTAGTTACCTGGAACAATGTGAACCTTGTAGAGAGTTCTGTAGGTATGAAGACAGACAGACAACAGCAGCCTCCGTGAGGCAAGGATGAGCTAATAGTTGAAGGTCACTCTGTGTTATATGTACCTTCTTCCTATTTCCATCTCAAACTTTACTTTCCTGCATAACTTAAAGCAAAACACTGAACCCTTCTTTGTTTCAGCTCCCCCAACACCTCTGCTTTGAGGTGCTGTACAGTTTGTCTCATTGGCATCTGTGCAGTGCTTTTCACTTCTTTATTGTGTATCAGCTGAGAAGAGCAAAACTTGAACTGCAAATGTGAAGATATTTTTACTCGTTTCTTTGGAGGGTGGCAAGTGGTGCATGAATGAAAAAAAAAAAAAAGCATCAAGGTAGAATTAACACAGATGAAAATATAAAATTAACTTAGAGTACAATACAAACACCTGCCAAACAGACAAATATAGTGTACAGTAGCTATGCAGCTACTGCTATTCAAATTCTACATCTAGGGCATTAATAACCTACAGCAGGGAAAACCTTCTGCAACGAGCACAGAAACACAAAACACAAACAAACACAAAACTTTTCAGGGTCAGTCAGATTTTGAAAGTAACCCTAAGCCTATCAGTGAGTCTCCCACCACAGAAACAATGCATCCCTCTATTGTCTATAGGTAACAAGAGCTGTGATGAGGCAATTCACTTGCTGGCACTGCTGCTGTTCCAGGTGAAGACAAGTGGGACTTCATGCAAATTGAACTAATCATCAACACTTGATCAACTCAATTAGCTCAAATCAACCCAAGTGTTTCTCTGTCTGCAGTTGCAGCCCAACATGGATACAGGCAGGCTATAGTGGCAAATTACATGCAAAGAAATGCAGATTTGCTCTGCCTACCCTCCAAGATGGCCAGACATGACCTGGTTTGAAAGTTCCACACCTCAGTTAGCAAAACACTGTGTTTATCTGACCTGGCCAGATAAATCCTGCCCTGTGTCAATATGAACTGGGAATATTTCCAAGGAAGGTCATCACTAAAATAAGGAGGAATAGTACAATCAATACCAGTATTCTAGGAGAAATTTCTGCATAAAACCAGAGAACATTTGTGCCTTACATAGGTTTCAACTATTTCAATGCAGCAAGATAGGACTGCTTTGTAGGACAAGAGAATCCCATCCTAGATGACCTTGGTGCATTTGTCCTGAGATTCTAAGATGTCTCCATGCAGAGAAAATGAGAGGAAACATAACCAGCTTGCCCCCTTCGCTCTCCTTTCTCTTTGCTGCCAAGAAACCACACTGGCCACTGAGACATGTACAGATTACAGCACTGAGGAGTATTGGTGATTTTATTGATGAGTCTCTCAAATCATTACTAAACCAAAATAAGTTGTTCACTTCCCAGCTAGTCAAATGGACTGATGACTATTATCTCAACCTTGGCAGATGATAAATGAAGCTACCATACCCATGGAGGTCCTTGACCCAATTTCACAGTCAGTGACTTAGCCAAAACCTTTGAGAGGACAATGTCTAATGATGCTTGTCGCTACTCAAACTATTCCTTGGAAACTCTACTTGCAACTCATCTGCCAAAACAGATATTCTTCAAAAATCAGCACAGCTGCCAGTGCACCTCATGAAAGTCAGTACTGACTCTGCCCTCAATGGTTAATATATAATTCTTTTTAGTTCCACCAAGAGCCACAAAGTTTTCTTATTTTGATAACAGGAGGAAAAATGGTGCTACTTCATAAAAACTCACTTGTTTCAGTCAAGCCCCTCTAACAACCACCCAAATGCCTATCTGAAATTATACTTTCACTGCATATGGCACGGTACAAAAGTAGAGGCAGCAAAGAATCAGATTTTGAAGACACCCAAATTGGACATAAAGCCAGATAATTACTGACAGTTTTTAGGAGTGAGATCAGGGAAACATCAAGAAAAGATTTCTGAGAAAGATACAGAAGAACTTTACCCACTCACAAAATAAAGTGTTTTCCACACTCAAAGCCTGGATGTGTTGTTTGGGAAGGTGGGGTTGTTGGTTTGTTTTAATTGGTTGGTTTGTTTGTTTTCCTTCGAAGAGGAGGGAGATTTTGTGAGAGTTTGGGATTCTCGAAGAATATTTGCTTGCACAGCTGTGGCACAGCTCTGACTCCTGCAGGACTACCCACTTGTGTAAAAGCACATTTGTTTTCAGCCGTTAGGGACAGACAAGTCAATATTCCACAACGGAATCAAAGACGCTGGTGGGGAAAAATACCATTTGAATTCAAAGCCTGTACTAGTTTTGGTTGGGATAGAGTTAATTTTCTTCATAGTAGCTCCTATGATGCTGAGTTTTGGATTTGGGCAGTAATCAGAGTTTACACAAGGGTATTTTAGCTCTTGTTGAATGGCACTCACTCAGCCTCAAGGCCTCCTCCATTTCCCTCATCACCCCACCAGTGATTGGGGTAGGAGTGACAAGAACCTAAGAGGGGCCATACTGACCCCAGCTGACCACAGGGATATTTCAGGCAATATGACAAAGTGCTCAGCAATTAAAACTAAAGGAAAGAAGAAGGAAGGGGGATGATGTTCAATTTTGTGGCATTTGTCTTTTTCACATCACCTTCACATGTGCTGGAGCCCTGCTTTCCTGGAGATGGCCCAATGGGAAGTAATGAATTAATTCTTTATTTTGCTTTGTAGTCTGTTCAGTTTTGCTGTATCCATTAAACTGCCTTTATCTCAACCCCCAAGTTTTCTCACTCTTACCCTTCAGATTCTCTCCTCCATCCTGCTGGGTGAAAACGAGCGAGTGGCTGCCAGCCAGGGTTAAACCAACACAAATGCCCCAAACAAACCACCAACTACAAATGCAGTGTACTAATCTAGAGTTTATTAATATTCAAGCCACATATTATTATCCTCCACACAGTCACCCAAGCAGAAACAAACAGATATACCTTACAGGGGTGTTATGAGATTAATTAGTTAATAACTAGAAAACAATTTGAAGGTGTAAAGCCATGTTTCAGAAATGCTAAGCACCGTAGCATTATATACGTAGAAATGAAGGTGAGCTTGCCCGAAATTCTGAGGCTGTCTGCATGTGAAGTAATTACAGGAGCAGTTCAAGTTATTTTCTTGCTTAATATAACAATCCATGTCCCAGCCCATCAAACCATTGTTTCCAAGGAGTGAATATTGAGTGGAACTAACAGCTCACAGTAATGGAACTGTTCTCCAGAGAGCACAATACACATCACTACCTCATAAGAAATACAAGTAGAACAAAGCAGACTCAAAATGAGCACAGGAACTAGGGTGATGCTATTTTTTTTATCCATGCCACAACTAGAAAAATTAAAAGAGAAGCTTAAAAAAGAACATCCCAGAAGAAGTGTTTTAATCCTAGCTTTTGTGCCAATGCAGTGCCTATTAACCTCTCTGCACCGGGAGAACACAACATCAACAGCGATGCCTCAAAACCTGCCCAGAGTGCTTCAGGAAGATTTACTTACATGCACACATATACACACATGCACACACTAAAACTACAGGTCAGATTCAGGTCTCAGCTTCAGCAGATTTAACTCAAGGAATTATAGCAACTCCCTAGAAGTGACTCTGTGCTTGTCAAGAAATGACACCATCTTCAAAGCTCCAGAGGTCTAGTTCTGAGCTTGGCAATCTCCAGAGTGTTAACCAGCTCCAGTTCCAGCCAGCATTGCTGCACAAGCATTAACAGAGCTAGGGAGTAACCCTTGAGAAGTCAAAAGTATGATGAGGCAAAGTAGAAATACAAACAAAGCAAACAAACAAATAAGAAAAATTTTGATGTTACTTGGAATCTCCACATTCCTACATCATTGCCCAGCCATTTCCAAGTTAAAGATTCTTGTGAAACTGTCCTCTTGCACATTGCATGTCACTATTGTGTAACTGGCCAATGTCACGCTGCTCCCCAGACCTGCATACTCAGCCACACTGACCAACTAATTTACCTTCAACTGAAAAATAAAAAAAGAAAAAGATTGAATTTTGCAAAGATGGAATTTTTAGCCTTTGAGCTGTGCATTCAACTTGTCCCCACATTCTTAGACTGCTGCAGTAGGTGAGAAAACATCTTCCTTGTCAAACCACACTCGCTGAGACCCAGTGAGATTTGGTCTAGACAACAACCAGTACCCTTCTGCAGCTGTTCAGAGATTTCTGTGCACACATTATCACCACTTCTAAAGCTTTACCTGAAAGCCAAAGCTGATATAAGTGGCAGTATTTAGTATTTAATTTTAATTTTCCTCAGTGCTTTCTCAAATGCTTTTCTTTTTCCTTGCCATTCATTTTACTACACTACATTCTGGGTATTCTCACACAATCTTTGCAAAGCCTTCCCATTCTAACCAGCTTTACCAAATTCTGCTGCACTAATTTTTGTTAAGTCCATGACCAGTGTGGGAAACGTTCTCTTGAAGCTGAGGACAGCAGAGATTCAACCTATGAAAAAGTAATGGGCAGAAGACAATCTCTCAGAGATTATGTTCCATAAAATTGAATTGGCAACATCTGCTCAATCTACCGTAGATAAACAGTGAACTATTTTCCAACTCATTAACTCAGAGGATAAGATATTAAATAAACCCCAGGGGCCTCATGCTTTGTTATCACATTTAAGGCTTGTCCCAAACTCACCAAATGAGTTCTTCTGTGCAAGAGAGAACCTCAGAATTGAGTTGGAGTTCCATAAGAAACACATACCCACTTAAATCCCTGGATGACTGAAAAAAACATCCCTGCTTAATCTAGCTGTGTTTCTAATTACTAGTCACTTAGCCTGAATTATTAACCATGTCCTCAGCAGTGATGTATGGTACATGTAAATCTCCAAACAGGGTTCTAATAGAATTATCTAATTCTATTAAACCACAAACAACTATCCATTAAATATTTATTAGAAAGCTTGCATTCACTTAAAATAGATTGGAATATCAGCAAAACACTAATCCCTTCTTTACTTCAGCCTTCTATGCTAAGGGTTCAAAATGAGCTATCAGAATCACACATTGATTTAGTACAAATTAGCTGGCTAATCAAGGTCAATAAAAATAAAAAGCTCTGAGAAGAATTTACAAAGTAGACTATGGATTTCTCTAAAAAAATACACTCTGTTTAAAAAAACAAGTTAGTTAAATTCCAGATTACTTGATTATGTAAAGCTTTTTAGCTCATTCTACCATAGGGCAAGGGTGGTAAATAACAATTAAATTTTATTTGTCACACCAATGAGGTGCACATCTAAAAGAAACAACACCAAAAAAACCCCAAAACTGTTTTAAAACACTTAAACTATTCAATAGCAGTTTAAGTTCTCCTTACAGTTGTTAGATTGGAATTTTTCTACAGCTTATTCAGTCTAACCTGACACCAGAGCAAAAGCAGTATTTTAAAAAACAAAGTGACAAGCAATCCAAAACATTCAAAATCATGCACAACAGCACCTGTTCACCTTTTAAAAAAATAATTCTGAGGACAGGTAGAAAGAGCACAGGGGACAGGTAACCAAATGCCACACTCTATAGTGGTAGTAAATGAGTTATGCAAAGCCAATCTTTATGTCATTACATTTTGTGGCAGATCCTGCTTTGATCAGTACAGTTTTACATATATTTACATGCACATTTGAGTCGTTCCAACAAAATCCATGCTGCATACTGAAGTGTAACCAGTCCCCCCTAGTGACACTCATCCTCTAGAGCAAGGGTCGTCAAACTACGGCCCGCGGGCCGGGACCGGCCCGGGGCCGCCCTTAATCCGGCCCGCCCCACACCCTGCCGGGAGTTGGGGGCGCCTCCTCTGTGTTGCGCGGCGGGCGAGAGGCGGGGGCGTCTCCTCTGCTGGGCAAACAGTATCGGCAGCCTCTCAACTCGGGAAATCGCCAGAGCCCCGGTGGCAAAGTTCCTTCAGTCCCTTCTGGCCCCCCCTCTGGACTGCACGGCCGGGCTGAGGAGGGGAGCGGCGGCATCAGCGAGGTGGGCGGCTCCCCTGTCTCTCCCTCCCTCCCTCCACCTCCCAGACAGGACAACCAAGCC
>JAWWLV010000030.1:6085215-6101075 GCA_035041135.1 Platyrinchus mystaceus
CATTGAAATATTATTTGTTTTTGTTGATTACAATTGTTCTTCATTTTAAATATTGCATTCTTTTTCCTGTTTTTTTGCACTACTACAAATAAAATATGTGCAGTTTGCATAGGAATTCGCTCATTTTTTTCCAAACCATAGTCCGGCCCCCCACAGTGTCTGAGGGACAGGGAACCAGCTCCCTGTTTGAAAAGTTTGGGGACCCTCGCTCTAGAGTCAACCCCTTCGAAAAATATAAATCTCTATTAGCTGAAAAACTGAAAAAATCCTCATGCAAATACTACAACGTGCCTGTCCCAAAAGCAGACACAGTTACGTATTTTTGAGCCCAGAGATAATATCAAGGAGTCTGTCCCTTCCTCCCTTTTTACTTCCATCCCTCTCATGACATTTGGAACTTCTCTCCATACGAATCACCTCTTTGGCAAACTCTAAACCACATCTGATGCAAGTATTATAAGCACTGCTATCACCCCACAGCTGACACTGGACACTGCTCAAGATCAGACTGGTTTAAAATGTTGGCCTGAGGGTGCATGTTTTGCAGGGGAGAAGGAAGTAGAATTCCTGGAACTTTTCCATGCTTAGATGAAATGTATACCAATGCTTAAAGACAAGAGAAGCATAAGGCAAACCAAAAAATAGTACATTTCTCCTAATCTTAAGACTCCAAATTACCCTTTATTTCTCAGAATGGTGGCTGTCCACACACAATCAGAATAAAATTAACTGCTTTTTTAGTTACCTGCATTGTTAGGCTGTGGAATGCTTCCTGAAAAAAAAATCCCACTCAAACAGTGCAGAAGCAATCTACTGCTGACATTACTCAAGACCAATTAGTGAGAATGAACAAAACAAAAAACTAAGACTTGCTGTATTTAACACTCCATAGACATATGAAAGGTGCCCGATTATGTTCGAAAGTCCTGTAAGTTAAGGAGCTCAGCTCCCTGCAGAGCCTGACAGACCAGGCAGCTCATCAACAGCCTGATCTGCACCTCAGCAGCATCCAGTGAAAGCAAAGGGACCTGCTGCTGTCTTTGCTTCTCTCAGGGTTTTTTGGAGTTGGAGTCTTTTAGATGCCTGCCCAAAGTTCTTCGTGTTTTCATATATTTTTCTGTGGTCTTTGTTATCATCAAGCGCAATTCCTCTGGCTGTAAGAAAAGCAGGCCTGATTCTGCACTCCAGGCTACTTTTTGAGGTCTTGTAGACTGGGCACAACTTGGGGTAAAACTCTATCAGTTCATAAATAGTAGCAATTTACAACCACTTTGCACAGGTGTAATTGGCTGCAGAGAGCACAAGATAGGGAGGCACAGGCCTGATGAGATTCTACAAGAGAGCAAGGCAAGCAGAAATTGGCCCTAATTTTTGTACAATAGCCAGCACTTTAGCTCTTCACTTGGAAACTTTGCAGCTGTGAAACATTTACAGAAAGCGAAAGCAATTACAGAGCACTACCATTGCAGAAGCTTAAATAATTTAAGGTTCACCATGTCTCCGATTCATTTTATTTCATTTTTTTCCTCAAGACCAGATGCTGCTCATTTTAACGCCCTTAATTTCCACATATTGAGCTGGCATTCTCTTCCATCTAAATGTATATAGTCCACATATGGGTTTTCTGTTCCAAACAGTTCTGCCCCAATTCTACTCTGTGATGCAGAATAATGCTACTAATCCAAATTTCACTCCAAGCAAGGTGAGTGCACACAATACACAAACCCATCAGCTTTAACAAAGACAACCCTGAAGGTCTAAGCTAAACAGGTGGTTTGATGGGCTTTTTTGGTTGGGGGGGTTGGTTGGTCAGCTTTTTAAATGTTACTGTAGAATTTAAAACTTGCTGTTGTGATATATTATGCAAAATTCTATCGATCCAACAGTTTGATAGGCCAAGTCCCTACTAGAGAAAGGGCTGGTTTGGGCGGGGGGGGTGGGGGTGGGTGTTAGTGTTGATTCTTGGTGAGATATGTAAAAAATTATTACTGCCAATTTGAATTGCCACTTATCAATGTAACATTTGATTTGTGAAGTATTCTACAAACTTAAGACCTTTAAGACAAGCCCTGTCAATAGAGTCACCAAGTTACAGGTATCTACCACACATGTTGCTAAAGAAAATGCTATGGAAAGGTCAAACCAACTGAACTGAAAAGACAACTTGCTCATAAAGTACCATTAACACCCCAGGGCTTCAGTGTCTCAGTGTCATAGATCACACAGTCTTAAAAAGTCTGTACAGAGCCATAACTTACAGAATTTACACTGTGGATTTAAGTGATCCTAATCTGAGGAAACCTGGAAGATGGCTACAAGTGCCCTAAAAGCAGAAGTCAGGATTGCTCAAGCTAAATAGCCAGACCTATAACCCTCAGGGCCACACATTATCTTTTATTATTCAAATAATTCCAAATTATTATTGGGAAATAGAGTATCAGGTAGAGCTCAAATGTCAAAATCCGAACTATTGCCTGTTACATTTACAGAAGAAAGGAAGTTTGAAAAGGTATAAAAGTTTTTTGAATGCACTCTCTTTAAAAGGGAACAAGAACTCTAGATGACAGAGGGAGTGATAACAGGTAAGCACAAAGCTCACCAAGATGAGCAAAAGAGTTTCAAAAGACCTCTAGTCACTGAATTCAGCTTGCACATTTTTTTACTTCTAGGTTATAGTGAGATTCAGGTTATCAATAGTTAGCTGTAATCCAATTTTAAATAAGCAGTGTCAAATACACTCATTTCGATTTCTTAGGACATAAAATCACCCAAACACCCTCATTTCCCAGACTGCCCACCCCAGAAATAACTCAATTAACCCTCTGACACATAACAACCACTATATGAGAGTGCTCAGAGGAATTCCATCCCACTTCTCCTCTAAGGTTTTCTAGCTTCTTTCATAAACTCTAAAGCTCTGACTTGACATAGTTAGTTACTAGGAAAGCTTGGGAATAAACAAATTATTTATATTGCTGTAAGTGAACTCTAGTTAGTAATTTGTGAGTAACTGATAAAGCAAGCAGCAGTAAGCTCCAAACCACTAATGTTTAAACGGCCTCATGGAGCAGTGGTATATACTTGTATGAAGTACTAAGAAAAAGGGATTAATAATCAAGTATACATAAAGGTATTTAGTTCACTTTATTAATGAGTTTTACATCAGTACTTTCCAAGAACGAAAAAACCCCCAAACTAGTACAGGCTCAGCAAAAGGCAGCCTTGCTCCAAGCAGAAGTTAGGGGAGTAGACTCATAGGATGATCTCTATAAACCCAAGTGTAATCAAACTGAAATCAGCATCTGATTTGTCTAAACATAGAAAGGGAAAATGTGCAATATCTTTAATATATGGATGGTTGGGTAGACTAAATGACTGTCACACAGAAAGCTAATCTGTAAACACTGCAGAAAGCCTTGCAATTTTACCACAATAAATGACTGGTTTCAATCAAAGGCTGCTCAAGCAAAAGGCAAGGCCCACAAGAGTAATTACCAGTCTCTTGACTGAAACAAAGGGCAATTACAGCAAGCTGAAGTATGCTCACAATAGTTAAGCACTTGATTATAGAGTGCTGCAGCAATCAGCAAGGCAGGGATATTGGGGGGTGCTTACGCCTATGTGGTCCCCGTGTGACAGTGCTGCATAGGGAGGGATGGGCTGCATAGAGGATAACTTCATGTCATGCTTAAATTAACTTTTAAAAACAAAATACAAGTCTTTTAAATTATTTTAAGTACAGAAGAAGGGAGGGGGGCAGGGAGAAATCACGAGGCAGACGAGAAGCAACTCAGTGTGGTCTTGTCTGCCTCTAGTTGTAACCGTAAAAAGGTGTAGAATTCCTGCTGCAGACACAAATACCACCTTGCAGAGCTGCAGTAAAGCAGCACTCTGCCTACAGTCCTTCTCTGCATTATTTTTAGGTCTGTCTTCATGGCACTGAGCTAGCACAACTACACACTACTGCACTGAACTACAGAGCACTAAAAGTAGTCTCATAAAAAGCAACTCAATCTACTTTGAAGACCAAACAAGATTTGGCATTGCTCCTTTTCCATTTCAAATCAGGATCTCAAAAATTTCTGTCACCTCATTAAATCTCCACTGTGGCAAGACTAGTGGAGAAAACATAAGTAAGCTGACAAGAGGAGAGCTCTTCTCTGGCTTGGGTAGTCTGAAATGCAGTACAGCTACCTGGGGAAAGAGTTTGTGAGCATGTGCCATACTCGCAGCACAGGGCTTTGCTGGAGCACCTGTGGTGGCAGAGATTCCAGAGACACAGTACTACAGTTCCCTTAAATTCTAATTCCACCAACTAACTTATACTACATTTGTTCTCCTTTGCAGAATTCATCTTCAGGCTTACCAACATTTTCTTCAAAGCACCACTCAAGCATTCCAACTCATGATACGGCCCCGGCCTCTGTTTTAATTTTACTATACTCATTTCCTCCTTCCTGGAAGCAGAAACCCCCTGGCACAGAGCAAGCAGTTAATGGAAGGCAGCTCAGAGGTTGGTGGTGGAAATTTCCAAGTTCACAAACAGCCACTGTAAGGAACTGCTGCACTGAAGGGGGTTTGAAGGACTCAGCAAGAGGCTTTGCCTTGTACACAGGCCAACTGTAGCTCCATCTGCTGAGCACCTGCAGACAAGGTAAGGCAAGTTTCCTTGGGATACAGGGGTCCTGTTTGCTCTACTGCAAGGTAACGACTCTCACTCTGGTAAGAGTTCCATAAAAACTACAAGTCCTCATCTTAGAGGCAACCAAGTGAAAAAATACTTCTCTAACCAATGTATTCTTTAGTGCACTAAAATTATTTGAGGAATATTCTCTTAAGTGCCACAATCTAGAGAAAGGAAAAAAGAATCTGAGAAATGAGAGACTATTTCACTTCTTCTCTATTCTCAATACAGCAAAGGGAGCTGAAGAATTTCCCCACTGCCCAACCTCAAATGGGTTTTCAGGTGCATCTCCTCAGTCACCTCCAGAAGTGCTGATGCACTGTATACAAAGTATTAAACAGAGTGCATAAAAACAACACTGTCCCCTGGGATAGTGTACATGGGATGATGACTTCAGTAGTTTATGAAAAGTTGATCAAAGTCAACACCAGAGACTGAAAGTCATTTCCCAAATGCACACACTTGGTCAGGACAGGACATTCTCTCATAGATGTGGACTCTAAAACTCTCATGGCAGAGGAAGTTATTGTAACCCCTTCCCCTCTCATACAGGGTGTAACAAACAGCACTTAATGTATTTTTCCCCTTGACTTCCTCCAACTTATGCTCATTTTACTTCCAATCAATTCTATATAAGAGAAATCATTCCATCTCCACTAGAGCAAATGGAGCCACAAAGATTGCAGTCCCCATCCCATGAGACTCCGACTTTAACTATGAAAGAAAAATGGTAGGAAAAATAAAATCTGATTTATTATTTGTGGCTCATGGCACCTGATATCAAACTGTTTAAAGAGCAAGCCTAAATGTCCAAATCAGAGTGGATACTCTTATACTCAACATTATCACCCTTTACAACCTTTTTAAATACAACCTATGACAGTTTGAATTCTTTTAGTTAGTTAATTTTGGAACAATAACAAAAATAATCAGTAAGTGGGAAGAATAAAAAAATAAACAAGATTTCAAACATATTACTAAACTAAACAAATTAATGAGGCAGCAATCTTCAGTTTGGTGCCTATCTTTCCTGAAGTTCACTATGCCCCTGTGAAAAGACACGTTCTATATTTTGCAAGTTATCCTGTTAACATATTTTAGTGCTCTTATTCAATTAGATTTTCAGTGACATGAGAAAATGCAGTGGAAAACAAAACCACTATTTTTCCATCAATCATTTATGACTGCATTATACTGCAGCATTAAGCATTCCTGTAATATACACACACACAAACACACACACCCTGCCCCAACCTAAGAGTTTCGACTGTCCTACCACTTCTATTCCACATCATTAGGCTGGAATTAGTACGGATAAAGCTTCACAATTATAAGCCATGAAAGACGTGCAGGAGTCAGTTTAAATCTAAAATAATAGCTAAGTAATTAGAAAGTAAAACATGAAAAAAAAATCAGGAAAAAAAGTAGTTTTATGATGGTAAATTCAGATTTGTTTATACCTAAAATTACAACAGAGTAATGAAACAGTGAACAGGGAAAGACAGAGTGTGGCAGAATGTAAGTAGCATCTAAGTTGAAAACAAAAATAGCATCTTCATCAAACTGTTTTATTCTCACTGCTTGCACTGCTCAATCTCTTTAGCTCATCAACTTGAAAATCTACCCATGTAATCAATACATGCCAACGCATCACAAAACAAAATGAGCTAAAAATAAAAGAGCAAGTTGCTCACAGGTGGTTCTCAAGCTGTGGCCTGTGTTCTTCTTTTCCCTGTTACAGACATGCAGAACCATACTCATCTTTCCAAAGACAAGAAGACATGCACACACAGAGCCAAACACCTGAAATGTTGAGTTCTTAACTCCTGAAAAGCAAACTTAGGCAACAATAGGACACCTCTCAGCTTTTTCACAAAATGCAGGTATGCTGAACAAACTCTGGATATTGTTTCAGACTGGCTTGTTTTCCTGAGCTCAGTCCAAATACTGAAACTTCTCAGACTACTTTTTACTTTTTAATTTTAGTGATGTTCTTGTGCCATTTAAATTTACATAAGCATATCATAAATTTGGTGCAGCAGGAATAGATTCCTTCCTTTAACTCGGTATTGTCTGCGTGGCTTTGTCATTAGTAAACTTGATTGACTTAACCTACTTCTGGGCACTCTTACACAGAGGATATCTGGTCATATTAAATCTATGACTTCTGTACACAAATACAGATGTTTCCCTTGCTGAATTAAGAGATCAGGACACTTATCTTGGAAAGCAGTAACAGTCTCTTTCAGCAGTCCAGGAACAAGGGAAGCAAAGTCCTGCAGCAGGTTAATATGGGTGGTATTTGTTATGTGGGTAGGGCTGACATTTTCCAAGCTGCCTGAGGGATCTGAATGTCCAGTTCACAAAGTGCAAATAACAATTTTGATAGTAATGCAACATCTGCAGGCTCAATCAATCTCGCTTATTCAGGCAAAACTCCTCATGAAAATGAGAAAAATATTATCAAGCTTGCATACAAATCCGTTTGTTGAATTAACTTCTAAATAACTTTCACTGATTCATTGGTTGATTCATTCTGCTCTCAACTGCTTTTCAGTACTCTACTTTTGCAATTTAATGGGTGCCCTACTAATGCTTAGCCCAGGGTTACCCTTAACATTCATCTCATCTGTATGTTTAATCACATGATCTAGTCTTTCATATGAACACTGTCCTACAGAGTCATCACACCTGTATTAAGCAGCAGTACAGTACTTTAAGTTGATTGATCACTGTGAGAAGACATAAAAACACTCTGAAAGGTTTTTGGGTTTCAGTGTTGGAAGAAGGCAGCAGACAGCAGGAGAAAGTAAAAGTTCTCCAGCAATCCAAAAGACAGATGCAGCTTAGGCAAGGATAGTGTGAGCCTTCAGGTAGTGCCCCATCAGCATGCCTGGATGGCCAGAGGGATGGGTCACTTCAGAGAAGCAGAGACCACTTAAGCCTCTGAATACCAGCAGTTTGAGAGCTCTCTGCTGATCCTGCTAACCACATTGTATGGATCCAGCACTGGGTTTAAATTAAATGTACTTCTCTTGTGCAGCTGAAGTGCAGTAGGACAAGCAATTTTATCTGGTCTTAATAATACTGACACCCACCTTGAAATTACTCAATCAGTACTTGCAATCATCTGCTCCAGGCTTTGGTGATTTTTCTGAGCACACAATTCTGCGCGTGTGACCTTTGTGCCTTAACCTGAAGTGTCTCCCAGTTTCCCAAAGTGCATGAGTGAGAGAAAGAGTAACAGAACCTGCACAGAGAATATTGCTCTCAGGCTGCAGAATGGGATTAGTTGTTACAGACCATAATTAAGTGAAAGGGAGAGGGAGGAGAACATGTCCGTGTTTGTTTCCATCAGACGAGGAAACATACACAGGAGTCCAACATCACATAGAATTAGTATTGTCACTAGAGGAAGAATTAATCACTTCAGACACCTTTTGTGTCTCCCACACCTCCCCTGGGCAGCAGTGGCATCATTTACATTGTAGAACGTTTCTAACCAAAGACAATCTGGAAGCTTTAATGGCCTGCAGACCAAGGAGCTGGAAGTGTTAGTGTTGTTTCCCTGCCCTCTGACCATTTACATAACATATGGAAATAACGCTGTTACATCCCTAAACACTTGGTAGGAATTTGACTTATCATTCAGAGACATACACACACATTGCCAGTTACAAATGGGGACCTGGGGGAAAAAGAGACTTCAGCACACAAGGGGCACCTCGTGGTATCTGCGGTGAGGGAGACACACCATCCGATCTCCCACTGAACTTGTGCCTCAGCTTTCTAACAACACAAAGCCATCCATTGTAGAAATTCCAACAGTTAAGAAACACATCTGAAGCTCTGCTGATAGCAAGGGTGTAGAAACACAAGGGTCAGAACAGTGTTTAAGACATTCAGTTTTCAGCTAAAGCCCCTCAATTCTCTTTTGCAAATGGCTTAATAGCCTTGAAACTGCTACAAACACCACTCTGAGCTGATCAGTATGCAAGGGCAGAACAAACTCAGATAGGCAAGTTTTGTTATAATGAGACCATTAAGCTTTTACTTTCCATCCATAGTCTGACAACAACTCTTCAACAGCCAAGAGATGCTTCTCCAAGAGTAACTAAATGCTGTAAGGGTTTTATTCTTTTTTCCTTACAATACATGTACTTCAGATAAAGAAGTAGCCATCTGCAAGTGAGAAGTGACCTGGAAATCTTTGAAAGCCCGGGTATTCTTTGATACCAGTAGGAATTTTACAAGACTTAACAGATAATCTAATTTTATTATTATTATTATTATTCAAAAGAAACTTCTGAAAGCAATATTAGTCACTCTGCAGATGAGAGACTTTCATATGAAAATCCTTAAGTCCCACTAGAATTCAGGGAAAGAATAAGAAAAAAAACACTCACACACACACACACATGAACTGCTAAAAATAATCAATCATCTACAATCTCATATATTTATGAAAATATTGTTGCACTGAGTCACCTAGTTGTGCTTTTGGTTTGTCTGTTACTCAAGATTTTTCTGTTTCTTTGTTCAGACTGAGTGACTAAAACACTTTAAGTTGGCAAAGCCCAGCCCTTGGAAAACAGGAACATGCACATTGGATTATAATTATTCACCGACAATTCACACGCTATCAATTCAACTCAAACAAGGTTATGAAGAAAATAAAACCAGATGTTTGTTCTACTGGCACATGCCATGGACCAGGAACTTTATTGTACATAGTTTGGACTAAATAACTCTGAGGGTGAATCTGAGGAAGGCATAAGCTCTGATGTACTGCTCAGCTAAGAGGCCTTTGGATTTGGTTTTTATTAGAAATGGGTTTAACCTTTTACTTATTTAGTTATAAACCCAGTGAAGAGCCTCTGCTTCAACATGCAGCTGTAGGTTACAGGACACTTTGTGTAGGACCAACCTTCTCTGCTTAGCATGGGCAGCCACCCGCATGGAAATCTTCATTCCACATACTGGGATGTCTGCCTTGCCACTGCTTCAAGTCATTTATACTGTAAAACTATGGTTCACAATGGGTTACTTCTGCTAGGTCTAGTATCTAAAATATTACGGGCCTGAAAGACTAAGGGGGAAGAAAGAAAGATTTTGCTATGTTTTTCCCATGATTTTCAACTCAAAAGTATTTCTGTGCGTGAAACTGCCCAAGGTTTTCTTGAACAGAACTGTCTTAGATTAAATCTCTTCTCTGTTCACTCTGTTCCAGCAACGGCATCGTTATGGTTCTGACAAGCTGATGTTAGATATGTTGTGATTCAACCTCAGCTGGCAAGTCAGCCCCACACAGCCACTCACAGACTCCCCTCACTGGTGGAATGGGAAGAGTAGATGTGAGGAAACTTGTGGATTGAAATGAAGACAGTTTAAGAGGCAAAGCAAAAGCCACAAGCAAAGCAAAACACAGAATTAATTCAGTGCCTTCCGTGGGCAGAGGGGTGTCCAGCCACCCCTAGGAAAGCAGACCTCCACCACATAGAACAGTGACTTGGGAAGACAAATGTCATAATTCCAACCCCCCCCCCACCTCCTCCTTCCCCCAGCTTCATGTGCTGAGCATGACACCATATAGTCAGTCGGGGTCAGCTGTCCTGTCTGTGCCTTCTCCCAACTCCTTGAGCACCCTCAGCCTCCCTTGCTGGTGGGATGATGTGAGGACCAGAAAAGGCCTTGACTGTGTGAGCATTGCTCAGCAAGAACTAAAGCATCCCTGTGCTATCAGCATCTTTCCCAGCACAAATCCAAAACACAGCCCATAACCTGCCATACCAGCCCAAACCAAAGCACAGTTGGTGTCTCACTTAACTGCATGTTCAAATGGGGTTGTAATCACAGAAGGGATTTCCCCCCACCTCCACAAGATTGAACTGTTATATAAAAGGCAAATTCCAAAGAATTAAAGTAATAATAAATATAATCATATCTATTAAACCTTATATATAAAAAACATTAATATCTATCAAATAAAAATAAAGTGAGAAGAAAACTACTTGTGCAACAGAATAAATGTTTGCAAAAACTTCTAACAGGAGAACTCTAAAATAGTGATATTATTCTCCTAAATAAAAGCAGTATTCTTCTCCCCCATCCACATAGAGGATGATATGAGAAAAGATATCTGTCTTCTAGAAGGATCTGTCTTCAGACATTTCCATTCAGGGTCATACAATCACAAATATCAGAAGCAATGACCTGCTATGGCCTTTACTATTTATCTTTCCTTAGGTCTGGATTCCTAGTGGATTATGGTCTACTGAATACCTTAGGTATCATAAATAAAGGTATTTTTTCCTTTAATCTGGGAGACTACCTAGTGATATCTTGACTGACAGGGTACTATTTTGGTAGCCCATTTTTTATCATAATGACTGGATAATGATAATGATAATTACATGATGGAAGCTAAATCCTGACACAAACTATCCAGCTGAGCACTGAACAGTGTTTCTTACAACTTGCTTGATTTGTTGCTTTCTGCACATCAGTTCTAATTTTGAATTCAGAAAATGCCCCTCTCCCACCGTCTCCCCTTTCATGCTGGTAGGTATGGCACTGAGCAGGCTGTCCCATTCTGAGCTCTGGCAAGACCTCAGCAGAACTCCCTCTCAAGCCTCTTCTGAAGCAGAAGAGTGACCCTAATTTACTTCTTTCATAGGTTATTAATAACCTAATGACAGAGCCCTGTTTTCTCTTCTTCCCTACCAGTTAAGCTGCAGGGACAGCCACGCTGCCAAGACAAGAGACCTGATGCCACCCAGCCATTTGCTAGGGGAGGTGAAGGACGAGCAAAATCAAAGCTGATCACTTGGGCTCATTCCAAAGCATTCATGACTTAGAAAGAAAAGTCTAAATTCTTGATTTGACAATTTGGTATTACCACAACAGAAAGAGGTAACAAACCCACCAAACTGCAGAGCCCACCTACACAGTGACAATTTGAGGTCAAATAACTCTCTGCTCCTTCCCTCATACAGCACAGGTTACTTCCAGTATTTGGAAATAGAACATCCTCTCTAACGAATTCTACCAGCTCTACTCCAAATGAAAACATCCCTGTTAAAGGAACAGACCAAATGTGAGATTATGCCTTATTGATACTAAGTATGGAATAACCAGACACTGAATTAGACAGTTTAAGTAGTGAGTCTTTCCCTTTCTTGGACTTCGCTAATCAACAATTTTTCCCCCTCCTGTCTCATTATACTCTGCCAACCTTGGAAGTGAAGCATGCTCAAATTTGTGAGGAATTTGTGGTTTGCAATTTTTTAAAAATTAATAACCTCAAGAATAGAGCAGTGGAACAGGTGCCCCAGAAAGATTTACTTATTGTCAAACATACAATGTTTATAACCCATACCAATTAGTAATGTATAATCTAGAAAAGTGCAGAGTTCTTAATCTCTACAGTTCTCTACTAATTACTATTTACAGTTTAACAACCTTCAAAACAGCTCTGTGACCATAGTCATCAGGGGACTGTCTTATTACAGAACTTCAACTGTTCCAGAGGGGATTGCAAGAGCTGGTTAAACCCCAGAGGGCAGGCAATGACATGAAGTGTGGCATGATGAAGCTGCCAAGGTAGCCTACCAGTATGCAATCAGCCACATGACATTTGGCTGTTAATACTATTCTCTCCCTTAACAGAAAAAAAAAAAAGTTTAACAGTCAAATACTAAATCTGCATTTCTTTAAAACATCCAGAATTCTCAGTATTGTACTAGGTCATGGGTTTCGACTCTCAGAGAAAAAGGGTAAGTTCCTTTAATCAGATCATGTTCCATAGCACTTGTTTCCCTTCAATACTCTCAGTAAAGCATTTGGAAACAGGCAGGACTGGCACATGGGGCGAATGTGCCATAAGATTCTACATTCTCTTCCCAACTGCCACTTGTTCTGTGTGTTCTCCCTCAAATCACCTCCTCAGTTTCTGCAGCATCACACATGGAACAGCTAGACCTCCAGAGTCATGGGATAAATAATAGTCTTTATACCCTTTAAGATGGGTATGGAAGAGCACAAAATCATTGGGTTTTCCTGCCACTTCCCACTATCCCCTGGAACACTAGCTGTTGATAAGCTTTGCTGCACGACACATCAGGCAACTGGCCTCAAAATTCAATTTAACCAACTTTAACAGAAAGGCCTACAAACAAGTGAAAATTAATTCTAGCTTGCACTCCTAATGAAGCACATTTTAAGCATGTTGGTAGAGTGGTACAGTAAGAAGCCTGGAATGTCACTGATTGCTCCATGGTATCCACCTGAATGGCTGTCAGTCCAGGAACCTCCCACTAGAGTCAAAAGGGAAAGAGGAAGCGATTGCCCATGGTTTAAAGGCATTTCATTATTGCATATCTTTGGTCATAAATTACTGTTTACCTGTCAACTGGGTTCAGAACACCCACAAGGTGTTCTTTGAAGTTAACCTCTTGCATTTAAAGACTTTTATACAGCTGTTAAAGAACTGTTTGATCTGGAAATGGAAGTCTTTTGAAGCTGAGAGCTAATGGAAGATTTTTTTTTTTTTTTGACAGTGATCAAGCAGTTAATGAGATAAAGTGATGGGAAGACAGGCTTAATAGAATATGTGGATGCATCTCGTGGTTTTGGGGGGTTTTTTTGTAAGGATTAACAGGAAACCCAGACGTACTCAGGGCCACATGAGTCAAAATCATAAGAAAGAAAATTAACTTTAGTCAGACACAGGTCTTTACCAGAATTAAAGCTATTTTGGGAGTGTACTCTAAACCCCCTCACCAATGCATACAAAACAGAAAATTGAGCTATTAGGGATTTGGCCTGTGCTGGCTTTGCACACTAAGATAGCTGGTCCCTGACACATGGCTAATACTCCAAGAAAAGGGCACGGCTGAGCAAAATGAAGATCTGATATAAATGAACTACACATATGCTCTTAATGTTCTTCAAGCCCATCAGGCACAGAGTTTTTATAACACCACAAACATTCCAAGGAGTGCCTTTTGAACCCACTGAGTGAACCTTTTGAACTTTATTATTGAAATACAGTGCTTCCCAACAGCAAAGCTAATATTAAGGCATTAATGTTTTGAAATACAGAAACATCCTCCTGCTGTAAAACAAAATCCTCTGACAACAGAGTGTCCTAGTTCCATGTGCCACTGGCATAAGTTAGCTGGTCTAATTCACATGGGTTAGCTGGTCTAATTCACAGCACCAGAAAAATCAAGACATAAGAAGAGGACTTGTGCAATTCCAGGACAAAGTTTAAGCTGTGGACAAGAAGACTAAAAAGTTAGAGGATTCCTTTCCTTATATTAAAATATGAATAGTCCAAAATCATTGCCTAATTTACTATGAAACTGAATAATCCACTTGCCAGTTGTGTCTGTCTTGGTCATCATTAGGTTTTGTACAAGTCATTTACACAAGTCAGAAAAAGAGGTCTAAAAATATGGAAAAATATTTTTAATGGACTTTTTTAAGCAGGGTCATATTCTACAAAGGATGGTTAACAACAGCATTACATTTGCAGTGTAAGGAGATTTTCCCCCTAAATTCTTGCTACTTTTGCAGAAAAACAGCTAGACTACTTTGAGCCTTAAAAACAAGAAAAATCAAGCTACTGATACAATCCACATTTATTTGTGCCTTTCTTTAGATCAAGCACAATGTTCCCCTTGAAATCAACACCTGAAGATGATCAATCAGTCAAAACAGTTGGTGAGTAAATGAAATGCTGAAATATAAAGAAAACACCCCTATAAAAGAACTTGCAATCTGGCTCAACAGCTTTGTACACTCTACTTTAGCCCTCATAAGTCACGGTAAAATGGCAGAGGATTTCAGTCCCACATCCTCTAAGGCAGCAATAAATGTGACAGAAATGGCAAACAGGCACCATGGAAAAAAAAAATAGGATACTTCCATTTATTTCTTTTGGCACATTCTGTTCTGGGGCAGCAGTGCCAAGGACACTTGTAACAGAACTGTCACATGACCTCAGTAAACGAGATAAAATGTAAACATCCACCAAAAATATTTTAAAATAAGTAGGGGAAAAAAAAGCACATCTAACATATAATTTAGAAATCATGTTACAAACTGTAGATACAATCACAGCTACATGAAAGCAAGCAATTTTTACTATCCTTCCATTACTGCCCAGAAAGAACCCAATAATTAGTAACTACATTTGTATGTGTTCTTGTAAATCTTCTCTGATGGCACAGTTAATAATGGGAAACCTCAACCCAAGACACATTTCTATTCTCTGATATACTTGCACAAGTTAGTAGTACATTTACTGCTAATATTTCCAGAGAGGGGAAAAAAAAAATATACAAACCCCACAACTATCCAATGCTCAGCTCATCCAGCATCTCAACTCTGACAGAGCCAATACCAGATGTTTCAGGGAATACAAAGAAATCCCCAAGTAAACCCATCAGAACATAGAGGAAAGGTGCTTCTTTTTCTCCTTTAGGTAAATACTACTTTATGCTCAGTTTTGTCCAATAACCACCATTAACTTGCAGTGAAGAACTGTGGATAGAGTAGTTGGACTATCAATGTTCATAGCAATTCATTTCAGGGTTGCAGCCTCCAATGCCTCACCTGGACCACAAAGCAGCCAGTTCAGCACTCCCTGTGCAAAGGAAATGTAAGACTATTTGAGAGGTGATGGGGAAGCTGAAATGAGGGCTGGAAAGCTTCAAGTCACCCAACCAACACTGCAAGTCAGCTGCATTTGTGGCAGTTCAAGGAGTAAGAGCTAGGGAATAAAAATCTTTTTTCAAATTTTTTGTTCCAGTTGTAGCAGCAAAATCCACAGTCATGTTTAGAATTACTGCTCGTATTAAAGGGAGATGTTTTCTCTCACCTGGAGCCACCTGCAAACAGGGCACAGTCACATCATAAAATACAGAGCAGATTTTTTCAGTAAATCTCATTGGAGCCTCATTTGAGCTATCTTTTCTATTCTTGTTTTGTCTTTTATTATATTGTAATATTTGCTGTTGGAGTGAGAACAGAGGGCCATGAAGATCATCCGAGAGCTGCAACACCTCACCTAGGAAGACAGGCTGAGACAGCCTGGAACAGAAATGGCTCCAGGAAGACCTTAGAGCCCCTTCCAGTAGCTAAAGGGGTTCCCAGAGAGCTGGAGAGGGAC
>JAWWLV010000030.1:6101175-6135377 GCA_035041135.1 Platyrinchus mystaceus
GGACAAGTGGGAATTATTTCCTCATCCTGCAGTTACTCATGTACTCTAAGCTTTTATCCAGTTTTAAACAGCCATTGAACAATCTGAAAGCCAAGGTTGTTTTGTAAATGTAATCTCTTAATGAGCATCAACTAAGTAAAGTGTATCATGGGAATCTCTTTCCAACACCAGACAAAATGAGTGTTGTACTCTGGAGCTCTAGAAAACTGTTAAAACCTTGGAAAATTCAGCAGCATCAAACTGAAAACTAAGTTGTTCAACCCCAACCTCCGATACGCACACTGCTGAAAACCACTTAGTGCTGAGTTTTGCACAGTGTAAAAAAAAAAAAAATAAAGAAATATAACTTGAACAATTTTACCCTTCATTTAGGGTGAACACACCACTGTGCAGAAAACCAATTTGAGCATGTCAGTGTTTGGAGTGATACATACACATTTATGTGAAGCAAGTTAACAGTCACCGAATGCCAGTTTATTGTCAAATGTGTTTTTTCTTACTTTGACCTACCTTGGCTTTTCATTTCCTCTTAATCCGATTACCTGGAAAAGCCTTTTACATAGTTACCTGTAAACTAAATTGGCTGGGAAGGAATATTTACTTCCTTTATAGAAGCTAATTTTGAGAAATTCAACTGGAACTAACCACAGTTATAGAAGTCAATGTTACAAAAAGAATTTTTCTCTCCTCATACAAACAAGTCTCAACTTCTTTTGCATGCAAGGAGTAACAGCTTTCTCAGTAACAAATGAAAAAAACTAATCCACAAACCAGTGAAATAAGAGAATCCACTCATGTTCCAATGTCAGAAGGCAGCCCACAACACTTATAAACCAGTTCATAAACAGAGAAAGAAGCCTTGGCATAAAATGAAGTTTAAATACAGCAAGCTGCTTTCCTGTGGCACCAGAGTCAAGAATGGGACTCTAAACACGTATTTTGAGGAAATGCACACTCAGAATTAAACACAATGCATCCTGCACACAGTAGCCACAACAACTAATTTCAACACTAAATAACAGATAAAAACAAAGTGGAAGAATTATTTTAGATAAGTCAGCATCCAAGACTAGGTCTTACAGCCACACCTTCCTGAAAGTGCTTCTTAAATGTGTCACAAAATTAATTTTAATATTCCCCTTTTAAAAAAACTCACTTGAGCTTTCCCCTAGCATGTGCACCACAAGCATTTTTGAGAATTGGAAACTCAGAGTAAAAAAAATCCATGAAGGATACAGAGGCTACTCTGACACTATTAATCATTAATAACAACCAGGGAGCTGGAAGCCAATAAAACTAGTCTGCTTCAATCCAGTTCAACCCAATCCAAACTCAGTCAGTACATCAGTGTGCTTCAATCCAGACCAAATTCAATTCAGTAGATCACTGAGGCAAAGTCATTTTGCTGTCTTGATTCAGATTTTTGAGGCATAATTTCTATCTTTTCCAAATTGCTTGATTTAGACAATTACATCCTAAATTCAAACCAGCTTCCTTCAAGTTTGAAGTGAAGACTGGTACAAAGTTGACTACTCTCATCTGCTTGAAGTGCCTGCAAGGTCTGGTGTTGCCCTGAACTTTGGCAGCTCAAGCCTGTTGTCAGTGAGAAAGGAAGTGGTGAGAAGAAATATTCATGAACATGCATGAAAACTAAAGCTGAATTTTGATTTGGCTGCATTCATAACCCATTTATGTTCAGTTCTGTGGATGATCAGATGCTAGAGATTTATTAATGAAAATGAACTGAGCACTCAGTCACCAAAAGGGAATTCTGAGCGGCACTTTCAATGGCAAGGTCTACCAGTGCTGGTAAGCTACATAAGTCACCTAATCAGACAAGGGAGATAAGCAAAAAGGAAAAAAAATGCCAATATTCACAGATAAGCTGCTAATCAGTACCAATTCACTGAGGAGTGGGAGTTCAGTGGTCTGGATTCTGTCCTGTATTTATTCTCAGGCAATGTAAAGCAGCAATAACCATTTCTGTAACAAAGCATTTGGGAAGCTACAGTCAGAGACATGAGATAGGAGAGATGGCTATCAGAAATAAACCAGGAAACTGTACAACTGTGGGCTGTCCTATCACTAATGAAACAAAACAATTAAAAATCAAAAGGGAAAAAATAGCTGATCGTTTGTGATAAGTTCCACAACCCTACATGACAACCTAGACAAGGACTCAAGTTAAGCCCACTATGATTTCAGGTTTACTGAATATCTGCACAGTGCTAAGGCAAAACCTAATTGTCCTCCAGGAAGAGATTATCTCATCTGTTCTCTCATATAAAGACCCTCTTTGCACACTGGACAGTTTTCTAAGCTATAGAGAACACCAGATTTCAGGAGGGCAAATGGCAGCTTGGCTTAATGGGAAGCCATCAGGAGAGCCACATCACACCACTTGCTTCTCCAGATTATAGGAAAATCCAAGAACTGTGTTACAGGAGCTTGAAGTTAGAGCAGCACAGAGCCCCCACTGTAAGACTCTTACATTTCGGACTTTCAAATTCTTAAATTTGCCCTTTACTTTAAAAAGTCAATGATTTCACCAAGAAAGTTTGATTAGTTTCTTTTACTTTCTGTAATGAAGTGCCATCCTTTTTACACTTGAAAGGATCTTTGTAATAATGCAACATTGATCTTTTGAATACAGATGAGCTAACCTAGATAATAGGATTTGGTACCCAAAAGAAAGGGCTCCTGAGCACGTATATCTAAGGCTCCAGTGCCATCAAGAGGATTTTAAAGATAAGGCACCTGTTCTTGAGCAAATGTTTAGATGAGGCATTGTGACAATACCCTTTCATTTCCATTATATTTGTTGTTGATCTTTGAATGCAAAGAAAAAATTCCATGTCATAACTGAGAATGTAACAAACACACAAGTGAGTGATGATGCAGAATCAGCCATAAAAGAGGTAATACACAGAAAGAAGCATCCATCAGCAGCTTCCATGGATAAAAACTTTGGAGCTTTTCCTTTTGGCAGTCCTGATCACACCATGGTTAGTTCATCATTGACTGTAAGAACAGCTTCTGGAAGGAGTAAACAGTTTGTGAAAAGCATTAACAGCCTTTTTATAGACAGAAAGGAAAATGAGGAATTTTTATTTCTTTTTCATGTATGTTTCTATATTTAAAGTGCAGTTTCACACCAGAAACCGTACCAACAACAGTGCCCAGTGGAAAACTGACAAATCATCAGCAATCCTAACAAGTCACCTCCATGTCCCTGGTCCTTAGAGTGCCCAAAGACAAAACAATCATTGCCAGCAAACAGAGCATGGAATTGGGCATCAAAACATCTGTGTTTTCTTCCCACTTAACTTAACAGGCTTAACAGTGAATGCATTTTGCTCCAGAAAGATTTGTGTGGGTCTGGATAACTTCAATTGGGCTTTTCCTATGCAGTGCAATCATTTTGCTGGTGACAGCATACACGTCACCATTTCAGGTTCAGCTCTCCAAGCTTTCAGACTACTGAAACACAATCATCCCATATTCAGAACATCGAGTGTTTCTGTTAGACCATGATAGCAGCAGATCATCTGACTTTTTCCTTTGCAAGTGCCTTCAGGCAGCACCTATAGATTGGTAGGTTAAGAAGAAAGACAGCCTGAGCCATGGCTTTAACTTGTAAACAGGATCTTTGAAAGAGCAAAGGTGTGAGTTTGTTTCCAGTAAAGCAAACTTACTTTGTTGTTTGCTTTAGGCATTTTTGTGATAAATCTACAGAGTAGGAATGGATTTCCTGTCTGTCTCTGCAAACTTGCCTTTACTGAACCAAGCAAAACTGCCAGAATTTTATTTCCAATGCCAAACATGTGTGTCAGGGTCAAAGACAAGGGGTCAAAAACAAGGGGTCAAAAGTGCATTTCAGGATTAGGTGCATTTCTTTTCAATACTTATGCAGTCTGCTGTAGTAAGTGAAAATTAAACACTCGGATTTCTAGGGTGTCAAGAGGCAGAACAAAAGTCTCTGGCATTTTGTTCCTGACTGCATTATTAATGCACTTCTGTCATCATGCACAAGTAACTGACACTTCCAAATGAAGCAGGTGAACAGCCTATTTAAAATAGGGAAATTTCACACATTGTAAAAATGAGATTGTTTATACTTTAGCTAGATAAACAAAACTAAATCCTCTAGAGTGTTTTCCATCCCAAGATCTTGGTATGTTTGACAAGAAAAATCCCAAACCAATTGTTTTCATGTTTTGGGGGGTTTTTTTACCAGTTGAGAAAAATACAATGCAACAATATGCTTGAAAATTCACAGATTTTCAGACTTTGGGCCATTATTATTACTCCTTAGCCATCCAGCACAAAAGGAACAAGCAGACACATTTCCACTCCTCCACCCCCCACCCTCAAAAAATGATCCTATTGTCTCCAGGAGTTTTACTCTCCCTGTAGAAAAATACACCTGAAATCTTAACGACAGGCTTGGCAGGTAGCACCCAGCAAGTGGTGTGTACACACTACCAACTGAATGTCCTCTATTCCACAAGCCTTAGACCGGCGGGGGAAGCGAGCACCCCACTCACACAACCACCACGCGTCCATCAAGCTGAGAAGGGAGGATAAATCGGCCGCTCGCATCAATATAAACACACAAAGAAGTAATAAACACTGGTTTTCACTGCCTTTCTCCTCCCACCCGCAAACGTGAAATTCCCCCTCGCTTCCATGGAAGGGGACTCAATGGAACGTTCCACCCGCGCCGCGACCGCGCGGGCGGCACCGCCCTCCTGCGGCCACGCCGCGCAATTACACCCGGCTGCGGGGAACGCTGCGGGACTCCGGGAATTCCGCGACAGCCGCCGGCACCGACCGCCGGCGCGTTTGCTATCTGCAGCAACCTCTGCAATTTTCCGATATCCCATCCCTGTCGCTGACCGCACCGGGGTGCCCGGCTAACTGCTGAAAACACAGGGATTTCCCTACATACTGTCCTCATCGCTGACCGCTGCTGTTGCAGGAACGCGAGCAAGCCCTGGTCACAGCGGCTCTCACACACGGGCTTCAAAGGCAAAGCCAACACCGCTCCCAGAGACAGATTTTTGACTAAGTTAGGAATGCTCAAAGGGGAAAGGCTGTTGCAAATCATCTTTGCTGCTTTGCTTCAGTTTCAGTCTATTCCATCTCTTTCACAAAGCTTTAATTAAACAAACAAATTTAAAAAAAAAAAAAAGCCCTCCATAACGAAACAGAAACAAACAAAAAAACCCCACACAGTAACAAAAACAGGAAACCCCCAAAACAAACCAAACAACCTGCCACACACAACATACACAAAAAATACACTTCTCTTGCAACAGAAAGGTTAAGCATGAGAACATTTAAGGAGATGGTACACTTTCCAGGACAGGCTGGTCTCAAATACAGGCTTGGTGAACTCCTCCAGGATTAGCTGTGCTTGCTCTTACACTGGGGCCAGGCACTTGAATAGGCTTCTTCCCAAGCCAGCATTTGGAGCTCAGTTTTCCTGACAAACATCTGCTTTACACAAACACTACCCTACTAGAGTTCACAGGCTGCTCACATCATTGTCACACATAAAGCTGCACTACTTAATGCATTACTAGAAGACATTAAAAACTGTCCTGCATCACTTCTTCCTTTTGTAGGGGAAAAAAAGCTGGCTCAGAGAACAGCTACTCTTTTTCTAGGCACTGAACTGACTGCTAGCTGCACTTACCTTAGGAACAAGGCCAAGGAAAGATGTGGAGTTTTCTCCTCCTGAAGGAAGGGATGAAGATGATCATAACTCTCCATTCTGTAACCTCTTCCCAGCACAAAACCTAAATAAAAGTGTGCTCTCAACACTCACCCTTCAACTATAAAAGCAGTGTAACTACCACCCAAACCTCATCCACGGTTTAAATGCACACCACCTGTAGAACTGAGAACCTTCACTCCTCTCACAGGTGTCGTTGAGTACTGACATCATAATCACCCTGACCCTCACCTGAAGCCTTTAGGAACTTTACTGGTTTATTCACCTGATCTGAATAAGGGTAAATGCAGGGAGCAAGCAGAGTGTGCTGACAAGCTGATGCAAAACACCTGCGAGAAGCATTAGAGAGCCCACTGCCCACGAAAACAGATGGTCAAATAGAAACCAGGATAAAGACACATTTGTAGCCATAAAACACATGAACTCAGACCAGATGCATTGCCTGGAATGTCTGCCAGAGCTGTGTGTTTACAGCAAAGAAGGCAGTGAAGCACTGGAGGCAGAGCTGTCCCTTCCCACAGCCACGGAGCTTCACACCTCCACCATCAGCTCAGCTTACAACTTGGGGAACACAGAAGTATTTAAAGATGGGGGGGGGGGAATCCTCAGGACCCCTTTGAAGTGATCAGCTTAAACCATTATACCTCAAAATAAAAAAACACGCCCTGTTACCCCAGCAAACAGCGATTCCCTCAGAGCCGGGCAGTGCCGTTTTGGGCCGCGCCATCACCCGCCTGTGTGGTGACCTGAGCCCCTCGGCTTCGCCCTTTGCTCTCATGGGCCTCCAGAAGAGAAAAACAGCCTTGGCACAGTTGTTCTCTTTTAACTAATCAGGGCAGTTTCAGGCGTGAAGGTGCCTCTGGCCTCAGACCCAAGGATTGGTTTGTACGGAAAACGTAGGGAAATGATTGTAAAGCACAACTCAAACAGAAGTGCTCACCACACTACAGTCTGGGCAGCTCGAAGCAGGTAGTGAGTGCATTTAAGTGTTTTATCTGAATGCCAGAGCACCCATGAAACAGCTCCCTTAGTGCTTGAGAACTAGAAAATGGGGCTATCACCTGTGGAAGGCCACAAACAGAAGAGCAGGATGTGCCTTGGATGGATAACTACGAAACCTGTAACTGGAGATAAGAAAAACACATCTGTGAAGAGTTTTCCAGCCCAGCCATATGCTCTAAGGTGAAAATGTCCCTGCTCTGCTCTAAGTTCTGAAATGTTTCATGTAGAATAAAAGTGAAATCATAAGAATGGGTGCTGGAGATGGAAATGAGGATGGAGGCCAAGAGGGTTGTCCTGAATCCAGTGGTTTCCATCCCTGAGTTAATGCAACACATGGTCTTAACACATGTTCCACCACATCCTAAAATGGGTGACTTAATTACTACCAGGGTCCCTGATGCCAAGTTGGAGCCCTTCTTCTATTCCTAACTTCTGTGACAGTGGATATTCACAGGTGAATACAAGCTCAAGCCTCTGCTACAGAAACTGCTGCCAGGACTCAGGTTATATTAGGACAGCACTAAAGTCAGTGGGGGTTACTTACATGCAACAGAAACACAAAGCCTCAGGGGTTCACTAAGCAGTCTCTGAAAATCAGATAGAGAATTTTTTTTAATATAAGTGTTACATGATATTTACGCCTGTTGTCTCTACCTGCCATAATCCAGTCCACCAGCTTTCTTTTCTCAAGCTATGTTTATGGACTTTGAAAATGAGTCATCTTTTGGTTTATGTAGGATTAAGAAATTTTCCCCTCCCTCCCCATAATCCAGATAAATTATATCCACTCTAGCTGTCCTGCCTACTCAGAGCTGCCAAGCACATTTATCTTGCCTAATCTTCTTTTCCAGGATCCATGCTGACTCCCCTCAAGCAATTACATATATCTAAATGTTCTGTGTGCATAATTGCTCTCCATGTATTTTCTGCCGCTGAGATCAGATTTACAAGCCTGCAGTGTTCTCAATCTTCTTCTAGTCGTTCTGCTTCAATTAGATGCTCACTGGTGCCTAATGCTGTGCTTTGGCCTTTAATAAATTATCAGTAAAGTACATACGTTATAGAAGTCAAAATGGCCACCACTAAGACTCAAGAAGGGAAACTTTTTAAGTTATGTTTCTCTAATCTCACCCAGCCTACAGGCTTTTCTTTTCCTATAGGCCTGCTGATGTCTGTCTGCAGTATACCCTGATGGTCTAAATCATATCTCTGAGCCTTTCCCTCCACTGTTAAATGCATTACCTTGCATTTTTCATATTTGTTCAGTATTTGTTGTTTCCTGTATTACCTACCCCTCATAGTTATTGCCATACTCTTAGCTTTCTATGTTATATCTCTTCCTACTTAAAGTCCTTGATCAAAAATCAAACAAAAAAGAGACCTGAAATCTATAACTAAAATAGAAAGGAAAGACCAAATACGGAGGGTAATATTTTGCTGAACATCTAACTCCACCTGTATTGCCCCAGAGAGAGGAGGAAATAAGAGTCCTTTGCTCTGTCCTTTAAGAGGCACAGATAAGATGTACTTATCATCATGACTTTATTTTCTTTAATCAAAATACGATGTGTAGAGCATCTAGGACACTGTGTATCTGCAGCATAGAGCTCTTTGACACAAAGGAATTTACAAACACAGAACTCCTCATGTTGTTTAATTGTCCATGGGTCTGGCTGGGTTGAGGAACCTAATGAAAAGCAGAGAACTTGCTGCCCTGGGTTTCCATTATTATCTATAATTATAGGGTTTGATGTGCAGAAGTGATAGGGACACTTCATGGTTCCGCTCCTTTTGTCTGGAGTTCTTGTTTCCAAATTGCTCTCATTTCTTCTGCATTAATTTAACATTAACCTGCAGAAGTAAAGCCTCTAAATCTGTGGGATATGCAGGCACTTACCAGGAATGCCCCCGTGTCACAGTTGGATGAATCAGCATTCCAGAAGCTGAAGCAGCTGTACTTTTCTCCTGATAGAACAGACTAAACAGTTCTCAGCAGGAGGGAGGAGGACACTGTGCAAAGCTCCCCCCTTGATAGCACAGTAGATAATGAAGAGAAGGGATATCAAAAGTACAATCAAAGGTACAAGACAGTATTATGCATCCAGTTCACATGGACTGGTCAGGTTGAAAAGGACAGTACTCGTAAGAAGTATGCAGGTTGTGTGGACATTGAGACAAGCACTGCCTGCAGCAGAGTGGTCAGAGACAGTGTGTGTGATGAAGGTTTGCTCTTACAGTCATTATTTACATCTTGTTTGCATGAAAAGATAAGATGAATATTATGTATGTTAATACTTTAGTTACTAGATATATCTTCATTTACACTGATGTTTTTAATTTGTCTTCATATCAAAGGACTCTTGTTTATGAATACTGGTTATCTTGTACTTTCACTGTGTCTCTTTATGCTTTTTTTGTCTTCTAATATCTGTTGCCTTTGTGTATCACTGTCATCAGTGTACACAGTTGCAGTTTTGTTGGATCTAACTATCCACTAAAGGCTTGAAACAGTCATGCAGGGACTTGGTTCCTGTTTCTTTTTCCCTTAGCTACTCAGAGAAAGGATAGTTCCCCACAGCCTAGGGAGCTTGGTGGAAGTCCTCAGGGAGAAAATCTAAAACTACTGCCTCACTGGAAGTCCTCAGGGAGAAAATCTAAAACTACTGCCTCACTACGTGAACCAAGCAGCTCTTCATAATGCCTCTGATATTCACACACCTGGGAGGGGATAAAAAATACCTGCTGCTGTCACCCACTGGGCTATTTGTGCCTGTGTTGCCTGTTCTTGCAAGGAACAGTAAAACTATTGCAAGACTGTTGATTTGCAATTTAGATTATTATTTTGAGAAAATAGATAGACCATCACACAGAGGAATGTGATTTGCTTTCGTCCGGACCCTTCTCCTATTCACCAACTCTTCCCTTCCTGCTGTCTTCCTTTGGAAACTGAATTTGGGCAAAATAAAGCCTCTTTACATACAAGGGCATGTTAGTTAATTTTCAGTTCTTCAGACCAACACCCACCTTTTGAACCTCCACTGTTGCAAAGCATCTGCTGCTCAAAATATTTCTCTTCCTACTCCCCCTAGAATACTGAAATATATAATTCATCTTGACCTTGTGCCTTGTCAGCTTTTAATACTTCTAATTACCTGTCTGCTCCAGCATAATCATAAAACCTTTTAACATCTTACTCCAGTTTCCAGAATTTGACCTTCTCCAGCCTTTCTTGGGGCCAAATAAATTCACTGAGAGTCCTGCCAGTTGTCTGTTCCCGTTTAGATCTGAATGGCAGCCTTGCCCCTGAGCACACCTGCTCCTTCACAATTTGGTGCCATCTGCAGACTTGCTGAGCATGCATTCCACTCCCCAGGTCAGAGGTTCATCCCATTTGTTTCTTCCAGCTGTTAAAGAAAAGGACACAATTTTCTTCATAGTGGAAAAGGAGCAGTTGGCATTGTCCTCCCAGTATTTGTCCCAGGTGTTTGCCCCAGAGATGAGTTCTTCGATCTTGTTGTTGAACTAATTGAACTTATATTGGATATTTGTACTACCTCTTTTGGTCTCCTGAGGCAACAGAAGACGTGGCTAGGACTGGTATACAAATCCAAGCTTCTTTTTTATGGATTTTTTAACCTTGACTCCTGTTAAGCCTTTTTTCCATACCTTATTTGCCCATCCATCATTTAAAACTACTGTCCTGATTTTTTTTTGTATTCTCATGACTCAGAAATTGCAAGTCACTCACTATTAGATCATGATTAGTAATTCTGAAAGTCAGACCATTTGTTAAAATGGTTAAAAATAAAAATGTACCAGTTGAATCAAAAGGCAAGAACAGAACCTGGTATTTGAAACTGTAAAGTACTGGGTTGTTTTGGAAACTTCCCACACAGACAGTGGCAACAAGCACAAGTTTGTGCACCAAACATATCAGGCTAATACAGTATATATCTATAAAAGGAGGATCAGAAACTCCAAGCAATTAAAATTCCTACTGATGACTAAAAAGATTTGTGTGCTGGAGTGCTGGTGGAGGGAGGAAGAGGATAGCAGGAGGTCAGAAAATATTTTTATGTACAACCAGAGGTTAAAAGTACATCAGCCCCAAAGGTTCCAGGGATGTTTTCCCCGGACATATTGGCCAAAAGTGCCTTTTCTGTCTTCTGGCAGATGGCCAAGCTGGAGGACCAAGAGCCTGTAAACACAGCTGCAGTTCCCTCAGCTCAAACAGCAGAACCACGTGCGTTGGTCCATTCAGTGTTTCCCTAATTTCCCTGCTTGACTACTGTGAGCAATTAGCCATCCCAGATTTCTTTCAAGTAAAACCTACAAGCTGTTTAGCCCCTCCTTTGCCTTTTACCAACATGACAATCCCATAACATGCAGGGCAAGCCCTGTGTGCACACATTCTGACTTGCACAGCACTGTCACTGGGTCGGGGTAGGAGCAGTGGCTTAGGGGATCCAACCAGGTCCATCCCCTGTGATTGCACTCACTGCCATCACTACCAGTTCCCAGACTGCAGTGAAAAGGTTCAGAACTTAACTGCTGCACTCTTTGATACCAATGTTAATTACAGTAACCCCAGCAGAGTACTATCAAAACTTAAAAATACGTGTGAGGCAATAATCTGTATCCTTATTCACCTCTCATCAAGGTACTCCCAAGCATCAAGACTGCCAAGTTTTATACCTGTACTTAAATGTAAGCACAGTAAGGAACCCTACTGAAATCAGTAGAACATTAAGCACAGACAGAAATCTTTTTTGTAATAGTTTTCTTAATGTAATTCCTAATCCCTGCTGTCTACACACTTTTTCTTTTTCTATACCTATTAATGCCATTTTTTCATGCTGGCAAATGCCCTCTGACATTACACAGCAGTCGTCATGTTGGAAGTTGGTGTCACAGAACAGCCAATCCTCCTCAAGAGCCCTTTCTCAGGCTATAAAGGAGCCATTTCAGACAGAAGCCTCACTTCTCTAAGGTTTTAATTAAATACAAATTCAGGCAAGTAAGAGTTATAAAGTGAACAAACAACACTGCCAAGCCACCAGTTCCCTGAGCTGAAAGTTGCAACTCGGGGACCCTCAAGACAGTGCTAATCTTACCAATTCATCTCTGAACTGCAAAATCTCATCAACAGCAGTGTATACTGTAGGAGGTTATGTATTTCAGTCCTATTATACAGCTCATCTAAGTTCCTGTTACACTGTAATCCCTAGATGTACAAACAGGTTCATATGTGAGTGACTGGCTGTAAACACATCGAGCCAATCGGGGAAATAAAGATGCGCCACTTAAAAAGAGCAACCAGATTTGATTTAATTACAGAGCATGTGGGAACAAAATGGTTAAAAACTTGGGTAATTTACATCATTAGTGAGTTAGTATAAAACAGCCTCATGTAAATTAGGGCAGAAATCACTGATATAATTTGAAGTCCAGTTACCTGCTCTGCCTGGTGACAGGTCACCAGGCACAGGTCACCAGGGAGCTCCTGCAGGTACCTCCTGCAGGTGCCTTGCAGTGCTCTGGAGCAGGACCTGGTTCATCTGCTGCTGCCACACTCTCCACAGTTAGGGCATTTCCTCAGCCTCCCACACAGCTGTGCAGTCCCTCTGAACACACAGTGCAGAGGCAGGGAGGAGTCCTCCTGAACAGACTTATTGCTCTTAATATTAATCACCAAAACACTGGTTTCAGTGAACTGTCCTAATTCAGACACCCATATTCACCTCTGCAGCAAAACAGACTCCAATGCCATGAGTTGAGATAAATGTGTTTTTACAGGGGGGTGATGTCAGGCAAAGCTGAGTGAATTATTTCAGCTGCCACTCTAGCAGTGAAGTGCCTTGAGACTGCAGCCACCAAGGGGGATGCTGAGGACACAGAGCAACTTGTGGTTGTAAAAGAAAGAAGTGATATCCAAATGGAGTTTGGTATTTATTTTATGTAGTCCACCTATGGAGCAAAACAGAAAATACATTAATAAATAAAAATAGATTGCTAAATTTTCTCACTAGCATACTGAAATTAAGTGTCTGTTTATCTGAATAGAATCCACACATTTATATAAAGGGATTGGAGATCTCAGCTTGGGACATCCCACATATTTAATTATGACAGCTTGAAGTTAATCACTACTTTTGCCAAAATTTAGGCAGAATTACTCCAAAATGCCTGCAAAAGGATTAACATATTCAACCTAGGTTATACTTCTGAGCTATACTATAAAAGTTAAAGAATGAAAGGAGCTACTCATTTAATCCAGTTATAGTCAGTGTGACTTACTTATTCCAAAACCCTTTAGGTTGTTTTTCCTTGCACTTCAAAATAAATTTTGAATTGTCAAAACTGTGCACTGTCACAGTTCAGTGTTTACAGCACTAGGACTGGGACTGACTTACTCGCTCAGTGTGAAAAAAAAAGTTCAAAAATTGCAATTCCCTCCTCCCAGTAAAATGCCCAACTCATCCCAACCAGGTGCTTTTGTTTGGGAAAGAAATCCTCCTTCTTCCTTCCTGGTCAAACTGCTCCCTGTGAGGGGAAGGCGTGTGCTCAGAATCTGCCTGATCCAGCACTGAGGCCCAGGATGTTTCAGGCTCGTATTTTCAAAACCTTCTGAACCTTTTGTGGGTACATTTATCACATCCCCAAGGCAGTGACACATTGACAGAGAAACTGATCCAACCTAATCTGACTCTGGAAATAGTTACTGAAATAAAGAGAGGAAAAAAAAAAACAACACTGAAAGGGCACAGAGATTTCAAGAAGAGTTGCAAATATTTATGATCCAGATAAACAAATCCTGACGGTAAAGAAAGAATCAACTACTGTTTCTCATGCTGGCAATATATATTTATTATCATTTTGGAGATAAATTACCATGTGTATAACAGGACTTCAGACTAAAAACAAATTGGAATTATGAATGCTTAGCATGTGCCAGTTGAAATTAAATGACTGAACATAAAGCTGACCTTTACAAAACCTGCAGTTGGTCTATTTTTGTGTCTCCCCTCAACCCCCTTCTTTTTTTTTTTCAAATTAAATCTGAACATCTTTCCCTCCTCCTTGATTTAAGCCTCAGAAAAATAAATGATCATCCAACTGCACCTTTTACTGGCTTTCCTAATAACCTGCTGCCAATAGGAGAACATATATATTGTTGATTCTACGACTTCAGAAGGAAACACACCTTTACAAACATGTTCTTCCTCCACTTTATCTGGCTATTTAGTCCAGCTTTAAAGACTAGACTTAAGCAGACTAAAGACTTATATTAGACTATTGTGGTTACATTATTATGCTGCAAACCTTCAACACAAACACTTTGCTGTTCCACAACAAGCTGCATCAGTGCAAGGTCTGCCAGTCTGTGCAAAAGAAGCTGCAGTGCTACAAATTCTTAAACATCTTTCCATCTCACTGTACCAACTAACAAACAACTTCCTCCCATCAGTTTAACCAATCCCAAATACTGTCCCTCAAAAAGAGAAAGATGAAGATATTTTATGCTTTTGTAGAAAAAAACCAACCGACCACCCAGTCAGAAAAAAAAAAAAAAAAAAAAAAGGAATCCTCCAACTCCAGTACCCCACCCTAAAAAACCCAGGTCAAAACTATGGTTCCCCACCCTACCCACCCCCTTCTAGCTTTTACAAGTCACCATTTAAACAAATGCATACAACTTACTGTACAAATACAATGCTGCAGGCATTCAAGTTACAGAACATTCTGAAAATATTTCAAGCCTAAAAAGTACACTTGATAATTGCAAAAATAAGGTTTCACTTTTTAAAAAACATTTTGATCAGAGCTCAAGCAAAACAAGGATTCAACTATTCCTACTTCAGCTTAACTTCCTAAGAACACCACCTGCAGAAGTTAAAAACAAAAAACTCAGATTTTTGGGTGATAAAGTAACCAACCATGTCTTTTAATGAGAAGAAATGGTATATACAACAGTGACACAGACCTTAAGCATCAACAACATAGTTCAGCCAAAAGTAAGTCAGCAAGTGAAGTGATTCTTAGCATCACATGGCACTGATTACTAAGAACCTCAATCTGCCAGGAACAGACATGAAGTTAGACTGGTACAAATGGAAGGAAAGATGCATGACATCAAACAGGCTCAGTTTTTGTCACTGAACGTTTTTTAGGCTAACACTTTCACTAGTGCAAGACCATTTGTTTACCCGATTAAATGAAAGCTCATAAATGTCACAATTTAAGAACACTCATACAAAACTATTTTTTTCTTTTAAAAAAGTGCCACATAGCATACTTTTACTAAAAAAAGTTACAAACTAATGGAAGACTGTCTGCCTCCATCTCTTGTCAACAAGGAAAGGCCAAAGTGATTCTTTGATCCCAGCTCGAAATGGTGTTCTCTGGCCTATTCCCAGCATCTCCAACTTGGAGCAGTCCAGCTGAGCATTCCTCGGGCGAGGAGCACCCACCACTGGACTGTCAGTAATCTAAAACAGAAACAGAAGACAGAAAACCAACACACCAACAACTAATCAGAAGTGACACAAAAATACTTATATATGTACATTAAAACTTCTCCTTCATAGCTGTCTATGTAGGTATGTTCCCCTCCTCCCTTCCAGCTATTGTCTGTGGGTCTTTTTGTTTGTTTGCTTTTTTTATGGTTAACTTCATTTCAACAGATGTCAGGCGGGGCGGTGTGAAGTTAAATTTTTATCATTCAATTACTGCTGCTATTTGTGCTTTTCTACCTTTTATTCCTATTTTCACTCTATGATTATAATCACAAGGGGAGAAATGCTCCAGAGTGTTCACAGAACCGTGTCTTGATCAATATACTTGAAGAGTAGATCTGGACAGAAAAAATTCAGACTTAGTGTTCTCCACTGTTTTTCTTGCCATCTTCCAAGCCACATTTCAGTTCCAGTGTTTACCAATTCCAAATCCTTGGAATTTTGTATATAAATAAAATATTAGTTACATGTTATATTCTCACCACATTATCATTATGTCTTTAAGAGTAGTCTAACTTTTAAGTGTCAATAAAACTGCAGGACAGGTGTTTTAAGCAAAGCAAAAATGATTTGGAGTTCTTAAGTACATGTATTCAGAAATAAATCTGGACATTGCAGAGTTTTTACAGATTCCTACCTTCAAGTTCTGTCAATCTGTAAACTTTTTTTAAGGTCAAAGATACAACAAAGATATGGATTTACTCGTGACTCAGGGGAACTGTTCTGCAGAAATACCATTACATTGCAGACTGTGAAACTGGGAATTTTCCTAATTCAGCAAGTCAAAGCAGCTGCTGTTTTCCTGAGCTGGATCCCAGACAGCCTCCTCAGCAATACAGCTGCTGTGCCAGACAGGCACAACCCTCCTGAAGAGGAAGCTCCCTGGCACAGCCAGTGTGAGACCAACTACTTGGAATGACCAAGCACATCCACCTTTCTACAGGTCGAACAACACATCACTTACTGGTCTCAGGTGGCTGCTGGGGAGGTTGAAAGCATCTGCAATTGCACAGGCCATCTCATACTTAGTCATCTGCTCATTGCCAGACCAGTGAAATGTTCCTTTTACTGATGGGTCCTAGAGAAAGAACAGGAAGCACAGATGAAAAGCAGCAGCCAGCTGGCCCTCAGACTAATTCCTGGGCAAGAGCTGTGCAGAATAATCACCCAGCAAGACCCCATCCTGAAAGGCACCTCACAGCACCTCACTGGTGTTCTGGAAACTCAGTACCACAGAACACCCATCTGGGGATTGAGACTGGAAACTGGTATGACATGGATCTGACCTGGCTCTTCACAAACAGCCTGTGTTCTGGACAAGGAACAGGAGGCAAAGGAGCAGCCCAGCTCCAACCTGCAAGCAAGGTCACAGAGCTGGGGAGGAGCAACTCAGCTGCTCTGTGCTATTTGCTTACTTGAAAATAAAGGCAAAAGGCACCACACACATTTTGAATGTCAAACTGCAAATCCTGTAGGAGTCCAACCAAACTGTACCTTATCCACCTTATGTGCATGGTCCATGTTTTCCTTGTGACATGTATGAAAAATAAAGGTGGTTGGTTGTTGTTTGGTTCTGTTACCTTGCAAAGATGGTAATCTGAAGGTGCTGTGGTGAACAAACACAATAAAGTATTTCAGCCCAGTAGCTTTGTTTTGCCACTTTAGTGTTCTAACACAATAATCAAGGGCATCTTTGAGAATCACATTCAACTACCATGGGGTTTTTTTAGTCCTAAATAGCAATTTGTAAAAGGCACTTCAGAATAAGTTAGCCATTTCTATTTCTCTCCTCTACACGACAAGACACAGGACAATTTTCAGGTTTTATCCCATCACTTCATTCACTTTTGTTTCAAAGACCACAATTCCCCCACAGTCAAGTCCAGATACTGTAGTACTACAGCCAGTTCTTCCCTCCCTCCCAGCATTCCAGAAATGCAACAAATAATTCAGGTTATGTGCAGTTCTCAGTTGTTCAGAAACAAAGCTGAGAACTCAAACTTTTCACCTTGGAAAGGCTCATTTCTTGACACTCTTACCATCATTCTCTTCTCTGCCAGTTGTCTGCAAACAGCTGCTACATCCTTGACATTGGTGGGAAATCTCTGCTGCCAGTGGTCCATGTTGGCAGATTTATTACTGAACTGCACTTTATCAAACATAACAGTCACAGCACTTTCCTCCAGTCTTTCTACCTCTCCATACAAGACAGGAATCCTAAGTACTGCAGCTCCTAAAAGAAAGAATATTTTAAAAGCATTACCATTGGTATAGATAGGTACAAATGCTGCAGCATAACCTGAGAAGAAGTTTGGAAGTGTTAAGAAATATGTTGGTGATATTAAGCATCTACAAATCACAAATAAAAGGCAATTGGTTAATATGTTTGCTCTCAGAGAATAATTTTAATTTATGTCAAAGCAGTTCATAAACACTAAGATTGTATAAATTTGTTTTCATTTATGCCATTGATTTCCAGAAAGTTAACAAGCTTTCATTAACAGCACAACAGGGCCTGTATGGGTTAGAACAAAAATTTAAAAAATTAAAAATTAAAAAACCTGACTGTACTATGGAATTACTCCAGCACTCCTTATCCTCCCTGGATAAGAGCAAGAAGAAAAATTCCTGCCAATCACAAGTCACCATATGCAGGCATCAATTCCAAAGATTTTTCATCCAGCATGCCTGCATCAAGGAGGATACCATTTACCAGAAAAAAGATATGAATTTTGGATTGGAAAACAATATTTTGGAATGCATAAAAAGCTTTACAAATAAGGAACAGGTTCACAGAACACAGTAGTAAACAGTATTAGAATTCAAGATAGTGATTTGAGAAATTAAATTAACAGTAAACAAGTGCAAAGAGAAGGATATTTCATGATGGAATATATCATACTAGTCTATCTCAGTCATGAAGAATCAAAAAGGCTCTCAGGGGAATTCCAAGATGGCTATGACAAATTCACTAAAAGTAATAGCTTTGCTGAAAGAGAAAAAAAAAAAATATCAGTCCTGAAATTTGAAGCTGAAGTCACCAAATCTTTGCAATTCTTAAAAGATTTGGAGGAAAACGCTATGGCTATTAGAGAGACAAACAGAAAAAGCTAACACAGAAATAAATTACTCTCACAGAAAAGTAAACCAGAATAAGTACTTAGACAAGAAAAACAAATAGAAAACCCAACCTGACACTGATTTCCTACTGCTCCAGAAACAGTTATTTGGTCACTGTAAATATGTTCTTCCTCTCTTTAAATACTGGTTGAAACTCCTCTTTTTTAATATCTTTAAAGTATTCACTGTTTGAGAAGACAACTGCCTTCCTTTTGTTCTCAGCTATCTGGGACAAGGAGAGCATTAACCTCACGACCAACTGCTCTGAAGACCTACTGAAACTTTGCAGCTTTCTATGCATGAGAACTAAATATAACTTGTATTCCCTCCTAACCAAAGTAGCTTTTTTTAAAATGTGAAAACACCCGAATTATTATTGGAGATTCTTGCACTGAACAACAGAACTGGACAGGGCAGCTCTTCACCCAACTACACGTTTGACAGACTGAATTCAACCTAAAAATTAGGGGTTGAAAAACAAATACATGTAAAATATTTATATTTGTATGAAACAATAGAACTGGTGTTTTCAAGCACCTTACTCAGCACCACCTCAAAACTCCTTCTGCTAATAATACCACTCTGCACCCCACTGCTGCCTGACACATCCTGCTCAGAAAGGTTACAAAACCAGACTGAATGTGGAGCTGGGAGAAGGGGCTAAGCAAGATACCCACACGTACTTGAATTTGGTGAAGTCTTATCTTCATTCCCAATCTAGAAGAGGGAGCAAACAGCATCACAGTCAAATTCAGAGATGATATTTAATCAAGAGGTGGAGTAAATAACTTATCATTTAGATTTATTTTTTATTTAAATAGGGCTTTTCCTATCCAAGTATTTTTTACAAAGTCTCTTTCTTACTAGTAAGGCCAAACCTATCTTATATAGTTTATATTGACTTACAGAAAGACCATCACAGTAATTTATGTACTGCTCAATTCTCTCTGTTTGGGCAGCACAGTATCACAGTGCAAGTATCATTCTGACATATCAGAAGACTTTTCTGCAAGTGTACTGACATTATTTTCTTCAAATTCTTTGAGAAAATAAAAGTGCTTATTTCCTTATAATCTATGACTGGAAACTGATGGCACACTAACTAGAAACAGCCAAACCTCTCTTTTATACAAGAAAGAAGTCTTAAATGAAAGGGAACATGTTCAGTCCCAAGCTTTTTTTCCCTTATTAAATAGATTTTTTAAAATTATGTGTGCACATTTTGAATGCTAAATTTTCATTAAGAAAAGATTTAAACAATAAATTAAAAAATGAGTCGCTTAAAATGTGTCATTAACCCTTGCAATGCATCCCCCTATATAACAGCAGCTGTACATTGAGTGAGACATTTTATCTTTCCTTAGGAACAGTAGATTCACAGGAGACAAAGGCTCATGAATGTCCATCAGCAGAGACAAGTAACACAAATGATGATGGGAACAGGTAAGAAATAAAGTTTTAGTCGACCTATAAGCAAGAGCAACTGTTCACAAGCAAGGACTGACTGCTAATCACATTCTCTGGATCTCATTGCCATGGTTTTGCAGCTTCACCACTGACTTAGGAGTCTATTAAGCCAATCTACAACTAAGGAAAAACAGAAAGCCTCTATTAAAAACAGTTGAGTGTATTCTTACCTTCATTGTTTTCCAGGACTGCCTTTTCACCCTCCAGTTTGGTTTTACCATATAAATTTAGGGGATTTGGTACATCAGTCTCTTTATAAGGAGGGCTTGTTCCATCAAACACATAGTCTGTACTAATGTAGATCAGAAACGCTCCTACTCCAGCTAGGAAAAAAATGTTTATACAGAGTTTATTTTAATTCATGCCTTGTTTGAAATCCCAATTAACCTCTAAACAAATCTCCCAAGGACCTCATGTTCTCTCCCCATTCATTCCTACTGCTCTGTTTGCTGATCCTTCACATATCTGTGCACAACACCCTTACAGAAAATGGATGGATGGCACACTGATGGCAGAAATGATATTCAGCACTTAGAGTAACTTATTTGTATTGATGTCTCTGTATAAATAAATGCAGTATTTTAAAAAGAAACCCAATCCATGAGATGGTCTCCTTACCTGCCTCTTTTGCCAAGTTTGCTGAAGCAGCCACATTGAGCTGAGAAGCAGCATCTGGTTGACTTTCTACAACATCTGGCCTTCTTTCAGCAGCACAATGCACTATAACATGAGGCTGGAAATTAAAGACTAATTTTAAACAACCAACATGGTCAAGAGATTGCAGTTGCACCCTAACTGTAGTGATGATGCCCTTCAGGCAAAATTGAAGCAATAAAAGTAGCAGTGTTACTTTTAATCATGGCATTTTGAGGAACATGTGTTCCCTAGGGAGTACAATACAACCTTGCTGCCTCAAGATACCAAAAAAAATTATCAGTAGTTTTGCAATTGTGATCTTCAGTAGCTTCAATTTTACAGTGAGATTGAAGTTGTTGGTTTTGTCTTTTTAACTCTGTATAATAAAATATATTAATACAAAGATGTATTTCTCACACACACAAGGGTACTAAAAATTTTTAGATAAGCCATTTACACATGGTTTATTTAATATATGAAGATTATTAAAGAGATGTTAAAAGTAATTTTATAGAATTGCAGGTTTTATATATTCCCTTTTCCAGGTGGACTGAAAAAAACAGTGAACTCCTCACTGCGCTGCAGGCTACACACAGTTCCTGCTGTTGTGTTCAGGTGTTTCTCCACTTCACCAGAACTGTGTATGGACACATTACAGTGTCAATAACTCACATTTATCTTGTCCTTTCACCTGGCAGTGCCAGTGGGCTGCCATGTACAGCTGTGCCTGCAGCCTGTCAAGGTGAGGACAGCACAGGTCAGAGCTGCCTGTCCCTACAGCGCAAACCTACGCTCTGGGTGGGGCACAACACACCCATTTGCCAGAGCTCTGCCCAAGCATCGGCTCCACTGCAGCCCCAGAGCTCAGCAGCACCATCCACTGACTACTGTACAAAGTACCCCATCCATCCACTTCATGCTCCAGACTTACCTGAAAATCATGGATAATGTCATGAACTGCAATAGAGTCCAGAAGATTGATCTGTTCAAATCTGGGCTGAGCTCTCCTGTATCCGCAGCCAACTGCATTCCAGTTATTTTCACGGAATTCTTTAAACACAGCTCTGCCAAGAAGTCCCGTAGCACCAGTGATCAAAACTCGCCTACTGGGAATGTCAACATCTTCCTAGGGAAATGACAACAGGAAAAGTTTTGTTTCTACTGCAATTTTCTACTGTTTTTGCTTTAAAAGTATGAGAGGCCACAGTCAGAGGCACTGTATTAAAAAAAGCTTTTCCTGAGTCTTTTGGAACACAAATATCTGGGGGCACCAATACTGCAGCCACACTAATATTTAAACATACACTTGAAAATAATGAAAACAAAACTTTAGTGGGAAACTCATTTACTGCTACAACAAACCAAACCACTAGTGAAGACAGAATTTTAAGTTCATTCAAAAGCTGATAGCATTGTGTAATCTGAAAGGAGGGAAACAGCTTCCTTAGAAAATGGACCCAAAAGATGTAAGATTTGTACAACAAATAATTTTTGATAGATTGTGCCTGTAGAAGCTGCAGCAATACAACACAAATCACTGTTAGAAGACTTGAATTTTATTATTAAATTGAACACTAATTGTTACTCAACAAAACTGTCTCATAAGCACAACCAAGACACAGATCTCTTGTCAGTTTTACAAAATGCGCCCAAAAATGACAATTTCAACTCTCAATCTACACAACAGACTAGAGCTGTACTTCAGCTCCCCCTGTTTTGGTACTGGGACAACTCAGTACATCAGCACACACAAACTTTATCCACCTCTCACTACATCAAGTTTTAAAGGCAGCAAACACAAGATCCGTGTCTGTCTGTGCAATCTTTATTTTCCTTTCATGCTTTGCCTCTACATCTAGAACAAGAGCCTGCTAAACACAAAAATGAAAGCATATGCTTACCATGCCAGCACAGAAAAAAACTTTGGGTGTGCAGAACCCACAAACCTTGGATTTCCTTACCACTTTACAGAAAAGGACAATTTGTGATAACTGACTATAATTTTGTACATCACAGAATACTTCTGCTATGCAATCCCAACAGCCCAGGAACTTCTGAGCATTGTACCAAACTGCCACTTTTTGATTGCAGCTCAGGAAAACACAGCAATTGCTTCCAAATTACTGTTTTTCACCCTTGAAATTACAAAGCTCTTGTTCCTCAAGGGTATATGCAGAGCTCTGTGCATGACAGAAACAGCCTATCCCAAAACAATTGCTTCCAGTTCCCAGCACAGTGCTTGCATTTGTCTCATCTCTAAATCTCCAGGTAAAGATGACTTATTCCCATCAGTACTGGATGAAAATTAATAGTTTATATCTGGACACTTGCCTGAAAATGATAGACTATAGCAAGTGATGTTTCAAAAATTTTGTTTGTTGATGTCCTTGAATTTTACCTCACAAGTTTATTTACCATTTTTAAGGCTATCCATGTTTCTCTGAAAAGCATAAGTGAGAATGTGCAACTACTGTTTTCTCCTGTACTTTTTCCCTTTGCACAGTCTGCCCAGAGTGTCACAGGACATTTGATCAGTGTTTCTGCAGCCAGAGCTGCCCTTACAAACATCCAAGACTTGCTGCAGAACAGAATCAAAAGGTTCTCTAAAAATGTCACCGAACACCTTTAATAAGTAGGAAGCGACCAATACAAAACCAAGTGTCATTGTAAAATCTGACATTTCTAAGCATCATTCACCTAAGTTTGTTTATTCTGCACAGCGTAAAGAGGATGTTACATCAGCAGCACAGCTTGAACTGGACACAAACACAGCTTTCACCAAGCACAGCTTGCATCCTGTTGCTCTTGTCTGCAAGACTGATTGATTTTAGTCACTTGTTTCTGAAAGAGCAAGATAACTGGTAGATGTTTCCCATAAATCCAACACAAACTAACTACCAGTTTGAATCTACTTTACCTTGCGAGAAGTTACAAATTCTGGTGGTAACAAAACCTGCACAGATGAACTCTTTCCCTATAAGCTCCTTCACAGGACATCCCCAAGCTGCAGCAGCATTTCTGTCTCAGAATCAGAGGATCTCAGAACTTCTGAGCCCAAAGGCCCTCGAAGTTCCATATTCCCACCACTGCTGTTTGCAGGTGCTCTCACAGATGTGCAGAAGGTGCTGCTGTTGTTCACACAGACAAGAAAGCTACAAAGCACACTTCGATTTTGAAGTAATTTTATACAAAGTTACTATACATAAAGAATAAAAGACATTCTAGAACTCAAATATTATCCTTCTCCCTGCAAGTTTTATAGGTATAAATGCAGGTCCCTGTTCAAATGAGCCTTGTGCTAACAAATCCTTCACATGTGTTTCTCAGCTAAGCCACAACCACATTCCAATCATCAAGCACGCAAAAACTTGTCTTCACAAACCATTCTAAATAACACCACTGACACAGGAATTTGAGCTTCATAATGAAGCATCCAATTTAATTCTGTTTTATCTGGTGTCCACATTAACTAAGAATCAACACAATAAGAAAAGAATTGTGCTTGGCTGTCTCATTCACATAAAAATAAACAAGTGGCAACATCGTAAGATTAAAAAATAACACTTAGACATCAGATTACTTTGCAGGCACTAACAAAACACAAAATAGGAGTGTGACTTACAAAGAGAGCAAAACGTGATACGTTTCGAGGTGAAAAACAGAAACAAGTACTCTTTTAAGCTTTATATTTTTATTTAGAAAATCACGACGAACTCAGAACACCAAATTTAAGGAACGGCCACTCCAGAGCGGAAGCTCCCGGTGTAACACACATTTGCAACATAGTACGGGGATACACAAGTCCCTGCAGGGAAGGCACGGGGAGGCCGAGCTCCGGCTCAGCTCTGACATCCCCTGCAGCGGCAGAAGGCAAAAGGCAAACCCTCGGGCTTTGCAAAATTCCGCAAAATTCCCGAGAGCCGAACCCTCATTCGCGCTGCCAGAGGCTGCTCCGCGTTCCCCTCGCCCATCAAACCCCCACGGCTGCGGCAGCTCACGGACACCTGTGGGGATCACGGGCACCGCCCGGGAGAGCGGGCAGGGACGAGCCTCCCAAAGGAATCCCGTGTGGAATCCTGCGTGGAATCACTGCACGGCCTCCCCACGGCAGAGAGACCCTCCCCGTGCCGTGAGACGGCGCTGCGACCCCTCAGCGCCCTGCGGCCATTCCGGTCCGACACTGCGAGCAGACCCCGCGGCGCTCGGCCCGCGGAGCCCCCGGCAGCGCTCCCCGCGCTCCCTCAGGCGCAGTCCCCGCGGCCGAGCCCCCCCCCCCGGGCCTCCCTCAGCGCTCGGGGCCTGCCCGCCCGGCCCCGCGCCGCGCTCCCGCACAGACCCGCCCCCCGAGCTCACCTCCGGAGCTCCCCGCAGAGACTCACCTCGACGAGCTCGCAGCGGCCCGGCGCGAAGCGGATCCGCAGCTCCTTCTCCCGGCCGACCATGGCCGGGCCTGCCGCCGCTCCCGCTCCGCGCCCGCCGCTGCGCCGCGGACACACCGACAGGGGGCGCCCGAGCCCCGCCGCGCCGCGGGTGACGCACGCGCCCTCCGCTGCCGCGCGCTGATTGGCGGAGGGGCGCGGAGGGGGCGTGGCTTGGTGAGCCCGGAGTGCCGCGCCCCGCCCACGCGGAGCGGCGGGAATCGGGCTGTTCCCAACCCCGGGAGAAAGGGCGGGTCTGTGGAATACACGGCCCACGGCACGCGCTCCGGCAGGGACACAGCCGCACTCCCACCTCCTCTCCACAACACCTAAAAGCATACTGGCAACAGCTCTTGGATTTTATGAACCAGCTCCGACGCCCGTTACTGGTGTTGATTTTCTCGGGGTGAAGGCAGCGGGAGTGAGCCGGAGCGTACCCGGGCTGCCTCAGCTGCAGGCTGGCTCCTGTTTTCATCATGTTTATAGTGTTTCGAACAGTAATTAAAGTTACTGCAGTAATCACCTGTCTGACCTTTAGCATTACCAACTTCACCTACTGAAACTGTGATCTTCCCATTGTGATCTTTCACTTGGGGAAATTTATAATGGACCAAAACACCTTAGTTGGCTGCTAGAACATTCCCCTTAATATGGCTCTGTCACAATCACTAGAAGTTACTTCATTTCTCCTTTTAGAATGGTAGAAAATAACAAGCATTTTCAGTTTGCCTTTGATCAGAGTTTTAGATCAAACTATCCAGAATTTGATCTAATGCCAACTGGTAAATCCCACTAAGAAGGTGAAGCTGCCTTTGAGAAAGCAATCACTACTTATGGTGATTGCTTACACACCCCATGTATATAATTTTATGCTTACAACATGACAGTTGGTTTTCTTTGATGCAAGTTTTGAAAGTAACAGGAACCTGTTTACAAAGTGTTGCTGCGCCATTTCTGACCCCCAAAGGCAGAGACCGTGCCTGGCATTTTTTTAAACAACAGAACTAAAGTTAGGTAGATGTGTAAGAATTAGTAGCCAAGACTCACTTTAGCTACGTTCACACTGACATCTGCCCCTGATGACTTTATTTCAACGTGACTTGATTAAATCAGTATTTAATTGGTAGTAATCAAGGAGGGAAACCAGGTGATACTATAGGAACTAACACACAGTTGAAATCAGAAAAATCTCTCAGAATTTAATAGAATCATGCTAAAATTTAATAGAATTATATTGTAAATTACTTTTACTTATGACAAACAACTAATACACAACAAAAAAGTGATGTGATATATATATATATACATATAAACTACTTTAGGGAGTTTCTGCCTTCTTGTAATGCAGATGCCCTTTTTTTCCTTGTAACAAGCTACTGACATTTAATTCTCTCTCATTCAACTTAGAATTCTATTTCAAAATAACAGTAATTCATAACTTCAAATCCAGAAGAAAAATCTACAAAGAAATACCAAACTGTTCAGCAGCTCTGAGGTAACAACTCCCAGCACATCAATGCCACACCACTTCCTCCCAACATGGACTGGAAGAGCCTCCTGTGCATCTGAACAAAAACCATGACATGGAAATGAAAATTTTGCCTTCCAGGTTTAGACCAAGAGAAAAATAGGGAAAACATGAACACTGAAGCCTCAAGCTAGAACCAAAAATCAGCCTGTAAAATATCTTCACTTTTTTGTTGCCAGTATAATTTACAAAAAACTACCTATAATTTGTTATCTTCATTGCATAATATAATCTATTTTTTCATCAAATATTTACCTGGATTCAGTAGTGTTCTACCTACTTCCAATTTCTTTATTGTCATTACATTCACTTTGTGAAACACTTTGATTTCATGGAACAGCTAAACAAAAATTATATTGTTGTCTGTATCACAAGCAAGCACAATGCTCCCCTGGGTGACTCAATGGATCATTCATTAAATTAACCTTTCAGATTGTAATTCACAGAGACTGAAGAGTAATTAAGTCTCTCTCTCTCCCCTCCTGTTTCTGTTCTCTTAGATTCTGTAATCAAAGTGTGGCAGCATCATATTAATGCAAATATCCAGAGCCTTACCTGCTCCATTCCCACCAGCATTTCAGGCATTGCCTCAAACTCCAGAGGGAATCACCAGCCTAGGAAATTACTGCAGTTCACCTGTGCCTTTGTGAGCTGTGCCTGCACAGAGCAAACGCCCTGGAGGCAGCAATGGCTCTGCTGACCTTTGGAACCCAAACACTAATCCAAGCCCTACATCACGTGTGGCTCAGAATCCTGTTAAGCTTTTGGTCTGGTCCCAGTGGTACCATTTAAGCAGCTCAGCGTGAACCTAAACTTTTACTTCATAAGAGGCAGCAGGAGCAGGCACAGCCATTGTGTGTATAAAATTCATTCAAAGCACTGGCACTGAGTCTTATACAGTTTTCCTTTTATAGGAAACAGGAGGAGGGCTCTAATTAGGTCAGGCAGGTTGAGGATTCTAACAGCTCTTCATTTTACATTTCAACCAAGCCCACCCCAGCCCTTGCTACAATACAGCGTGATGAATGATCAGAGAAATAACTTCTTGTTAAATTATGGATTTTTCAATTAAAATAAAAAAGTTCCCCAACATGAAATAATGGATTCGTGCAGTGAATACTTAAGTCAGTTGAGCTGCCAGTGTCAAGGTTTCAGTTTTATTTAAGACTTTATTTGATATGGGCACAAAACTGGCAAAACCTCCTCGATTGAAGTTGACATAAAGCACTCGATTTCCCCTCCATTTCCACACCTTTGCTTCTCTCCCCAGTCTGTTCTACGTGATTTATCAGTATTTTAAAGCTCAAGGATCACCATTGCTGTAAAGTGGCAGAATTATTTGCTGGAGTTTCCTTGTTCTTCTGCCAATATAAGCAGCTCATGGCAGCTCTATCATATGTAGCAACCATAAAAGCCCAGTCCTGTGACATCTGCCCTATTTGGCTTCACTTGGAATATCATACCCTCTGACAAACTCTTTCTAAATTGATGCAGGACATGTCAAACACCAAAGATGAGGTTCAGTTAAAAAAAAAAAAAAAAAAAAAGGTACCTTAACTCAGTCTGTCATTTCCATGTTTTGAGTTTTGTGGAACCTTCTATTAACATTCACTTGAGCCCTAATCTCTCTTCAAATAAAAGACTCATTGACATGTTAAAAACACATTAAACTAAGGATGTCTTTCATTTTTTTGCAATGAAGGCTTTTCAGACTTTGACATCCCAATTTGTGAACAGTGATTTTGCCTTAAAAAACCCCATCTGAGTAGAACAGCACAGAAATTCTGCTACTGGCACAACCACACAAAGATTAATGGGACCTTGTGAGAAAAACTCCAGGAAAAGAGCTGGGGAGTGTTACTCCTTCCCTTTCAGTTCTTGACAGATTTCCCACCCCTTTTCCATTCCCCTCCTGCTCACTAGACCCAGGTTTGGTTTTAGCAGCTGCGCATTTCACATCCCCTGACCAGTGGCTATCCTTACAGGCTGTGGAACATCAGGATTTCTGGTGAGATCATGTTCCCATCAACTGAGTCAAACTCATGCACGTTTCCTCTACAATTTTTTGACTCCATTTACATCTTTCAGACAAGAAAACTTTCAGCTTTTTCTTCCACAGGGAGAGAACTCCAGTATTAAATCCTGTCAGCAATCTCCTTATTAAGGTGTCTCTCAACACTTCAGGCAAACTGCTAAATTGAATATCAAGTCTTCTCTTAATTCAAACACCTGAAGCTAATCCTCATCCTCAGTCTTCAGTATATCCAGTAATCCAGCAAATACACAAAGATGACATTACCAACAACAGCAGCAATTTCTTTCCTTGGACTTATTGTGCATTTTTATGTATTTCCCTTCTTAGGAATTATCAAGTCTCTATAAACTCACAGTGTCAGAATAAATGGCAATATACTCTACATGCTAAGTTTTGAGTACTGCCTCTCTGTTTCTGTATTAAAAGAAACTCACAGGAAATGAGAGGATAAGAGAATTGCAGGTCGTATGTATTGTACAGTTCAACTAAATAACTTCCCTGAGACCAGAAAACATGTTGGTTTTGAGGCAAGAATGACATCGGGCTGTGTTATGAAGACAAGACTAGAACAAAGAACATTACCTGAGTCACACTGCTTTGTTTTTATCCCTGGCTTCTGAAGGAAGTAGACACATTCTTTATTTCAAAAATTTTATTGTGCTAAAACATGCTTAATTTTAGATGCAGTTAAACAGATTCTTTCCTCCTTGCCAAAATTCAAGTCTGTACAATGCGTGCTGAGACAAGTTCTGTTTTTATTCCCTGCCACTAACACTGATCAATTCCCACAGTTGGCCACAAAGCCTTTATGGCAGTTTAGGAGTCAGTGAGCACAGCATTCCTAACAGACATTGCTCTTAAGAGACTAAGCTTACCCACAGGATGCATACATTTAGGGAAATGCAATCAATTTGACTTTGACCTGAAATCTTCTTCTGAAGATTTCAACAGCTGCAGTACCTCCCTCAGGATTTAAATTAGGTTGTCCTGAATACAGATCCCATAGAGAATATCAAAAGTAAGTGTACAGTCCCATTTCCTACATTGGTTCTATAGTATGTAGGCTACAGAGGGAAAAGGGTCTCACAGCAGTATTGCTGAAATTGGTATTGACGCAACCATAGACAACAAAAATAATTTAACATAAAATTGTATACATGAGATAGATAGAAAAAACCCACGAAAGCTTTCATGAAATCGGATTTGATTTGCAATCGTGTTTGCCAATGCTTATTCACCTTTTCCCAACTTAAGCTGCTTTGTCCAAAACAATCTAAGCAGATTCAGCATATCAAAGAAGTGAACAGGGAACACTTTTTGGAGTTCATGAGTGCAATGATGTTACCAGGAGTCAGAAACCTGAGGCTTCTCAACAAAAGTACAGCCAAGCATAGTTTTTCTAAAAATGTATAATTTTAGATCATTTCTCTAATGCTCCTACTAATTTATATTATATACAGCATCCAAGTGCACCTTGAAGCAGTCTGTTGCAGTCTTCTGTAGCATACAAGTTTATTGGTAGTTTATTTTTTTCTTCATACCAAGAAGGCATTAAATTTTGGGTTTACTACCTGCAATGGAAAAATGTTACTAAGTTTGTGTTTTTCACTATTGCTCTCACCATGTCAAGTAGTTACTTGTCTGCTGGGGGGTAGAAGGCACTACACTCCATCTAACAGGGAAACAAGGATTTCAGACCCTAGAACAGAATCTCTGATAAAGGTCTGGTTCCCACACTCTCTCCCATCCTGCTTCCCTTAGGGCACCCCTATGCTCTCTCCATATTTTCCTCCACTCCACATTTATCTGGAGGCCTTTTGCATCTTTCCTTGACACCTACTGTAGTCTAAGGTCCTGACAAGTAGCAGCTAAAGAACCAAGGCACAGAACTCTGCCTGAGCCACTTCTAACTCACCCCCCATGCAGGGGACACTGCCTGTCTCCCCATCAGCTGTACCACGTGAGCTGGATGACATGAGGAAAATATCTCTGCTGTTTGACCCAGCACACCACCTGCTCAGGTCAGCAAGGGCCTGGCCTGGAAAGCACAACAGCAAACTGCACACCAGGAGTACTCCACTGATGTAGCCTCCAACAGCTGCTGTGAGGCACAGGAGATGCCATTCTCCTTCCTTCCCCACATGCAGCAGACTATGCAAGGTTCTTATACCTTCTTTGGGTAAGTTTAAGTACAAAGACTTGGCTACATCAATATCTAAACCTACCTTCTTTTAAGAGGGGCTTTTGGAGGAATATTCTCCTTGCTATCATACTGGAAAGCTTTGGAAGGATCCAAGTGCTTGGTGCCCTGGACTGTGCACAGCTGCTCCTGAAGGCGTCTGTTGGTTTGCTTTTCCTTGGATAGCAGCACATGCAGTTTGGAGACATCCTACAGAAAGCATCATATGTGGAAGTTAGATTAAGAACAGGAGAAGAGCTTGCTTCATCATTTACTTAAAGAGCCATTTTGCCTAATGACAAACATAACACACGATTACTGGTGCCATTAAAACCCCAACACAAACACAGAGGTGCAGAGAAACCAGCAGCACTGTATAGTTGCTGTGCAACACCACTAAGCAGGGCATTAGTCTGAAACTTTCAGCTGCTGCTTTCAGCAGTTAGTTTACTAAGTTTAGAACCTCCAAAGGAGGTAAGAAAAGCCAACTAAACTAAGAGTGGGAGTTTGCACTGCTGATCCCCTCTGTATGCCATAAACTCAGTCAAAAATAAAACAGGTTCTCTTGGCGTTTCTGGAGGATGGTGGTTTGTTCTAATCTGGTTCGTGCAGGGAATTTAAGAATCACAGAAAGTAAGGAGCTTGTAGGATTAGTCTATAAACATTTAGAGCAATAAAAGGCACATTATTAGCTTGCAGGTTTTTAATTTTTCATTTCACAAACCTGCTTCAGGTGATTATTCTCTTCCTTCAACTTTATAACATGCTTGATTTTTTGCTTCTGGTTCTGGTGGCCAAGTAGTTTAGCATAGGCATCACTTAGTTTATTCAGTTCTTCCTGGGCTGCACCGTGCTCCTGCAGGATTGCATTCTTCTCTACTTCAAATGCATCTAGCTGTTGCTGAAATACAAATTGAATCTCTTAGAAATCTTTTAACATTAAGCTTTCTACTGAACTGAGACCTACATAGGAAGATTGGTTTGGGAAGGGGACTAGCTGGCTCAACACAGAGCAACTTAAGAAACCACTGCAGGATAAACGCCTTGCAATGAGAAGCAGCCTGTTTACTTCTCAAAAGTAGAACTTGAGCCAACTGCAAAAGTCTTCAGTCAACAGACACACACACCTACGTCCCAACACACCTGAAAAGGCTTCATTTTGTTAGATAAATCTTCATACAGTTTACGCCAGGTCTTGATCTCTTTTTTTAAGCTTAAGGTCACATCTTCATTTATGGACTTTCTAAAAAGCAAGAAGTGAAGTTTCATTATGTTCATGGTTAACTCTCAGCACTTCTTCCCAAGAAAACTTGGATGTGCCATAATAGGGTTTAGTTTGAGAAAGTTACCTTGATCTTTCTGCTTCAAGTTCCCTTTTCAGTTCTTCAGTTTGCTCTTCCAGTTTTTCCTGAAGTTTAGTCATTTGTGCAAGGCAAGACTCTTTTGTTCTCTCTGTTTCTGCTTCTTGTAGTGCAAGCTTGGTCTGGACTTCTAAAAGCATCCTGAGGAAGATATTCCTTAATGAACCTTTAAATATATATATTTTTTTACACAACTCTAAATCTGAAAACCCAAGTAACCATGACTGAAAAGCTGTCAGTAGAACTGAAATAGAAGTTTGCACAAACAGTGCCACAGAGAGAACAACACTACAGAAAGCAATCAAGTTTAAGATGTATAATAATTAACTTCTCCTATGAGGAAGCAAGTACTGTTTCTGAAGCAAGGAAAGATAATGTTTCTCATTTATGGCTGTTCAATGCCAACAGCTTTTAGCAGAGAGTTTATTAGGCTTTACATGCAGAGATTTGCTCAGGCAGAAACCAAACTGTTCAGTGTGGATGCACCCCAAGATTTCAAAAGCCCTACACCTAAAAGCACTGTCTCCCCTCTTCAGCCTCAGCTGTTTATCCCATTAACCAGGTGGAGACTAAGAAACCCTTCCCTGTCACACCCAACCAGCAAACAAACAGAAAATAACTCTTCAGTTTGTCTTTTACCAGCTGTCATAGAAAACTGGAGGCAATAATAAGCAGGTGGGGAGGAAAGGGAGGGCAGCATCTTAACCAGCAGATAAAACAGAACATGGATCACTAAACTGCTGTTGGACAGTCAGAGAAGCATGTTCTCACCTAGTGGCCTAACACAACTTCTTGGCTGTTAATTTTTGTAACTAACTCATATTAGGCAGAGAGGACCTGGGTGTACATCACCAGTGTGGCAATTCACGGATGGTTAACTGGCATCTGCTTGTGAGCAGAATCTTGAGGTGACACATCATTCAGAGTAGAGTGGCAAAGGTGAGCTCTGCATTAAGTATTTGTTTGTCTACCCTGTGGATCTTATCTGTGGAGCAATCACTGTAATGATATTTCTGAAAATGACAATATTCCAGCATATTTCATTCAAGTATTTTCCTTTTCCTCTATGTTCTACATGTAGGTAAAACTCAAAACAACTGATTCAACCTTTTGCACTGGGAAAACCAGAAACTCCAGCTTACACCAAATGCTGATCTTACCTAGTAGAGCACCACACTAAGTTCTAGTTGGAAAGGCAAGCCTTAGTTTGCGTTATTTAGCTTAAGGAAGACTGACTGTAGTACCTTGCACATTCTTCTTTTGCTTTGTTTTTAGTGTATTCTGCTTCCTGAAGCAACTGCAGATTCTCTTGACCTACTTTTTTTAGGTTGGCAACTGCTTCTTGCAGAGAGGTATTCTCCAGTTTAAGACAGCATATTTCTTCAGCTGTTGTCTTCTTGTAGCTGATATTACCAGGCAAATAAGAAAAATCTGGTTACTTCAGGCAAAATACAGATTGACACGTTCGGGCCTTATAAGAACAATACAAGCTCATGCTGACAAGTGCCAAAGATTTTATAATCTGAAGATATGGCACTGCTCTGGCACTGATAAATCCAAAGGTAAAAAGCAAGACACAACACAATTCCATAAAGCCATAAACACTAACACTATAACAAATTCTGTGATACAGATATTTTCATCTTTTTGTAGGCATTTTAAAATACAAAAACCCTGCTGTATCTGAAGCTTATTTTAAACACTAAAAGATTTACTGTCTGCAGTTTACATTGGCAAATATCCCACTGGATCCTTCACAGGTGCCATGTATACCTAGGAATAACAGTCCCACTTTTTACACACTTCCATAATCTGAATATTTTGAGATAACGTATTTGCAAGAAACGTAGGAAACTAGTCTTTAATTCAGTATTGCAGTGCGAAGAGAACACACACCATCACTAGTTACAACTCTTATTCTGATGCAAGAGCACTTAACTACTCCAACTGGTTACATTTTGGAAGAAGCAACATCCAGTTTCCCAAACTACATTCTCGGTATGTCGTTACACTTGCCTAGTACTCAAGGAATAAATTCTTAATGCCATCAAATACTTCATCAAAATCCTCTGCTCTAATGCCAACACTCATATACAGTGTGAAGTACCAAGGCATGTGAATGGACAGTGTATTCCACTGTCATCTCAGAGATAATCCCTGTCCTGTATCTTAATTAAATTTAAATACCTTTCAAAGTCAG
>JAWWLV010000030.1:6148314-6160892 GCA_035041135.1 Platyrinchus mystaceus
GACAAATTATAGAGAAAGGTGTACATAAAAAACTAACATCTTTGAGCAGAATGTTTGGTTTGGGTATTATTTTCTTACTAGAAACACCATAGTAAACTGGTCATTTATAAATCTACTACTTGTCTTTATAAATCTTATTCTTGCTTATCTACACCTGAGGAGGAACAGCCCCAGGCACCAGCACAGGCTGGGGCTGATCTGCTGGAGAGCAGCTCTGCAGAGAAGGCCCTGGTGGACAAGCTGTACCTGAGCCAGCACTGTGTCCTGGGTGACAAGAAGGGCAGTGGGATCATGGGATGCATTGGGAAGAGCATTGCCAGCAGGTCAGTGGGGGGATCCTGCCCCTCTGCTCAGCCCTGTGAGGCACAGCTGCAGTGCTGTGTCCAGGTCTGGGCTCCTCAGGACAAGAGAAAGCTCCTGGAGCGGGTCCAGCAGAGGCTGCAGCGATGATGAAGGGACTGGAGCAGGGGTCCCCAAACTACGGCCCCCAAAGCTGCCGATCCCGGCCCGCGCCCCCCTCCCTGCCACAGTGACTTAATCCACGCCTCGTTCTCCACCTGCCTCCAGGGGGCGCCTGTCGGCTACAAACCGGCCCCCGACCAGTTTGCGGGCCCTGGACTGGAGCATCTCCCTTAGGAGGAAAGGCTGAGGGAGCTGGGGCTGTTCAGCCTCGAGAGGAGACACTGAGAGGGACCTTATCCATGTCTGCCAGAGGATGGACCAGGCTCTGCTCGGGGGTGCCCAGCAATGGGACAAGAGGAACGAGCAGGAACTGATGCCCAGGAAACTCCACCTGAACATGAGGAAGAACTTCTTGCCTGTGCAGTGACCAAGCACTGGAACAGATTGCCCAGAGAGGATGTGGAGTCTCCCTCACTGTAGATTCCAGAGCCATCTGGACAAAATCCTGTGCCATGTGCTCTGGGATGACCCTGCTTGAGTGGGGAGGTGGGACCAGATGGCCCACCCATGGTCCAGCCTTACCCATTCTGTGATTCACTGTTGAAGAACAGCTGAATATTTTCTCTTAACTTGTAACAGAAAGAATACTAGGATGGCTACAATTACACTTGCCCTTTGTAGCATCTGACTGAGAACTTGTAATGTCATTCTAAAAAGCAATTTAAATCAACTACTGTAAAACCTTACTTGAGGGAAGATACAATGCACTGTGCTGTCAAATACAGCACTAATTATTAATGCTTGCTACCAGGTAAGCAGTGCTAGAAAACTGAAACGCCAGGTGAAAATCTGAATATAGATAATTTTATGTGTTAATGTAATATAGTCTCCCATACAAATATTCAAGATTTTAAAAGTAAGGGAATATAAAGACTTTTCAAAGGAATGGGAAGGAGTTCCTAAGTAGGAAATGCTATCTTGCATCTATTCATTGCCAACATAGAGAACAAATTGACAGTGTATCTAGAAAGCTGTAAATTTTTGTATATAGTTTTAAATTTAATAGCCACATTGTAAACTCAGCTATTATTTTATACAAGCTTTTGCATGTGCCAGTCAGGAATTTTGTACTCACTGTTAAGGACACAGCCATGAAGCATTTCAACCACCTGGAATGATATGTACTATTAGATAAATAATGGAAGAGCTGAAGTCAAATTTGAGCAGTCTAAGCTGCTTAACAGTCTTTTCAGTCTTGACATATTCACTTCTCAAAGGATTTAGAGTAATTGTGGGTCAAGTTGTAAAAATTGTAATCAAGCACCTTGAGTTTCTCCTGTGGTTGTCCAGCCTTTCCCATGCAGCCACAACCTCTTAAAAAACACCCCAAACTGAAAAAACTTCTCCATGATGTCTTACCTCCTGCCTGGAAATTTTCCTGCAGGTACTGTTCAGGTGTAAGTCACTTTATAGGCTTCCTACTAAGAGGTTTTATAACAAGAAAGAAAAAAGCTGCTCGGTTAAGCACATTTCAATGTTTAAGTGAAAGGTACATATCTTAATATTGAGACAGGACAATGAGAATTGTATCCTCTCCCAGTAGGCTGAGCACACCTTTGTCCAAATCCCTGGTCTGCTTTGCACAGGCCAGGACAATGCCCAGGGAGCTCTGGCAGGTGCAATACCCAATTACATGGTGCATGAGCAGTCACTCCCACAAGCTTGTGATACTTGATTTGTCCAGAGCAGAGCTTTGGTATGGAGTCTTCTGTGAAAGGTTTAACTGGTTTGAATAGTTTCCCCCTCAGCTGTTCCCAGAATGGGGAAGGCTTGGCTGGTTAACACCTAAGCCCACACTCTGATCTCCCCTTCTCCACTACACTGGTCCATATGACAATCAGTTTTCATAGCCTGTTGTTAACATCCCCCATCCCACAGTGATGCAGAATTCAAGAGGACATTAGCAACATTACCCCAGCACTTCTAGTCACCTAACATACAATAACATTCTTATTATTCACTTCCTTGTTAGAACTAGAAGCATGATATGCTTCAAGTACTGATCTGGTCTGCAGAAAAACACAGTTGTATTTTACAAAGGTCACCATTAGAGATCAGAGTTAAAGCAGTCTTCAGTGTCTCTCAACCAGATTGCTCCTACACACAGGCCAAGATGGGAATTAGCCCTGCTCCTACTGTGCCTGTGACCATGTGCCTGTTCAGCATCAGCATTTACCTCTAGTACAGCAAAACTCTGCAAAACTAATGTCAGATCTAGGGCATGTAAGCCAGTACTTTCCCTTGGCCTCCATTAGGTATCACGAAGTTTTTACACTCTGTGAACTAATTCCTATTTGTAATCTTGGTAAACTACAGCTCTCACAAAACACTGCAGTTCCTGATGCTGTGTTAGTGACTGCCTTTTATAAGTAAATGCATTAAACTTGCTCTTTCCTCCTGCTCTAGCTACTCAACACGTTCAGTGGGTATCACAAAGGCTAATTTTTAATGTGTCTGTGGTAGAAGGCCAGTAGGGACACGTGACACTGCCCAAACAGCACGTCAGGTGGGCTGACAGGAATTTGCTATTGTCAGCAGCAGTGAGTGGGATTAGTCTGCTGTTTGATTAAAACACTGCAGCACTGCACATCATATCTTTCTAGTATCACGTAATCCTCAGAAAGTGAACCAGATTTTTAAAATTAAATACATAATTCAGCACCTGCAGTTACAGTAAACCAAGGTTAGATTACACGAGCTGCTCTACAAACTATAAGGTGTTAAAATTCCTTGCATTGTGGTGTTTCACTGAATAGTGAACAGTCTGCCAAATAAGACTGAAAAGTGACACCACATTCTGTTGTAATCATCATGAAAAGAACGTATTTCCTGGGAGGATCTTTAGTCAAAAATGTTACATGTTCTTTCCATGAGTTGAGTTCTTCATTATTAAGATCATGTTCAGACTCTGTTTCTCAAGTATTCATGTGCCTGTTGACAAGGTCACAGGATGTTTTTTTCCTCATTCTATTGTACTCCTGTAAAAACAAACAAACAAACCAGTCAACTGAAGGGCTTTCTACAAGAGCCAAACAAAACATGAGATCTTAATGCATCAAGACAACAGCAAGATAGCAGGAAAGGTGTAGCCTCTGGAATTAAAGTCTAGGTAAGGAAGTAGTTCACAGTTTCTACAGAGTAAAATGCCCCTGACATGAATGACTGAATTACAGATTTTAGACTTTACTGAACAGTTATACCAGTAAAACAGTATAAAACTGTCTTCCTTGTAAGTGGTTTAAGTGAACAATTACAAGAAACTCATTCTATCAGGCTGATTTTACTTTTTTTTTTTTTTTAAGAACAGGAGCGAGTTTTTTCTCTGCCTTTTTACCAGCTTTACTCCAAATTTCAGTTTGAACGAGATCCCAATGTCTATAGAACATTTCTGCTCCCACAGCACACCAGAGGATCAGTTCTCCAGTGTTCATATATTAGCTTTTCACTTCTTTAGGTACAGCAGTGGCTCAAGCATGAACACGAGAACAGATCTGCCTCTAAGACAGGCCTACTGTGTTTAAGTTAGTTATCTTCCATGAGGTAATCTACATAGAATAAGAAACTTTGAGGCAGTTAACAGCTAATTACTTCTATATTATCAGAAGTTGATTTGCAAGGAGTTACCTGTTATGAGCTGGTCTCTGGAATGGTAGGAAGGTGTGTTATTCTGTAGTAGCTGTGTTTGAGCTGCCGTGCTGTACGTCCAGACACAATCCACTTTAATTTCTGGACATTTGGTTTGGAACACTTGCTCGAGGAATATTCTGTAAGGCACTTTAATACCAGTTCCTTCCAGAAGGTCAAATCTCTGTTGTTTATCTAAACAGCAAGACACAAAATATTCTATCATTAGTAACTAGTTAAATCCTTATTTCATACATGTACTTCCAGCTTTTTCACCTAAAATAGGCAGCCAAATATCTCAGGCCAAATGGGGAAAAACCCAACAAAACATCACAAGAAAGCCACAAAAGAAACCAGTATGACAATGCACCTGCCCCTTCCCCACTGTGTAGACCCTTGCATGCATTTTATTCTGTCCTCCCCTGAAACTTTGTGTGTACATACCTTGGAATGCAACTGCAGAAATTCCAATGCCTCTGTCAACTCCAGCAGCTTTTGTTCTTCTATTTCTAGTGCCATAATAGACAGTGCCAAGACAGAAGGCTGGAGAGAGAGAGAGAAAATGTCTTTGAACACTGCTTTGTTAAGTTTCAGTAGTTTAATTGTCTTTGAACTTTTAAGATGTTTACCTTGGCTTTAGAAAACATGATTCTGCAGTGACAGGCTTTAAGTTGAGTCTCAAGTCTCTCAAAATTAAGGTACTTTCTCCTAGAATAAAAACAGATGAGTGAATGTAGAAGAATGCAAGCTTGATCACGGCAGCATCACCCTGGGAACTCAGAGAAGCAGCAACAATATTCATTATCTAAACAAAGGCCTCGTTTGTCCCAAAAGTTCTAGGGTTACAGTCAAACAGGTGTTCAGCTTTGGCAGTCCTAGTGACAAAAATAAATCTTGTGTTACGCTGGGGAGAGTTGCATTGTCAAAACAGGCTCAACAACAGGGAATTTTAGTGATTACTAGCAAAAGGAATCTTTTTTAAGCCAGATTTTGCAATCTTTGCAATGAGGCAATATTTTAGTGCAGCATAAGCAGAGATTCATTATACCATCGTTACTGAGCAAGTCTGGTTTTCAGCTCAGAAAGCAATACTCTTTAGATCAATTTATGCAAACAATATTTAATATTAAACAACAGGCACATTTATGATATTTACCAATAAAGGGGAAAGCCTGTGAGATTTTTAAAGTATAGAAAGGCCAATTACTTGAGCAATTTCTCTGCTTATTTTTCTACGTAGGCTTCCTGATCATATGCAGGTAAGAGCAAAATTAGTATTAGCTATTTTACCTTTCACAGCTTAAATTCTCGTGAACAAGTGAATGATACAGCTGGAGAAACTGGAAGGCTGTTGTAGCTTTCACTTTCCAACACAGCTTCTCCAATATGATTTTCTCCATTCTCATCATATCAGACACAGTGAACCTGTACTGGCTTATCCGAATTAAGTCAGTGGCCAAGGGCACATTTCTTTCTTCTTCTGATGCCTTGACAGCCAAGTAGAAGCAGCTGAGTCCAACACAGCCCAAGTGTTTAGGCTGCACCTAAAGAGAAGTAAATTATTGTTACCTTCAGAGAGGAAGGCCTTTGATCAGCCATTACAACATGTAAGTACCAAACTGCAGACACCAAATACTATGGGGGGCAGGGAAGGCTCTTCTGGTTTTTGGATATTGAGAACTAAGTCTTTTATCTTACATTCTTTTTATTTAACCAAAGGAGAAGACAGTTACACACTACATGTTCCACCTCATTCATCTAAAAAGCAAGATTGCAGAACAATATATTTTGATTGAGGTAGAACTGGTTTCTTAATGAGGTTCTATAATAGCCTAATCAGAAGCTTTTAGGACTTTAAGTGTTGTACATATTGGCTGATACCAAAAAAAGGGGGTTTTCTAACTCTTTTAAAATATATATATATACACACATATATATATAAATTAATTTATTTTATTCCACAGACATTGCAGTCCTCGTTTTTACTGCTTATTTTTGATTCAGAAGTCTTTCAGATCATCATTTTCCCATCCACTCCATCTAGCTTTCTCATGTTTGTTTTAACACACAAGGAAAACAAGCTTTTGTTCTTGTCCAGACTGTACAGTGATAATCCTGTCTTGTCAGACAATTAAAAACAACCCAGGTCAGCATGTCACTTCTGCACAGGAGAATGGAATGCTAACCGATGTTTCACCAGACTCTGAGTGTTGAACAGCATCTTGATATACACGGGCAGGTTGAAAAGGCAGTTAAATAAGAAGTAATTTAAGATGTTCTTTTATCCGTGTGACAGGAAAGACAGTCTGTCTTGGTCTAACCCATTAGATGCCCTGCATTTCCCAGGCTATGGGCATCCTCAAGTTGAAACTGATGCCCTATTCCTTGTCTTCTCCAAAGGAAACAGCTTTGTTAACAATACTAAAATCTGAACAGGAAACACCTGGTGCAATCAGAATCTATGGAAGCAGCTAAACCTTTAGGCATCTAAACCCAGTATGTTCTAACACAACGAGCTGGAGCTAATAACTGAGAGCTTATACTTTAAAAAGCCTTACCTTCATTTTTGACAAGAATCTATCCAAGAAATTCACAGCTAGGGAAAACGTCTCAGTGTGGAAGCCGAAGAACTGAGTTAAGCTGAGCAGATCTTTTACTTCGAAGTCCCGCAGCCGTGCAGTCATTCGGAGGCCATTGTCATGAGCAGCCTCGACCAGCCTGAGCCCGGCGGGCTTGGGCTGAGCCCGCAGCTCCTGCTCCAGCAGCGCCGAGAGCTGGAACAGGAGCTCCTCGGCCTCGGCGCTCACCAGGGTGTCGATCATCTGCAACACGAAACAATCGCGAGCGTGTCAAACAGCCGAACGGGAGAAAACTCACCGAGTTACAGCCGCCTCTAAACCAAAGGAATACGGCCAGGCACACTCGAGGTCAGCCCCAGCCCCAGTGACTCCCGGGTTATCCCCAGCCGCGGGTGATTCCCGGGATGTGCAGGGGATGTTCGGGGCCGCGCAGGCGCCGCCTCCCCGGACATGCCCGGGCCTGTCCCTCGCTCCTGAACCGCGGGGGTTCCGCCGGCATACGAGCCCAACCCTGCCCGCTTCGCCGGCGGGACGGGGACACAACGGGACAAGCCCCGACCCAGCCCCCGCACGGCGCGGGACGGGCGCGGGGGAGCCAAACGCGCCACCGGCGGGACCCGGCCCCTCGCCCTTACCGCGTCCGTACCGCTCCCTGCCCTGGCGGGGCGGGCCGGGGCGGCCGGAGGGGGCCGGCGGTCGGTGCCGGGCCCTGGCCGGTCCCGCGGGCACCGGGAGAACGCAGCGGCTCCGCCCCGCCCGGCCCCGCAGCGCCCTCCGGCGGCGGCGCCGCGCCAGCACCGCCCGCCCGTCCCGGCACCGCCGCCCGGCCGTCCCTCCCTCGTCCCGCAGCCGGGAGGCGGGATTCAGTCTGTGGTTTTAAGCTCTAAGGCTGATTTTGAGCCTCCAAAACACAGAGCTTGGTCTCTCCTTGTGCGCCCAAAAGTTGGCCAAGTGAGCCCGGTTCTGAGCCCCCACAGCGCAGCCCCGGGTCCCTGCTTGGGAGCCCGGAATCGCAAGACTGGGGCTCAGTTTCGAGCCGCCCAAACGCAGCGCTGGATCTGTCTTTGGGAGCCCAAAAACCGATCAGGTGACTCTGGTTCTGAGCCTCCAAAATTGCCCCGGGGTCATGGCTAAACCCCAGCCGGCAATTGGGCAGCAGCAGTCTCCCGCAGTGGGATGGGGAAGAGATCAAAGACAAAAACACAGCTCGTGGGGGTGAGATCAGAATAGTTTAATGATGGAAACCAAGAAAAATATAATAATTTAATATTCATGATAATACATAATACTAACAATAGTAACAATAGTAGTGATTAGAATAATAATGACAAGGAGAGAGAGAAGCCCCAAAACAGCCAAGTGCTGCCTGACTCGCTCTCCCCACCCTCTGTCTGAGCCCCGCCCACTCCTTTAACATTATAAATCCAAGATTTGATCCAGAGCAACACAAACTCTCAGTGCATGGAATTTCCATATTCCTGCTATTTTCTCTGTGTTCCATCCTGGGGATTCTGGGACTAAGGGAGGCACTGGCCATCTGTGCTAACCCTGGCACACCACAGCTCCTGGGAAAATCCAAGGGAAGGGACAGAAAAGCTAGGAAGGTGGAAAATCGTGGTCCTGGCTGAGCAGGGCCTGTGCCAACAGCATTTCCAACTTTTCCATCCCCTGTCTTTGGAGCACAGGCAACACCAAGCTTTGGCCTGCTTTGGCATTACCTGTCTGTGCCTGCAAGGAGATGGGAACTGCAGCCAGAACTCTCCCATTCCCAAGGATAATAGATCCCTCTGAGGTATTTAATATCAAATATCATGGAAATTCTGAGGAATGAAAAAGTAAATAAAACACTAAGTTCTACCACCTTAATTCACAAACATTCTCAGAGTCTGTACTTGGTACCTCAAGTCCTGCATGACCCAGACTGGAGACTTGGGCCCATGTGGGAACTGACAGGAAGTGCAAAATAAAGTTCATTCCTGTGCAGGGGCTCCCTGTGGTGTCGCATTTTAGATTTTTAGTCAATGGCTTTTCCTGGTCCCCTGAGGCAGAGGATGACCCATACATTTGTCTCTCCCTTATTTCTCAGACACTCACAGACCAAGGTCCTGCTCTCTTTGCCCTCCTTCAGGGGCTGCATTCGCCCAGACCCAGAAGGTTGCCCATGGAGGTGAGGCAATGTTGGCTGCTCCAGTGGATTTTCCTCCAACGCAGGCTGATGGGTCTGGAGGCTCTTGGGTTTGGCTGTTCAAACACCAAAGCATTTGACATTGCTGGGCTGAATTAAATGATTTTTTCCTGTCCTGAAAGAGAGGAGAAAAGGAAAATTAATAACTGTGGAAGTCAAAGGCTCCTTGCTTTCATAATTCTGTTCTGATTACTCACTACAGGAGGTTTCTTGCACAAAAAAAGAGGTGACACGGAATAAAAATGCCTTTTTAAAATTCCTATTTATTAGCATTTTTATTTCTATTTTTTTCATACATAAAAAGGATGTCCATTTTTATTTATTGTTTTCTTTGCCTTACTTTAACAGAACCACTTTCACTCCAGACCCCACGTGTGAGTTATTCCATCCTTTGCCAAGAATCTACAAGTGTGGACTTTACAGGGCCTCTCATAGCATTCTGGCTGTTGCCAACTGACAGCAGGAATGAACAATGAAAAGCAGCATCAGAAAATAGAAATTACAAACTTCTAGATGTAAGTCATAGAAAACAAAACAGCTTTCTGCTCCTTGTGAGTTCAGGGAGGAACTGGGAAGGAGGAATTAAAAACACAAGCAAATGGGGAGAGGACACCACCACCACTCTCGTACCAATAAAAAACCCCAAACCAAAAACAACAAAACCCCAAACAAACAAAACAAAAGCCAAAACCCCCAAAATCAACGAAGAAGCTCAGTCTCAGATTCCTAAAGAAAATCAAAGGAACCCAAACTGCATAACTTGATGTGATTGTTTTCATACTCAAGACTAGAGCTACAGTTACAAGGACACTTGAGCATTAACTTAGGTATTTCCTGGCAAGAACATCCAAGTCAGTTTTGTTTCCAGACATAAGGTGGCAGCATAGGATATCTAAAGCCTGTTGGCGCCATCTCTGATGGAGCCAAACAGCTCGGATTCGGGTATGACACAAGCTGCTCTTCCTAACGCTGAGAAATGATCAGAAATCTCTAAAGCCTGCACAAAAGAACTCTGAGCATAACTCTTTCTTTCACCTACTACCATTTGGCTGTGTGTGCCTGAGAGTACCGAAGTTAAGAATCACGGCCAAGACCTTTAATCACAATTATCTTCAGAGCAAAATGCTACTGCTGTACATTTCCTTCAACTTTGTCATGTTTCCAACCCCAGTTCCCTGGCTAATTAGGAAGAAACGTTCTAGACAGTATTCTAAAAACCACTGTTGATATTTTGTTCTAGGAAATTTGTAATAAGATTTCCTCATCGAGTCTGGCCCTTCATTTCCTTGTGTTCCAGTGTTCTTTCAGGTATTCCAATGACAAACAAAGTCAAAACCATTAAAAATGGTAAAACTAAACTCATTCACTCCGTAGCTTAATGACACTTCTTTGACTAATGCTTAGACTTTACTAAGGTGTGTTTATAGTACTTTGAGGGTTCCCCAAGGCTGCTGTGACTAGAATTCCTGCAAATGCAGGCAAACCTGGAAGCATAGTTTCAGTTCATGCACTCAGCTCACAGAATGTCACGTGTTGGAATGCACCAGGCAGTTCAGTGACTTGTTCCATAGCTGGGCAAATTAAGGTAGATAACCTGAGAGCCACACATACACCTGTGCAATCAAATGAGTGCAGCAATTACGATAAACACATTTTAGATATTCATTATGTAACATGATTTCAAGAGCTTCTAAAGCCATCCCAAACTAACCTTGTCAGATTGGAGAACAGCCACTGACAGGTAACAAGTAATGCTCAGTCTGCTTAAAAGTTTTAACTGCATCTTAGCAAAAGGCTGAAGGCATTCACTGCCTTTTAACAAGCAAATCAAATTTCTGTCTCAAATCAAACTTCCAACTCTGATGTTCACAAGTCTATTTGTGATCAACAGTGTTATTGCTACAGAGGAAGGCCGCTATCACAGCACTTGGGATAGCAGAAATCAGGTCACATTACTCAGGTCAACCTAACAGAGGACACTGGACAGCAGAACTTTCAGCTATCAACATTTACTGGCAGCATCGCTGCGTAACATCATTAGCATTTGGAGATACAAAAAAGTAGCAGGAAAAGCTCACAAAAGATGAGCCTTTATGCTTCTTATTTAAAAAAAAGTCCAAGAAGAATACTTTAATGATGGTTTTGAAATGGTTGATGGTTTTCTCATTATGACAGCACCAAACAATGATCACAAATTGAACCCTGCAAAGTGCCAGAGAATATGTGTAAGCATCAGCCTCAGCCATTTGGAAGAGAGAGTTTCATTCATCAAGTCATGACCATAAGTCATTACAGTCTATCAGTCAAGGCTGATTTTTAAAAACACAGTCACTTTGATTGTAGCAGAAAAACTTAACTGTTATAAAAGTCCTTGTTCTTTAGCTACAGCTCATATTTCATCATAGAGTCTCAGTGCACTTTAAAGCATGTAATCTCTTTTCTAGGTCTAACTAGCACTTGTTAGGACTACATTAAGATGACGTACACAGGTAAAAACATGGGAGTATTTAGCTCAAAAATCCCACAGCCAAGCCCTCTTCATAAATACATTAACTACACGCACAACTCTGGAGGATTCCTGAGACTACTGGGCCACAAACAGAAAAAAAATTGAAACAAACAGCCACTTATACCAAAAAGTCAAGAAATACCCTAGCCCTAGTTAAGAGTTTGATTTAGAAAAGGTCAGCCCTAGTTAACAGTTTGGTTTAGAAGGGGTCAAAGACACTCTTCATGAGCCAGCCTTCAGCCACTGTATCCAGCTTTAGTCAAACCTGACAGCTGTGAAACTGGGCTTGGGCCCAGCCCTTCAAGGGCATCTGCTGCAGCTCAGACCACCTTCACTCCCCCCGAATAGCAGTTCAGGGTCTACAAAGTTGCTTTCCCTGGGGTCACCTGAGGTCTTGCTCAGATGCACAAAATCACCCCCTGTGGTTTGGACCTGCACCCGTGGGAGCCCTGGAGGAAAGGAGGACCCATGATCATCTACCTCTTCATTACAAAGTCTCTGCCTGCAGAGAAGTCTCTCCGCTCCTCGTTAAGTCTCGTCTCTTCAGTCAGGGCCTGTGACCTACTTGGTCAGAGCAATCCTCAGTCTCAACAGAAATACCTTTAACGGCTGCATTTCACCAGTTTTTATAGAGAGCCTCCAGTGGCATTTCCAGAAAACAACAGGACACAACGCAACAGGAGACACTGGGCTCTTAAGTATGCCTTAAGTGATTTTTAGCTCCTTATTTCTAAAGGGAAAGGAAACCGAATAATCATTTTTATCCGGTGCATACAAAGCACAGAGCAGGCGCCGCGCTCGGACCATCCAGGTGAAGAGTCGCTCGTGGAAAGGCCCCGCAGAGAAGAATCCGGGGTGGGGAAGGTGCTGGTAGACATGGTCCCTGGGCTCTGCAGGGGGGTCAAGCGGGCATCCTACCTCGTTCGGAGGCGTGGGGGGAGAGCTGCTCGGGCCCTGCTGCCGACACGGAACGGCAGGAGCGCGGCCGGAGCGAGGCCCTTCCCAGCCCGTGCCCGGGGGGGGGGCGGTGTCTCCGCGGGGTCCGCGGCGGCTGCGCGGGGCGGCCCCGGAACGGCCGGGGCAGGAAACGCCTTTTTTGGGCCTCGGAAGAGCCATAAAAGGCCGCTCAGGAAGAGCCAAATATGGTCCGCGCGGTTCCGGCGGCCGCGGCGCTTCCGCCCGCCCGGGGCCGCGTGACGGGGGCCGGGCGCGCCCCCGA
>JAWWLV010000030.1:6162217-6172354 GCA_035041135.1 Platyrinchus mystaceus
AAAGTGCTAATTTCCTCCTGCAGATAACCCATGTTACAGGGAAACTTAATCAAAGCGTCATTACTTTAATGAAATTCCCCTATATCGTGCAGGACACTTGATATAATTTATCTAAATTAATTACTCTCTGCTGCTAAAAGCAAGTTGTACGACAATTTATTTGTCCTGTCCACTCTTTATCAGACCTTTTCATAATCTGATGCAACATAAGGAGCAGAAGCAGCTTTTTTCATGGTGCTAAGCGGATTAATTTGCATTGATCCAAGGCTAATAGATGAGTTATTTCACCCAAGACAGCACCCAAGACTTCCCTCACCATTCAGGCTTCTTCCTTTACCACCCCAGGCTTTTCCCCTCTCCACCATGGGCTTCCCTCAATGGACCAAGGCTCCAACCATCACTTTGACAAGACTGGAACTCTTATCACCGAAAATACCACAAGAAGAGAATGAACAGGATACCATTGGAATACACAGAGTGGTGACATTTTTCTACTTAATCTGTCTCTCTGTCACTCTCTTTCCACTTTTCTCTCTTTTCCCTATTTCTTTCTCTCTCTCTTTCTCTGCCCCACATCAACTGTTAAATAAAAATCCATCCTGTTGACTCTGCAACGTGGTCTCATTTGCACCTTAATTTGGGCAGAGGCCCCTCTAAATAATTTTAAGAACCTGATCATAACATTCCCCTAATGTTGCTTCCATGAGGATCTGCTCCATGAGCCATGTTCATGTCCCTCACCCCCAGCCCACAGAGTTGGAGATGATATTTTGATGGTTGCTGGACATGACTTTATTAGTTCATGGGACACTCATCAGGATGCAGCCTCTGGAGCAGGACAATCCACTCCATGGTGGGATAATCCAACGGGGAGAGAGAGGGGAGCTCAGAGAGGGGTTGGCAGCCAGGGAAGAAGGGAGTTGAGGGGTTCCTGGGATCCTCAGGCTGGCATTGCCCCTCTGCCAGGGAGATGCTCCATTTTGGGATGCTCTGCGCCGGCAGGATGTAGGACACGGAGTGGGTCAACCATCTTAACAGTCAGAGAACTCTGCGAGGAGGAAGAGAGGGGAGCTCAGGGGGTGTCCCCAGCCAGGAGAGGTGGAATTTGGGGGGGGGATGCTCACAGGGAAAAGGACGTGCATGAGGAAGAGGAGCAGGACTGCCATCAGTGCCAGCCCAGCCCAGCCGAAGTAGCGCCAGCGGATCCCATAGCGCAGGAGGCGGAGTGGGGATTGCAGCCACAGGAATGAGGACTTGGAGCGCCTGCGGATCACAGGGAGCTCAGACACCCCTGATCCCCCTCCCCACATCCCCATGCTCCTTTCCAGAACTCACCTGGGTGCCGGTAGCATTGGGTATTTATTGGGCTCCTCCCGCCCTTTCCCCACCGGCCGCTCCTCAGCCTCCTGAGATGTCAGAAGCTCCAAGCTCAGCTCCAGCTTCCCCTGGAGTGATTGTGGGGGCAGTTGGGGTGCAGGGCGTGTCCCTGCCCTACCTCATCATGGCTTCCCCACATTATCCCGACATTCCCAACCTACAGAGAGCCGCTGGGCACCATCCTCCTGCATCGTGCAGGGCCACCAGCCCCGCACCCGCCGTATTCGGAACAGGTTGATTGGGGAGGAAGCCAGGGCCGGGGTCCTGCACCAGGGCCAGGGGATGCTAGGGGGCTTGCAGGGCATGGCCTTGCACAGCCTGGGGGTCAGGGCTGGGTGGGGCAGCTTGGTCAGGTCCAGCTCCAGGACACCTGTGGGGAAAGGCAAGGAGGAAGAGTTCTCATCACCAGTGGCTGCTCCCCATCAGCAGTGGGTGCTTCCTGTCACCAGGCGTGCTTTACATCCCCAGTGGGTGCTCCCCATCCCCAGTGGGTGATTCCTATCATCTGTAGGTGCTCCCTGTCACCAGTGGGTGCCCCCCAACCCTCTGGAGGTCCAGGGGCAGGGAAATGAGGTCTCACCCAGAAGATCATCTGCTTTAAACTTGTCATTGTCCCACACTTGGAGGATGAGTTTGGGCGGCACCTTCAGCACTGTCTTGTCCAGGCTCCAGATGTGCTCCTGGGGAGGGAGAAAGGTGGGTTTCATGCTTGTCACACTCGGGAGTGTCCTCTGTCACCCCAGGGTCCCCATCACCCATCCCCAGGGCCCCTGTCCCCCCACGGTTCCCAACCCCCAGGTTCTCTGTCATACCGGGGTCCCCATCACCCATCTCTCAAGTCCCTGCCCACCCCCCCAGGGCTATCCCCAGGTTCTCTGTCACCCCAGGGTCCCCATCCCGAGTAGCTCTCACCCCAGGTCCCCATCACCCACTCCTTTGGTCTGTGCCACCCCATGTCCCACTCCACCTCCAGTCTCTCTGTCCCCCAAGCCCCCTGAGGTGTCCCCCCACCCTGCGGCCGATGGCGCAGAGTTTCTCGGCTGACAGGAACTCAAAGGGGAACAGGAAGCGCCAGTTGAAGGCGCCGTGTCCATCCCGGGAGCGGTAGTGGATGTCCGTGTGCTGCCGCTGCTCAGGGAGACCATCCAGCCACCTGCAGGGACACGGAGCACTGCCTGGCACAGGGGACAGGGAGTGGGGGTGGAGACACTGGGATGACAGGGAACCTGAGAACGGACACCTTGGTGTGAGAGAGAGACTGGGAATGGGGATCCTGGGGTGACAAAGAACCTGGGGTGACAGAGAGTCTGGAGATGGGGACTCTGAGCTGACAGAGACCCTGGGGTCACAGAGAGCATGGGGATGGAGACACTGGGGTGGGTGATGGGGATTCTGGGGTGACAGAGAGTCTGAGAATGGGGATATTGGGGTGAGGGAGAATCTGGGGGTGGGTGATGGGGACCCTGGGGTGACAGAGAACCCCGAGTAGGTGATGGGGACCCTGAGGTGACAGGGAAACTGGGGATGGGGACCCTGGGGTGAGTGAAGGGGACCCTGGGGTGACAGGGAGAACCTGGGCAGGGGACACAGTGGCACTGCCAGGGGGCACAGGGGACAGGAGGATAGGGACATTAGGGTGACAGGAAGAACCTGTCACAGCCAGGGGGGCATGGCAGGACAGAGACTGGGGGTGAGGACACTGGGGTGACAGGGAACCCGGAGATGGTGATGGATAACCTGGAGTGGGCGAAGGGGACCCTGGGGTGACAGTAACCCCAGGAGTGAGTGATAGGAATACTGGGGTGACAGAGAGCCTGGGGTGAGGGACCCTGGGGTGACAGCCACCCTGGGGGTGAGTGATGATGACCCTGGGGGGGACAGAGAACCTGGTGGTGGGAACCATGGAGTGACAGGGAGCATAGGGCTGGGGCATGGGGACTCTGGTTGACAGAGAACCTGGGGATGGGTGATAGGGATACTGGGGTGACAGGGACCGCAAGAGTGAGTGATGGGGATACTGAGGCGATAGGGAAATCCTGGGGGTGGGGACTCTGGGGTAACAGGGAACCTGGGGATGGGGACCCTGGGGTGACAAGGACAGATGCTGGGGGGTGACAGGGACCACACAGTGATGGGGACCCATCTGGGGGGCACACACGTGTGCCCTGGGCTCACCCAGTCACATAGATGTCACTCATGCGCTGCCCCAGCAGGTTGGTGTCCCCCAAGTCTGCGTCCCGCACGTTCCACACCACACAGCGCAGCTCATACCTGGGGGGGACAGAGCAGTGTCCCCTCCTGCCCAGGGATGGGCCCCCCCAACTCCCCAGAGCCACTCACCCCTCAGCCTTGCGGGGGTCAATGTTCACAGGGGGCCCAGGGGGTCCAAGGTTGGCAGGGAAAACATCAACCCACATCTGCAGCTTGCCCTGCATGGGACACAAGGGGACTAGGAATGGATGCCTCAGGGCCCCCTTGGTCCTGGGGGTCCCCATCACCCACCCCCAGGGTCTCTGCCACCCCGGGGGTCCCCATCACCCAACCCCAGGGTCCCTGCCACCCCAGGCTCCCCACCCCTAGAGTCTCTGTCACCCCAGGGTCCTTATCCTCAGGTTCTCTGTCACCCCAGGGTCCCCATCATCCACCCCCAGGTTCTCTTTCACCCCAGGGTCCCCGTCACCCACTCCTGGGGTCTCTGTCACCCCAGGGACCCCATCCCCCAGTTCCCTGTCACCCCAGTGTCCCCATGCCTGTCCCCATGCCCCCTCCACCCGTGGTTCTGGTGCCCACCTGCTCAAGCCCAGGCTGGGCACTGCTGTAGAGGGGCCGTGTCTCCAGGTGCTCAGGCACGAAGGGGCACAGGTTGAGCACGTGCAGGGCCAGGCGCTCTCGGGGGGGGCCGGGGTGGCGGAATGTAGGGGGGCCACTCTCTGCACAGGGACTGTCACAAGTGGGACAGGGCCCGGACCCCCAGATCCCCCTCAGACTCCACCCAGATCCCCCAGACCCTTCCAGACCTTCACCACCCCTCAGACCCCTCCAGACCCCCCCCACCCCCTCCACAACCCCCAGACCCCATCAGTCTCCACCCAGTCCCCCCCATACCTCCCCAGTTCTCCCCCCAACCCCCCCAGCCCCTCCTGGCCCACCCCAGCCCCCAGACCCACCAAAGTGCCCGAGGAGGAAGGTTCGGTGGTTGAAGGTCACAGCTGATCCGTCAGGGCTGAACTCGGGGAGGGGCAGCCCCCGGGTGACAGCGATGAGTTCCAGGGTCCTGCTTGGGCACAACTGGTCCCTCCAGGCCGCAGGGCCTGCACTGGGGGGCAGGGGGTGGGCAGGTGGCTGCAAAACCTCCCCACTGGCTGTCCCCCCCTGGGCCGTCTCCCATGTATACCCCCTGTGCCCATCACACTGTGTCCATTCCCATCCCTCATTCTCATCCCTGTGCCCACCCCAGCACTACCCCCATGTGCCCACCATCCTCCTTCTGCCCTCTAATCCTCCTTGTGCCTCCCGTCCCTCTGTGCCCTCCACCCCTCTGTGCCCCCATCCCAAGCTCCTTGTGTCCACCGCATCCCTGTCTCCTGTTCCCACTCCTGTCCCCATCCACTCACTGATTCCCTGTGCCCATTCCCAATTGCCCACCCCATCCCCATTCCCCCGTGTTACCCCCGTGGAACCCACGTGTGGTGCAGGGTGGGCAGCCCACAGTGGGCACGGTGGTTGGACAGCAGCCGGTTCTCCAGGTCAATGGAGGTGCTGCCGATCTCCTGGTCGGGGGGGAGCCGGTCACGGTCCAGCAGTGTCACCTTCAGGTCCTTCTCCAGGGGAATGGTAGCTGTCACCTCAAACATCCTGGGGAGGGGGTGTGGAACAGCATCGGCAATGGGACATGGAGGGTGGGGGGCACTCCAGATCCCCCCAGACTCCCTCATATCTTCCCAGAAAACCAACACCCCCGACGTCCCCAGCTTTCCCCCCAGACCCACCCCCAGACACACCTAGACCTCCCCCAGACCCTCCGAAACCCCTCCAATACCCCCCCAGATCCTTCCAGAATCCCTCACAGACCCCTCTCATATCCCCCAAGACAACCAACCCCCCTGGTGCCCCACAGATCTCCCCGACCACCTCCAGACTCCCCCAGACACCACTCAGATGCCTCTCAGACCCCTCCAAACCCCATCCAGATCCCCTCATATCCCCCCAGACAACCAGCCCACATTGACCCCCCGCAAGATCCCCACCAGACCCACACTCGGACATCCCTAGGCCTCCCCTAGACCCACCCAGACCCCTCCCAGACTCCCCACAGACCCTCACAGACCCCACCCAGACCTCTCTAGACCCTTCCAGATCCTCCCAGACCACTCAGACCCCTCTAGAACCGCCCAGATCTCCCCCAGATCCCCCCAGAGCCACCCAGACCCCTCCCAGGCCACACCAAGACATTGGGTGGGGGCACCCACTGTCCTGGGGAGCGGGGACCCACAGGCACAGGGAGCTGGTGGCACCAGGATCCACCAGCACAGGGAATGGGATACCCAGAGGAACAGGGACCCACTGGCAATGGGAAAGGGATATCCAGTGGAATGGGGACCCACCAGTATCAGGAATGGGACATCTGCTGGCACAGGGACCCATTGGCATTGGGAATGGGATATCTGGTGGCACTGTGATCCACCAGCATAGGGAATGGGGACCGGGTGGCACAGGGACAGATTGGCATAGGGACATGCTGACATGCAGAATGAGCCCTCACCCCCCAGTACCACCCTCCCATCCCTGTGCCACCCAGGGATGACAGTGCCCACAGACCCCCCAGCCCATCCCCACCTGCCAAACACGGGCTCCAGGGTGTTGGGCACGTACTGGTCCCGCTGTCCCAGGGTCCTCTTCCCCAGGGACACCCGGACATAAGGGTCACTCTGGCAGCAGGGAGGGCACAGTCAGAGAGGCACGAGGGTGGGGAGAGGGCAGGGGACCCCTCCAGCCCACGGGGGTCCTTACCAGCCCAGTGACATCACGGGGGGAGAGGTCAAAGGCCCGGACAATGTAGACCCGCACCAGGCAATCCTGGGGTTTGCTGGGGGGCAGCTGCTGGAAGTGCTGGGGTGGGGGGGGCACTCCAAGCTCCTCAGGCAGGGGGTAGATGCAGAACAGCCCCTGAGAGAGACCCACAGCCATGCACCCCGGGGGGGTCCCACGGCCCCGGCTCAGGGGTCGCGGGGGTGGGGGGGTCTCACCCACCTTGAACTCACCCACGGGCTCGGGATCCTGCCCTGGCACGGGGGGACCACCCGGCTTGTGGAGAGGAAAGGTCTGGCAGAAATCCTGCAGCCCCTGGAACTCGGGCACGGCCTCCAGCTCACAGCCATAGATCTGTGGGACCGTGCCCAGCCTTGGATTTATCTCTGTTCCCATCCCTGTCCCATATTGGTGCTTCTCCCCATGACAGCCCTGTCCCTTTCTTCATCCTCATCCCCTTCCTGTGTTTATGCCCTCCCAGCTTCATCCCCATCCTTGACATCCTTGCAACTTCATCCCCATCATATCTTTATCTCCATCCCTGTCCCCTTCCCAACTTCATCCCCCATCCTTGTCCTCTTGTTCAGCCCTGTTCTCGTCTTCATCCTCAGCCTGTTTCTATCCCTGTCCTGTCTCATTCCCCACCTCATCTCCATCCCTATGCCCATCCTCATCCTCACCCTGTTTCTATCCTTGACTCCATTCCTATCCCACTTTCCTCTCTGTCCCCCTCTGTGTCCTTGTCCCCACCCACCCCTGTCCCATCCTGTCCCATCTCTATCCCTGTCCTATCTCTACCCCGTCCCATCCTGTCCCATTTCCATCCCTTTCCTCATCCCAATGCCAGGCTCTGCCTCACCTTCAGTCTGTCCCTGTTTGTTCCCCACTGGATTTGTCCCTTATCCTCCAGGGCCATGTAGAATTTGCTCCACCAGTCCATCTCCTCCTCCTCCTCCTCCTCCATGTCCTAAGGGAACAGGGGAAGGTGGGGTGGGTGGCACAGGTGACACAGGTGGCTTTGGTGGCTCCCTGGTAGCCCCCTTTCCTGTGCCCCCCAGTAGCTCTATTCCTGTGCTCACCTTGTTGCCACCCCCCTTCTTCCCAAGGCAGCTGAGCAGGATCTGTAGGAGCAAAGGGCACGTGGAGAAACTGAGTCACAGGGCCCAGCAGCGCCAGGGTAGGGGGTGCCATCCCAGGGACTCACCTGGGCGATCCTGGCCCGGGCTCTGATGAGGAGGTGGGAACACAAACCTTTCCAGAGGCTGGAAACTGCCGACAGCGAAAGGGGCTCGTCTGTGGGAGAGACGGATGGGCAGGGATGGGGCAGGAAGAACCTGAGATGGGGCAGGAACAGGGCAGGAACAGGGCAGGGATGGGGCAGGGATGGAACCTGGGCAGGGGGCATCTTGAATGGGGCAGAGGGCACCTGGGATGGCACAGTTATGAGGCAAGGATCGAGCAGGGGGTACAGGGGTGGGAGAGGGGGTATCAAGGGTGGGGCAGGGATGGGGCAGGGTGCACTTAGGATGGGGCAGGGGTTACCTAGGATGGGACAGGGGGTACCAGGGAGGGGCCAAGGGGTATTTGGGAAGGGAGAGATGGTACCAGGGATGAGGCAGGGATGTGGTAGAGGGGAAGAGAAATGGGACAGGGGGTAACTGGGATAGGGCAGGTGGTACCTGGGATGGACAGGGATGGGACAAGGGGTATTTGGGATGGAAGAGGTGGTACCAGGGATGGGGCAAGGATGGGCAGTACCTGGCATAGACACGACTGTATAGGAGCCAGTCCCAGTATCTCCAGGGCCAGGGGGCTGCTCCTGGCGAGGGGGCTGCTCCAGGCTGGGGGTCCTGCAGCGGTATCGGCCCAGTCCCCGCACGCAGCCCTGTCCCACCAGGACCCCCAGCTCCCTGTTCCCGCTGTCCCACACTCGCAACCGGATTGGGGGCACCAACTGCTCCTCCTCTGGCAGGGCCTGGGGATGAGCCACAGGAACACCCCAGGGTGCTACAGCAGCACCCATGGGTGGGGGTCACCCCCTACTGCCTCCTGCCCCCCCCACTCACCAGGGTCAGCAGGAAGGTTGTGGTGGGGAAATTGGGGTTGGAGGTGAAATCCTTGATTACGGGAGTCCACAGGGTCTGGTCCTCCCACTGCAGCTCCAGCCTGGGTTCCCTCACAGGCCCACGCAGCCCCCGCAGCCCCCAGGCCAGCACCTGCAGGGACACTCAGGAGATGCCACCCTTGGGTGCCTTGGGGGCCCCTCGAGGGACAGGCATTTGTGTCCAATGGGAGGGTGAAGGTGCCTGTCCCTGTCCCTGTCCCCATCCATCTCCCAGTCTCCATCTCACACCACATCCCCATCCCACTTTTATCCCTGTCCCATTCCTGTTCTTGTCCCCATCCCATCCCCAGGACCTTCAGCACTGTCCCTGTCCCTGTTCTTGTCCCTGTTCCGTCTCCATCCCCTGTCCTCACCCTGTCCTTGTCCTCATCTCATCCCCACCACCTTCAACACTGTCCTTTGTCCCTGTCCCCCTCCCAGTCTCCATCTCAGACATTGTCCCCATCCCACCTTCATCCTTGTCCACATCCCTGTCCTTGTCCCCATCCCATCCCCAGAACCTCCAGCACTGTCCCTGTCCCTGTCCTTGTCCCTGTTCTCATCCCAGCCCTGAGCTGTCCTTGCCTTCATCCCTCTGTGCTTGTCCTCATCTTCATCCCTGTTCTTGTCCCTGTGCCATTTCCATCCCCTTCACCCCTGTCCATGTACCCATCCCCAGGACCTTCAGCACTGTCCCTGTCCCTCTTTCCCTCCCAGTCTCCATTTCAGACCTCGTCCCCATCCCATTCCCTTCTTTCTCCCTGTCCCCATCCCTGTCCCCACACGTTCCCCTCCCTGTCCATCCCCCCCCCCCATATCCCTCCCCCCACAGTGTCCCCATGTGCCACCTCCAGTGCCACCCTCTGGAGCCGTGGCCGGATTCCCAGGGGGATGCCAAGCACGTCCTTCGTCAGTGGGGGTGGGCTGAGTGCTGCCAGGGTCCCGTCCTGCAGGGAGAGGAGTCAATGATGATGGGACCCCACCCTTGGGTGCCCCCATGCCCTCCCAGTGCCCCCGGTGCCCCCTGCTCACCTCGGGCTCAAGCAGCAGCTCGAAGGCAGCCACCAGGTCCCCGGCCGGGCCCCGTGGCCCCCACAGGGGGTGAGGCTGGAGCTGGGGGGGCTCCCGGTGTCCCAGATCCAGCCAAACCACAGGGGTGCACACACACCTCCCCAGGAAAACACTGATGCCCTGTGAGGCAGGGATTGGGTGAGGGTGCTGCCCCCACCCATGGGTGCCCCTCTCATCTTTCCATCCTTGACCCCGCCGGTCCTCCTATTGCTCCCCCCATGGGTGGGTGACCCCCTGTCCTTACATTCTTCCTGCCATACCTCCATCTGTGACCCACCCCTCATCTTTCTCTCTACATCCATCCATCCCTCCCTCCCTGCCTCCCTCACTCCTCCATCCCTTCTCCCATCTCTCTGTCCCTCACACCTCATCATCCCTTACCCCCATCCTTCCATCTCTCCCCACATCTCTTTCTCTCTCCCTCCTCCCCCCACAATTCTCAGTCTACCCCCAATCCTTCCATTCCTGATCTCCTGCATCCTTCCATTCCTCCCGCCATCCCTCCATCCACATACCATCCCTTATCCATCCCTCTGTGGTATTCCCGCCCCCCGGCC